>LPNX010265974.1:829917-922626 GCA_001517045.1 Pseudotsuga menziesii | reverse complement strand
ATTGGTTATGAATGGATTGATCACTTGTGTAGATATGAATGTTCTACCGCTTGGTTCCTATGATATTCTCATTGGAATGGATTGGTTAGAAGCTCACAGAGTAAAGCTTGGTTGTTACAATAAGAATTTGGAATGCACGGATGAAGAAGGAAACCCAATAGTTGTGAAGGGTATTCCGAAGGTAATTTCAGTAAGACAAGTTTCAACAATGCAATTGAAAAAGTTCTATAGGAAGGGTTGCCAGTTGTATGCAGCTCATATTCTAGAACCAATAGGAGATGAAACTCCCAGGTTGGAGGACTATCAAGTGTTATAGGAATTTGAGTATGTGTTTCCTGATGAGATTCTAGGGCTTCCTCCAAAGAGGGACATTGATTTCACCATTGAACTTGTGCCAGGAGCGGCACCAGTGTCTAAGACACCCTACAGAATGAGTACATCGGAGATGCTAGAGTTGAAGATGCAACTGCAAGAGTTGTTGGAAAAGAAGTATATCCAACCGAGTGTGTCTCCTTGGGGAAAACCAGTTCTGTTTGTAAAGAAGAAAGATGGTACACTCATATTATGTATTGATTACAGACTGTTGGCTGCGGTGGGCAGACCCGGGTTTACTATAATCAACCAACAACACCCCTAGCTCATTGGCCCTTTTGGCGACAGACCGCAAAGCGGCCTGAAGTCTCACCCGAAGTGATTCTAATGGGTTGGCCAAGGACTCAAGTGTCTTGGACCAGGCTCCGTGGCAATCCTACTTGCGACTCATAGCTCTTCTAGCTGTGAGGTCTCTTTCTCTATGCGTCACACGACCTTCTACTCGCGTCGCGCAATCTCATCATCTCGCAGCTCCTCTAGCCGTGAGATATTACTTTATACCACCATGCGGTCCTTCTCTATGTCACAAACTTTCCCTGACTCGCGATATCTCCGGCCTTATCGCATCGTTGCGCACCGTGCGACACGCAGCTCCTGCCCAACGCTAAGTCCTCAACCAGCGGTATCATGCACCGCAGCTTCTCTGCCGGTGCGGTATCACCTCTCTGTGATATCCTACCTCCGCGGTTTAGTGCAATTAGCGTTGCTTGTGTCGGCATGCAAGACTTAACATACAAGGCTATTCAATACTGCCCTTGTGACTGTTTCACGCAAAGCATAAATGAACCATATACAACATGCCAAAGACTTCGACTTATGTTTATCCTTCTATATTGCTGTGAACTGATTAACACATTCATTCATTAAACTGTAAACAAAGTCCATGAAATGACTGAGAAATGCATAAGTAAACATAACAAATAATCCAATCACATAACACTTGATTTTAACCTGGTTCACCTCCAAGATGGAAGTTACGTCCACAGAATTGTGTTTTTCTTATAGTTCAGGGGAAGGTAAAACACAGTTCTGCTGCACCGCATATGTAGCTCAAGATCTTCTCTCTTAGATCTATTTTCTCTCTATATTGCTCTCCTACAATATACTCTTCCCTCTCTGTTGATCCCTACGGATCGTTACATGCATACTCTATAAGCCAGCTACTGGTCATAGTAAGATTGCTACCACTAATAACAGAACCAGAGCTAGGCTTTTACATTAGTCTAATAGTCTGCAAAACACTACTAACAACTGAATGAACCAACTAACTAACCAACCCTTTTACAATACAAAATATATCCCTTTATAGGCAGCCCAAAGGTCTCGCCATTACAACACTGTGGGCCTGTCCCAACAGTAACCCAAACCCTAACTAGTGATAGTCAGCCATATCTGTACTTGAGGTAGCTGCTTTTCGTCACACCACAGCTCTCTACAGTCTTCCATGCTTCTCGACACTGATCATGGGTACTATGCACCGCTTCTCTTTTCTGTCCTTCACCTTTAATGCTTCAGACTCGTTGCTCCTTCTCCTTTATGAGGGTCATTGAGCCCTCCTGTCTTCTGTCGCTGCCTTCAATGCAGTGGGTGAGCTCTCTCTTCTCGGCTACTTAGGTACCATTGCCTTTCTTGACTTATATATCTTAAAATTCGTAGTTTCCGGCTTTGCTCTACAGCTGGAAACGTGCTACGGCGTCGTAGCTCTGTCTTATCTTCTTTCCGCCAAAACTTATCTCTCCGCTAAACTAGCAGCTTCTTTTGTAGCTATGGGACCCTGCTCCAACAGTCCCCTAACACTTACTTGTGGCTCGTCCTCGAGCCACTTCCAGCGGGCTTCTCCTGCTGTAGCTTTGCCTTGGCTTCCTGCAAAGTCCTCTGCAACCTGTCTCGAAGTCCTGCGACTTCCTTCTCCATCACTTCGACACGCTCTTTATAGTTTATGTAACTTGGTTCGCTGGGCTCTCTTATCCTTCCTGCCTGATGTCATGGTCTCGCTCTCGTCGCTCCTGAAACCTTTTAAGAGCCTTCTAGTGTTTGAAAGGTTTTCCACAGATATCCTTTCCTCTTTAGCTGGGTTAGAACTTTTATCACAAGGAAAATCTGTATCTTCGCGCTTTCTCAAACATTTCATTTAGTCTGGAGCCTTGTATATGAAAGAGATACAAACCATGAATTTCGTTCCAAGAACAAGCCTTTGTCTGCGTTCTGGAATTCTATCGACTGCTGGGTTTGCTGTCTTCTTCCACTTCTCTTCTCTTCGAGGTGATCTAGGTACACATTTTTCCTCTGATCGTCAGATTTTCATTTTGTTGCCTCCGCAATATCTTGTGCTTCTCTTAGCTAATCAGATAGGTCAGTGACCTTCTCCCGTTGCTTTATTTTTCTCATTTTTACTTTTCGTCTGGCGGGAGATTTCTTCTCATCATTCTTCCGCTCTGCTTTCTTATATTCAGTGGTCGGCTCAGCGTTCTTCTTCTCGTTAGCAGAGACTTTGGTGACAACTTCTACTTCTGGTGCTTGACTCTTCATCCTTAGCAGCTGTCTGACTTGTGTTGTACTTAATTTCACAACCCTGGGCGGCGTCGTCATGGCAGACCTACGGCCACCAGGGTCGAAGCGTCTCGGCATGTCTTCTATAGGTTCATCCTCAAACATAATCGTCTTAGTACAAAACGACGGACGTGGAATGGCTACAACTTCTGAAAGTCACAGCACTTTGTAGCAAGCTTAGCTCTTCTCAGGGAACTCTTAACAATTTCCTCTATAGCTCTCGGTTTTTCTGCAAACGTAACCGTCCCAATTTAATACTTTCTTCTTTTATGCCCAATACGATAATCCCGGACGCAACGGTCATCTAGACTGAACCCGTCGGTCGTCATCAATGCCTGGACAAGACCACACCCGTCATCCAATCCTTAATAAATGAGGAAATCCGATCGAATTTTCCTCGAAACATGTGTGCACAGGCGCCGGTCTCGTCGGAGATTTTCCAAATCTGGAAAAATTTATTATATTGCTGCCAAATCTATGGTAAGATATACCGATCATTACCTCATTAACTACCTGTCAGATGGTGACTTGACTGGCCCTCTGTCGGTTGAAAAACTGAGTACGTGGCACGAGGAAACATCGCACTGCCGCGATGCGACTCCTCATCACCTGCGTAAAACAATAGTCTCTCTCTTTTTTTTTTTTTGGAAAAAATGAACCGACCTGATGTGATTCCTCATACTTAGAATAATACCTGCCGATGTAGACTAGTTCCCGGTGCGATGCCTCCTTTCAACTACACTGGACATCTGCACCACCATAAACTGGCTAAGCTAGGGCTGAGAGGCGGGGTGGCTATCACTATAGAGCTTAAGCCTACTGCCATTAATCCATGTGGGAAGAAGCTCCCCATTCAGCTGGCTGAGCTGAATGGCACCTCCCTCTGTGACTTGCTGTATCTGATATGGCCCCATCCAATGCATCTTGAACTTCCCTGGAAACTTAATGAATTTGCTGTCATAGAGGAGCACTAGGTCTCCGATCTGGAAAGTCTTATTCTTAATGTGTCTGTCATGCCAAGCTTTTTCTCGTGCCTTCTGCACTTTCTGATGGAATCCGATGATGAATCTGTCTTCTTCTAAGGTAAGTAGCTGTGCTAGCCTTTCCTCCACTGTCTCTATATCAGTCATCCCAGTAATCTGAGTGATTATTAAACTGGGAAGAATATACTCCATAGGCATAATAGCCTCCTGTCCATACACCAAGCTGAAAGGTGTGTGTCCCATAAGTTTCTTACATGTGGTCCTGTACGCCCATAATATAGCGTTAACTCTGAGGTCCCAATCATTCCTTTGCCTATTGCAGATCTTAGTAAGATCATTTTCTAAAATCTTATTAAAGGCCTCCACCGTACCATTAGCCTGGGGGTGGTAGGGAGTGCTCTTATGGTGCTGAATCTGGAATTCTTCTGTCAACGCCTCAATAGTGCTGTTCAAGAAATGTGTGCCTTGATCACTCATCAAAATTACTGGGCATCCAAATCTACTGATGATGTTTTCAGAAAGGAACTGTGCGGCTATAGCAGCATCACAATTTCTTACTGCTTTGGCCTCTGCCCATCTAGTGAGGTACTCTGTTCTAGTGATAATATATCTCACACTAGTGCACTTTCCTGGCGGGTTGATAGGACCCACAAAATCTATAGCCCATTTGTCAAATGTGCGCAGCGTGACCTGCGGTTGCAGCGGCATTTCATCGCGTCACGAGGGTTTTCCTACCCTTTGGCAGATATCGCAGCATCTGCAAAAGTCCTTAGTGTCTTTATGCAATGTAGGCCACCATAGTCCCGCCTCCAGGATTTTCTGCGCAGTCGACTTTCCTGCGAAGTGACCTCCTGCGGTTCCTGAATGTGCCTCTCTGATAATAGCGTCTTTTTCATGCGGCATCACACATCTGCGTAGAACTTCATCCAGACCTAACTTGTATAGGTGTCCTGCGATGAGGGTGAAGTCTGCTGCTTTAACAACCAACTGCTTCTTTTGTTGCTTAGTAAACTCATCAGGTGCTACTCCTGTAGTGAGAAATTGAATAATATCGGCATAGTACTCATCTGCGATATGGACAGAAAACAACGGCGCATCTGGCAGATTGTCATCTAGGTTACTTGGCTCTTCTCCTGAGTCTATCCACGACAGATGATCAGGTCCAGCATTCAGTCTGCATGGTTTTACGATGATTTCAAAATCATACTCCTGAAAGAGGAGTAACCATCTGCAGATTCTTCCCCCTAACACTGGCTTATTGACCAAATACTTTAACACGGAATGGTCAGTGAACATCTTAAATGAGGCACCCAACAGGTAGTGCCTGAACTTCTGGAGCACGTACACCATAGCTAGGCCTTCTCTTTTTGTTGTGGTGTAGTTCTTTGCTGCTGTCGAGAGATTTTTGCTGGAGTATGCGATAGGATGGTCAATGTCCCCTTCTTATGGTTGTGTTAAAACAACCCCTAATGCGATGCCAGACGCATCCACATGTACATGAAATGGCTTAGTCCAGTCTGGAAATACTAAGATGGGTAGTGTAATCATCTTTTCTTTAAGTGTGTCTAGACTCTACTGACATTCCTCATTCCATAGGAATTTCACATCTTTCTTTAGCAATTTCTCCATTGGTACTGTAATCTTTGCGTAGCCCTTGATGAACTTTCTGTAGTACTCGGTATGACCAAGTACTGTCCTCAGTTGCTTGACTGAGTTGGGTGCTGGAAGGTTTACAATGATGGCAATATTCGTGGGATCAACCATCAAACCTTGTCTGCAAACAATGTGACCCAACAAAATACCAAATGGTGCACAAAATATACATTTCTTCAAGTTTAGAGAAATCTGGTACTGCCTACATTTCTCTAACATCAGTCTTAAGTCTCCTATATGCTTGTCAATTAGTCCAAATACAGTCCAATCATCAAAATATACTTCTAAGAATTTATGAATGTATTCTTTAAATACAGCAACTACTACTCTAGAAAATATAGCTGGTGCATTCTTAAGACCAAAGGGCATTACCGTATACTGGAATGAGCCCCATTTTGTTGCAAAGGTGGTCTTGGATCGATCTTCTGGATGTATTCTGATCTAATGGTAGCCTGAAAAGCCATCAGTGAAGGAGTAGACCTCCTGTCCTCCCACGTTGTCTAATACCTCATCAGTGAACGGTGTCGGAAATGGATCGTGAAGCGATGCATCGTTGAGCTTGCGCAGATTGACACAGATCCTAATGTCTCCTTTTGTTTTCTTTTCTTGTATGACCATGGGGCTAACCCATTCGCTTTCTTCTACCGGCTCAATGATTCCTGCTTCTAGCATCTTATCGATTTCGTCCTTTACTTTTTCTTTGTAGCGTGGATTCAATCTATATGGGCGCTGCTTGACTGGTCTAGCATCCTCCTTCAATGGTATCCTCATAACTCCCAGGTCTCCAACTATTCCCTTCATCTCTGTGAACTTGGTGGGAAATAGGTCCTGATAGTCATGTAACAAATCTGCAATCTATCCGACTGTTTCATCATTCCAATAGTCTCCAATAGAGGCAAAATTAGTTTCTGTGTCTGTGCCAATATTGATCTTTTTAATCTTGATGGGTTCGGTGATTGCTGGAATCTCTAACTGTGGTCCCCCAACATCGCGAGTCCCTTCTGACTCCAGAATGTTGGTGTTGCAAGGATCCTCATCCTCATCCTTATCTTCATTGTCTGACTTTGCTGCGAAATTATAGCACTCAAGGGCGGCTTGCAACTGGATGGCCCACTCAGGTTGAGCCTGCACTGAGATGGTACAGTCCTCAAATATCTTGATCTTGGTTATGTCTAGGGATTGAGCAATACTTGGATGTTCTGATTCAAACGCGAAGGTGAGTAGGAAACTGTCTGTCATAAGTGACCATGTGGTTGTCCCCTTGCGTAACTCGGTCTCTGTTTACCAGTTCCTTGGAACTTTGTCCAATGTGTGAATGAATCTGTGAACCCATTCATCCTCAGGAATGTCCGACCAGTCCTGTTCACATGTCTGAATGTGTGCCCTGGGATCAGTTTCACCTGTGTACTTCTGCTGGACATACTCTCTGTCAACAGAAAATATGATCGCCATTAGTCTTTTAATATCATCCCATGATGCGATATTCTCTTTATGCACATACCACCATCTTGTAGGTGTGGCTTGTACTGCAAGGTCCATAGCTGCGATCCTCTGCTCGTAAGGAATCTGTTGCTCAAATTGCTCAAGGAAGTCCTGAATATCTGTCAGACCATGATATGATGGAATCTCAGTGATCTCTGCACCAATCCATTGCAGTGGCTTACTCATAAACGCACATCTATGCGCTGAGACTTCGTAAAGTCTATTATGCCAATTCTCTAGACCAACATCGGAATCCAATGCGCATGAGCTGTCGCATCGCCAACTAACGTTCCCTTCTACGGTTGGATTGATGTAGTCATCCTGGTTCATGGTCATCTGGTAGAGACTATCCATGTTATGTGCCTCCTCCCCTGCTCGGATAGGTTCAATGTATCTAGGACCCTGGTGAGGATCCAACGGCGCGATGACCCGGATCTACGCATCCTCAAAGGTCATTTGTCTTCTCTTTAGGTCAATGACAGCCTTGCTCCCGATCTCCCAATCGATACTTAATAATGCTGGATACGGTCGACTGTCGCCAATGATTTCTATAACCTCAAAGTTCACAAAACTGTGAACTCCATCAATGTCAACTGGCACCTGTGGCAGTTGACCCAATGGTGATACTTGCTGCTGATTAGCTAATCTCAGGTGGATAGGTGATTTGACTAACTGAGGGCTACCCATCTGTTCCCATGTCTGCTTAGTCAGAAAATTCACCTTTGATCCTAGATCTAAGACGACTTCATCCATTTCAAACTCTCCAATCTATGCTGTGAGCTTCATCTCTCTTCCAGTCCTTGTATGTCCTGTAATATTATGAACAGCGCGGTGTGCACTGCCCAAGAGAGAAGGTTGCTGACACTGATCTATGATGCATTGTAGCTCGCCGATAGCTTTTTCATTTCTCACGAGTTTCAAGCAACTACGCAAGAAGGATTGTACACTTCCTGTCGATTCATCCTCGTCGCATCTTCCCGATGTGGTGGCCTGCGGTATCTGTTCAGGGCTATCGCCACAAGGTGCTTACTACAGTACACCCCTAGATGGCGGTACCTACGATCCTGATTGCATAGCTTCATCAAAGGAAGCCTTGGCTTCGTGAAATGTCTCTTTATTCTTCTGTAGGTCGAGTGCTATTGCTTTACTAGGAGCTCTGCGCACCCACTCCTGCCCTATGTTCTTTTCGGTCTCCTGCGATGTCCTACTAGTAGAAACACCGCTAGGAGTCACAATATTGACTCTTGGTTTTGGCTCTGTCTGCTCAGCAGCAATAAGCTGGATGTTCTGGTGTACTGCTGGCTTAGGGTCTTTGATCTTAGCTATCAAGGTAGGACACTCCTCTATGGTATGATCATAAGATTTGCAGTAGTTACAAGTGGTAGTGGGGCTCTGACAGTCCCTAGCATAGTGTCCTACAATTTCGCAGTTATAACAAGTGATTGGTCTGCGACCACAGCCAAAAAATTCTCCCCCATCGAAGCCTTCACCTCGTGCAAAGCCTCCTCCTCGGCCTCGTCCTCTGAATCCTCCTCCACGGGCACCATAAGTTGGATCAGACTGTGGTCCTGCTGCTGGACCCTGTGTTTCTGACTAGACTCTGTATATGTCATGTTTTCTATCTAACATGAGATCATAGGCTCGGAAATCCTGTTCATCTTGTCCAATAGACTTACAGAAGACACAGTATAGGTTCTTAGATGTCTGTACATACTTCTGAAGCAAAGGGCATTGCTGAGGCGGATGTCCTTGTGTTTTGCATATTTCACACCATGGCCCTTGCATTCATGGTAAGGGGTTAGGAGCCCCTGACGCTAAATATTCTGCAAAGACTGGATAGTTGTCTTTGGTATGACCTTGTGCTTTACATCGTAAGCACCATATGTCTTGCATAACCCCTTTTCCTTTCTTAAGTTCGTGTATCTGTAATGTGAGGTTGGCCAACTGGTTCTGTAGAGTTGTCATGCCTGCGTTGGTTTCTGCTAAAGGTGAATATTCTAGCTTCATCGCCATCTCCAACGCATCATCCTGCATCTGGACTTTCTGTTGCATTAGTGGCAATCTGATGTGAGCGAGCAGCGCTGCAATAAACCATTCCTTATGCTGCTCCGGCGCAAACTCAAAGCTTACTTGGTCTATAAGAGCTTTGAATTTCTGGTCAAAGTCCCATACTGATTCTGATGGTAGCTGCTTAATATCCTTGAGCTCTGTTATGCACTGAGACTCAGACTTAGGTTTCTTGAACTCTTTAATCATGGCGTTCTTGACCTGGACAAGTGTCTTGGGTACTGTGGTATACTTTATGTACCATGTTAAAGCTCGATCTCTGAGTGTGGTGACCAACTGTACAAGTTTAAGATTATCGTCGTTGATTGTTTTAATGGTCCACATGGCTTCACATAGGAACCAATGCTGTTCCGGGTCCTCTGCTCCTGTAACCTTAAAGTTAGGTAGCTTCATATCATCTCCCATTCTATTTCTCTGCGGTAGGTTCTGATTGACTGGATTACTACCACTTTGCGGTGTAGGTGAAGGTGATGTAGCGGTAGTAGGTATTGTCTGTGAGCTATTGGATGGAGTACCTACAGGATTACTCTGAGTCCTGTTCTATTTCTGTGGGGTATAGGGATGGTAAGGGATACCCCCCTCTGGTTATTTTGTGGTACTAGGACTCGGTTGCCTAATATTGTCTGAACTGTCTCCAAATACAGGAGAGCCGAAAGCTACTTTATATTTCTTGCCACTACATGTTCATCCAATGTCATCAAAATCACATTCAAACTCTTGTGACATTACTATCTTTACTTACTCATATGAAATCATGTCCATTACTCCTTTTTCATGTAGCAGCATCTTGATGGACGAGTTTAGAGATTTTAGGTACTTACCACGATATCCTTTGAAGAAGTACCGCTCAGCCTCGCTGAAGCTTTTTCTCTGGTCAATTCTGTGATGAAGCCTCCTAGCACACTCGCAAGCCAGAAGTCCACTGCTCTCGTAATGGGATTGTCGAGTCTCTACATGGTCTGAATCAGCTCCGGTGTCCAGACAATGTTTCTTTTCTTCTTGAATATGTTCCTATCTGTCAACTTTGATAACTAGTCGTAAAGCTCGTTTCCATAGGTTGTAAAAAATATCGCGTGTATATCTGAAGCGATATGCTTTTGTAACCAGTCCTCTATGCTCAGTTTAGGGCTCCGATTTTCTTTCTTGGCAAACTCCCTTAAGTTTGAATCTAGCCACTGGTGAAACTCTTCTCTAGTAGGATGCCAACAGAACATTAGCGCTCAGTTGTTCAAAAACGGCAACGGAACCATTTGTTGGCTGCGGTGGGCAGACCCGGGTTTACTATAATCAACCAACAACACCCCTAGCTCACTGGCCCTTTCGGTGACAGACCGCAAAGTAGCCTGAAGTATCACCCGAAGTAATTCTAATGGGTTGGCCAAGGACTCAAGTGTCTTGGACCAGGTTCCATGGCAATCCTACTTGCGACTCACAGCTCTTCTAGCTGTGAGGTCTCTTTCTCTGTGCATCGCACGACCTTCTGCTCACGTCGCGTGATCTCCTCCTCTCACAGCCCCTCTAGCCGTGAGATATTACTTTATACCACCATGCGATCCTTCTCTATGTTGCACACTTTCCCTGACTCGCGATATCTCCGGCCTTATCGTATCACCGCGCACCGTGCGACACGCAGCTCCTGTCCAATGCTAAGCCCTCAACCAGCGGTATCGTGCACAGCAGCTTCTCTGCCGGTGCGGTATCACCTCTCTGTGATATCCTACCTCCGTGGTTTAGCGCACTTAGCATTGCTCGTGTCGACGTGCAAGACTTAACATACAAGGCTATTCAATACTTTCCTTGTGACTGTTTCACGCAAAGCATAAATGAACCATATACAACATGCCAAAGACTTCGACTTATGTTTATCCTTCTATATTGCTGTGAACTAATTAACACATTCATTCATTAAATTGTAAACAAAGTCCATGAAATGACTGATAAATGCATAAGTAAACATAACAAATAATCCAATCACATAACATTTGATTTTAACGTGGTTCACCTCCAGGATGGAAGTTACGTCCACAGAACTGTGTTTTTCTTATAGCTTAGGGGAAGGTAAAACACAGTTCTGCTACACCGCATATGCAGCTTAAGATCTTCTCTCTTAGATATCTTTTCTCTCTATATTGCTCTCCTACAATATACTCTTCCCTCTCTGTCGATCCCTGCGGATCGTTACATGCATACTCTATAAGCCAGCTACTGGTTACAGTAAGATTGCTACCGCTAATAACAGAACCAGAGCTAGGCTTTTACAACAGTCTAATAGTCTGCAAAACACTACTAACAACTGAATGAACCAACTAAGTGACCAACCCTTTTACAATACAAAATATATCCCTTTATAGGTAGCCCGAAGGTCTCGCCATTACAACACTGTGGGCCTGTCCCAACAGTAACCCAAACCCTAACTAGTGACAGTCGGCCATATCTGTACTTAAGGTAGCCGCTTTCCATCACACCACATCTCTCTGCAGTCTTCCATGCTTCCCGACACTGATCATGGATACTATGCATCGCTTCTCTTTTTTGTCCTTCGCCTTCAATGCTTCAGCCTCGTTGCTCCTTCTCCTTTATGAGGGTCGCTGAGCCCTCCTGTCTTCCGTCGCTGCCTTCAATGCAGTGGGTGAGCTCTCTCTTCTTGGCCGCTTAGGTACCATTTCCTTTCTTGACTTCTCTATCTTAAAATTCGTAGTTTCCGGCTCTGCTCTACAGCTGGAAACGTGCTACGGCGTCGTAGCTCTGTCTTATCTTCTTTCCTCCAAAACTTATCTCTCCGCTAAACTAGCAGCTTCTTCTGTAGCTGCGGGACCCTGCTCCAACACAAATAGTTGAACAAGGTTACTGTGAAGAATAAATATCATTTGCCTAGGATTGATGACCTCTTTGATCAAATGAGAGGAGCAAAGGTATTTTCCAAGATTTACTTAAGGTCTGGTTACCATCAAGTGAGAATCAAGGATGAGGACATTCATAAGACAGCCTTCAGCACAAGGTATGGGCATTATGAGTTTGTAGTGGTACCATTTGGTCTCACCAATGCACCAGCTACATTTATGTGCCTTATGAACAGTGTCTTTAGTAAGTAATTGGACAAGTTTTCTCTTGTCTTCCTTGATGACATTCTTGTTTATTCTAAGAATGAGGAAGAACATGAAGAGCATTTGAGATTGACATTGCAATTACTCAGGGAACATCAGATGTATGCAAAATTGAGAAAATGTGACTTCTATAGAGATAGAATTCAGTATTTGGGTCACATTATCTCAGAAGAGGGTATATCAGTAGACCCTAATAAGATTGAAGCCATTATGAATTGGCCTACTCCAAGAAATGTGACGGATGTAAGATCTTTTATGGGACTTGCAGGGTACTATAGGAGATTCATTGAGGGATTTTCCAAGGTTGCACATGCCATCACTTCTTTGCAAAAGAAGGGGATAAAGTTCGAATGGACTTCAAAGTGATAAGAAATATTCCAGCGGTTGAAGAATATTCTCACCAGTGCACCAGTATTGAAGGTTGTAGATCCAGAGGAAGATTTTGTGGTGTGTACTGATGCATGCGGACAAGGACTTGGAGGAGTCCTTATGTAGGAAAACCACGTGATATGTTATGAGTCAAGAAAGATGAAGGAGCATGAGAATAACTATTCCACTCATGATCTTGATCTTGTAGCCATAGTACATTCTCTCAAGATGTGGAGGCATTACCTGATGGGTAGAATATTTGAGCTCAGAATAGACCATTGTGGTCTGAAGTATCTATTTGATCAGCCTACTTTGAATTCTGGGCAAGCAAGATGGCTAGAATTTTTATGTGAGTTTGATTTTGAAATCAAGCACATAAAAGGAAAGGAGAATAAGGTAGTTGATGCGCTCAGCAGGAAGGTACATGAAATGCATGTGGCATCTCTTAGTATTTTCCAATTAGATTTGAGGCAGCAGATTGTTAATCATGTCGCCAGAGGAATTGTATGAGCAGGTAAAAGACAAATTGCAGCAACAAATTCTTGAGAAGAGGTATGAGGGATATAAATTGGAAGAAGAGGGACTTCTTACTTATAAAGGCAGAATTTATATTCCAAATGTAGCAGATTTGAGGAGAGTTGTTATGGATGAAATCCATTAAGCTCTGTATTCTAGTCACCCAGGATATCAGAAGACAATTGCTACAGCTAGAAAGCAGTACTTTTGGCCAAGAATGAACAAGGACATGGCTGAATACATTTCAAGGTGCATGAAATGTCAATAGGTAAAGGTTGAGCATCAACATCTCGCAGGTTTGTTGTAGCCTTTTCTAGTTCCAGAATGGAAATGGGAAATTATTTCCATGGATTTTTTTACAGGATTGCCGATGACTTGGAGACAACATGATTCCATCATGGTTGTGGTAGACAAGTTGACAAAGGCAGCACATTTCATACTGGTGAAGTCTAAGCATAAGACTGATGACATTGCAAAGATATTCATGAAGGAAATTTTCAAATTGCATGGATTGCCTAAGGAAATAGTTTCTGATAGAGATGTCAAGTTCACTTCCAATTTCTGGAAGGGGTTGTTTGTAGATTTGGGTACAAAGCTAAACTTCAGCAGTGCATACCATCCTCAGAAAAATGGGCAGATAGAAAGAGTGAATCAGGTGCTTGAAGATATGCTTCGCATGTACATGATGGACAAACCAACCAAGTGGGAAGATTACTTGCACTTTGTATAGTTTGCTTACAACAATGGATAGCAGGAATCCTTGGGGATGAGCCCGTATGAAGCTTTATATGGAAGAAGGTGTAGGACACTAGTGACTTGGGATAACCCAGTGAATAGGGTTGTGCTTGGACCAGAATTACTCAAGGAAATAGAGCAAGGCGTTGTAAATATCAGACAAAATATTAAAGTAGCATAGGATAGGTAGAAAAGCTATGCGGATAAGCATAGGATGAACAGAGAGTTCTGTTTTGTGGATCATGTTTACCTCAGAGTAAAATCAAAGAAGAGTTCCTTGAAGCTTGGAAGTTATGCCAAGCTGTTACCTAGATATTGTGGGCCATTTGAAGTGCTTGAAAGAATAGGGCCTGTTGTATATAGACTTCCATTGCCTTCTAGTACTAGAGCTCATAATGTTTTTCATGTTTCTTTGCTGAATAAATATGTACATGATCCTAACCATGTGATAAATTGGGATGTGATTTAGGTGGAACCCGAGGGAGAGTTCCAAATCAAGCCAATGTGCATCCTCAACAGGAAGGTCACAATGCTTCGAAACCGGGCCATAGGGCAGTTAAAGGTGCAATGGGATCACTACGGACCTGAAGAGGCTACATGGGAGCTGGAGGATGCCATGCGATTGGCTCATCTATTTTTGTTCAAGTATGCGAAACACTAAGGCGATACCAGTGTAGAATTTTGTTCAATTTTGTAAAGCACTGAGGACAGTGCTATTGAAGGGGGAGGGGAATGTAACACCCCGGTTTTGACCCCATTTGCATTAAATGTACATGATACATATATTGTAAATAATCATGGTGCGGAGCTAAAGGCAAAGGCCCCACCATGTATTTGGTTATGTTATGTTTCGGATAGAAATTGTCACCGATGGTATATCGGGACATGCGTCATACATATTAAGTTGTGGCATCATGTAATTATGCATCTTCAATTAAATAACCCAACCAGCTATGTTCACTGCAACCAAATTGAGAAGGGGCATGATTACTAAGGATAAGGAGGGGGAATGCTGATCCTTGAGCCATGGGGGAAAAACCATGTGTCACCACCACCTTAATTATTCTATTGTTAGTCGGGGCCACTATTTTGCTGGCAGGAAAACCACTATGCCAACATGCCTGCACTCTCTCCACAACGTGATCTAGATTGCCGATCATTCTGTCCACTCTCCCCCCAGCGACTGTTTATTTTTCCTCATGCAGAGCGGAGTTAAAAGGGGGCCTCAATTCATTGATGGGGGTTCATTCTCTCCTATACCTCACAGATTGTTGGCTTGCGGGGTTTGTTCCTCCTTCTCTCATAGAGATGTTAGTCTGTGGTTGTGTTCATCCTCATGTTCACGCAGAGTGTTTGTGTCTTTTCCACCATTGTCAGACCGTGTAATGCTCTATTATTCCATCATTGAATCGTGGCTATGATTTCATCTACAGTTCTGTGGGTTCATGGTTGTTCGTGGGCTATTTCCTGCCACGATGGCTTGGTTGTGTATTTCCCTTGTATTTTGGTTGCTGTAGGTTGCTGAGGAATCGTTTGGCCACAATAGGCCAAAAATGATTTAGGGATTGCTTTTCCCCTGTTAATGCTTGAATAGTTGTTTTGCTGCACGAATGCAGTGGTTTTGTCCTCAGACTACATTGGAGTGGTGAATGAGGGCCTGATGTGCTTGATAAACCTGGTGGTTTGGGAACCACACAGACAGAGCTAGTGGCTGGCTTTCTTCTCCACAACCCCTGAATAGCATCGAAAGGGAGATCAGGGTTTGAGGGACTACGTTGCAGAGAAAGGACTACTTTCCTTGTGTTGGGTGTGTGTGGGTGTTTTAGAAGCCAGGATGGTTATAGTGTAGGTGTCCTTGGCTCTTCAATGAGTTCACCAACTTAGCATTTAGCCTTTCCCATATCCTTGATGGCATGATAAACCCAACTTTGTTGGCTTGGCTGATCTATTGTTCGCCTGATAAACCCATATGTGTTGGCTTGGATGAACTGTGTACCCTTGTGGTGTTGTTATCATTGGCTATGTGTAAGCCTGTTAGTTCGTTATTCCTTGGGGAATCATGCCCGACTATGGGGTGGTAGTGTTGCTGAGAGATTAAAGAGCACACGGGCCTATGGTTGGATGGAACGTTGCAGCGATGTAGCTGGTTGCGGGAAAAGTTCGCTATAAGATAAGTATTATTTCCTAACTTGTGTCTGCAACTATATTTTCCATTGATGAATGATGATGTGCATGTTGAACGCTGAATCGTATATGAATGCATGTTGTTTTCTTCCACTATGTATATGAATGATTAATGCATCGTAATATGTTTTATGTTTTTAAGTATCATGCTTCGGCATTATATGTATGTATGTTCTTGTTCATGGGGCTAGATGTCCAGATGATTGACGTATCGTAGCGTCCTCTTCGCCGGTCGGAGGGTCGAGGACGTTACAATATGACTAGTGAAAGTTTAGCCAACCATATCGACATGTCACAAGGTAGAGAATTATATTTAACTTCAAATCATTGTAGAATTGATAATGCACAATTTAGGTATTTATAGAGGTGTGCTAATGTTATATGTTTCTTGTCCACCTTCAATTCTACATCTTCCCATGCATACCTATAAAATTATTTATGTGTTGTTGTTCAAAATTGATAATAATTATTACAATTTTTATTAACAAATTTTATCTCTTTGTTCTAAGCCTTAACCAATTATCATATATATTTTTGATGTAATGAATATGATAGGTTTGAGCATCTCTAATTGAATTTCTAAATCATTTATGTACAATTTTGAGTATTTTGTAGATAAAAGATAAAATTATTTATTTTTCTATAAATATTGGATTTATATTCTACATTTTATGAATGGACTTATGATGTTAGATTTGTATGGATCTTGTTTTCAAGTTTTTTTTTCAACAATAACAAAGTTAGACAAATATAAAAAAAAACATGGCATTATGTTTAATTTGATTTATTTTTTCTAACTTTAACTTAAATTTAGACATATTTGTAAAATTGATGAAGTGGAAACCCATATAATTTCATTAATCTATATTAGATTATTGAATGTGCAACTAAATATGAACTCCAAAACTTTTACATACATGTCATAAGAAAATAATGTTTCTAAGTAAGGAAAATATTGAAAAAAAATGTAATTTTTTTGTTTAGTGAAAAAATTTCAAATTTGAAAGAAAAAAATAAAAAAATTAAATTTTCAATAAATACACAAATAAACTTTAAAACAAAATGACGCAATAAAATAAACTTAATAGGACATTGAAAAAAACTAGTTTAAATGCCAAACTGAGGGTCCTATATACCAAAATCATATGAAATATGAAACAAAATTTATAAGTTAGAAAACAACACAAAAAGGAGGAGATCATACTAGTTCTCTAGTGTGCATACACTAGACACTTATTCATAGAACAAAAGAGTACATATTTATAGTATCCAAAAGTCACAAAACAATTAGATTTTAGGATAAGATTACACTCTAGATTAAAATTATATAACTTTATAGGCCTTAAATGTTTTGCATCACATAATTTTATGATAATTTTTAATATTTTTAAAATTTAAAGAAAAAAGTATTTGAAAATTTATATTTAAAATTTATGTAGTTTTCATTTTTATTAATATGCCTTTATAGGCCTTAATTATTTTGCACCATAGCAACTCAATCACAATTTTTAATATATTTTTAAATCTAGGAATAACATGGAAAAGGTATCACAATTTTTAATATATTTTTAAATCAAGGAATAACATGGAAAAGGTATGCAAATATTTGAAAGTTTATATTTTAACTTTATATATAGTTTCCATTATGTATTTATGAATAAATATGTGATTTGCAAGTCTTTGTAGTTTGGTTTCTTCACAATAAATAGTAGTCTAATATTTGTAATGCTTATATTTTTCATTTTCTAGTGATAAGGGTATGTACTAATGAAACATATACTAGATTTTTAGTGTATGCATCTAACTTTATATTTTGGCATTTTTATTGAGTATTTTTTTTGAAGTTTTGTTTAAAATAAAGTAAGTTGCTTTGGTTGTTTAAATAAAAGTTAGATGAATCTTTAAGTTAGATTAATTATTCATATCTTTTGTTAAAATTTATCTAGCAAGATAAGTGTTTTTACATGTTGAGTGCTTAGGGTGGAAAAATATCTAATATAGTCTTTAGTTACTTTATAAAAGTGAGAAGTACTTTATATGATATAAATTATTTTTATAAAGTGTGTGGGGTTTAAGTTAAATTTGATTTCACGATTTTTAATTAGTGGGTGACTTTATGAGTAATAAAGTGAAGTCATTATTTAAGTGTTCATTATGCATTTAAATGGAGTGGGTGCATTAAATTTCATTTATTGAGTTATTAATGAACATTTAGTATGATCCTTATATCTCATTGGTCGAAGATCTAATCTTGGCCATTGGATCTCAAGTGGAAGTTACCGTGAACAAAAAGGGGATAAGTAAGGTAAATGGGCATCATTATTTACCAAGTAAGTTGGAGAGGAGGTCAAACATATGAGATAAAGAAGTCAAATTCATGAGAGAGCAGCAACTGGGCACAAATTCCTAGGCGATTTTCATTAGTAAGAAACACACACAACATGATTTGAACCCAAAATCCGACAACATAATATGACGACATCCGACGTAAAGTATGGATGTGTCAGATTGAAATGATCAAAAGTAATGTACCTTACGATTTCTTTTATCAACGTCGATTTTCTGATGTCCTTAGCGTAGTTTTTTTGACAACCCGTTGCAACACTATATCGTTGGTTATGCGAAGGACATTTGTCGAATTTGTGACGGACATGTGTCGAATTTGCGATGACACGTGGATTATTTGTCGTCGGATATCCGACAATAGTGTGTCAAATTTTTTATGCCACATTAAGGATGGGTTGTCGGATATTTGACGTCCTTGGGCTATTTTCTGAAATAATTTACAGACATATTTCAAATAATTTAAACCTATATTTCTAATGGTAAATAGGTTCATATCGTCGGATATTCGACGATGGATAATTATAAATATAAACATTTTAAACATCCTGACATGTTTTCTATAGAAGCGATGGACTGTTTGCGGAAATGATTTATTCCTCGACGGACGATTTGAGGAATTGTTTTATTCTTCAACTGGCAATTACGTGAATTTCTTTTTCTTTGACAGACAGTTTGTGGGAATATTTTTATTCTTCGAAAAACCTCCATTTGAGAAAATTGTGATGCGTGGAACTTGATTTTTTAAGATTGCCGATAGTATTCATTCACGAAGTTTGTGACAAAATGTCAAATAGAAACAATCTTGATCCAAACGAACACAATCGACAATTGCTTGCTAAACTATGGGATGAAGCAAAACGAAGGGGTGATGGAAAATGTTTTTGTCCATGTACTCAATGCAGGGGATTTAAGAGGAGAAGAATATTGATCTCAGCAACCACAAAACATTGCAGGGAACATGGACAGACTAAGGGGGGGAATGAGTATCGTCCATTTGTAGGTTTAGAATTATAAATTTTTTTATATTCTTTGCTTTGGTAAATTTATGTATTATTTTAATATTTCCTATATTAAATTATATCTATTGATTTTTTCATGTATTTATAAAGGAAAGACAGCCTACGGTATATCGTCCAAAGAAAGTGCTTTGAGAACAAGTTCCGGATTAGGATCATGGAGCGTCTATGTTTAATCGAGAGCAAGTGAATGATCATATTGAACAAGATGATCATACTGATAACGTAGTTGAGGATTATGGTACAAATACATTGATCCATGATTCATTTAATGTTAGAATGGATGATGACGATGATGATGATAATGAAAATTATGAGGACTTTGATGATGTTCATGATATACCTATTCTCGATAAGGCGTATGAACCCATTTATGAAGGATCCAAAACAAATCTTCTCTATGTTGTATTTTTGATAATGAACTTGAAGTTTATGAATGGTCTTTCAAACATATCAACCACGCGGATGCTAAGGTATGTAAAATAATCCATCACATATATAGGATCGTGATAAATTTTATTTGTATTCCTTTAATAATTGTATTATTAAATCATTATTGATCATCATACAGATGAAGTGTGTTTCGTTAATATCATTTAGTTATTACATTAACTATATTTTTATTTTATTTTGTTGTAGCTTGATAGCTGAATTTTTGTTACCACCATCAAATATTTTACCTCGCATATATCGAGATTTATCTTCCATCATGAAAGAGATTGGAATGCATTATGAAGCAATTCATGCATGCCCTGATGATCATGTTATATATTATAATCAGCATGAATTTGCAACAGAATGTCCATAATGTCATATAAGTACATATCAAATAGATCAAGTAACAAAAAAGGTACCTGGGAAGGTTCTTCATTATATTCCCATCATTCCACATTTGTAATGACTGTTCAGGTGAAAAAAACATAGCACAATTTATGGATTACCTTGCTAGGAACATAAGTCAAGATGATGTTATTCGAATGCCTACAAATCGTTCTGCTTTTAGAGATATGGAGGAAAAGTGGCCTCACTTTAAATAAAAACCACGTAATCTGAGGATTTCTTTGGCAGCAAATGGTGTTAATCCATTTTCACAGATGAAATCCGTTTACACGATGTGGCCTATTTTTTTTATCAACAATAACATTCCTCCATGGTTGTCAATAAAGAGGGAGCACATAATGTTGTCAATGATTATTCCAGGTATTTTGTGTCTACAACTATTTTATTTCTAATGTAGTTGTGGCATCTCATTTGTAATATATTTTTTCCTAATTTCATTTGTATATTTTTGTATTTTACTCTTGTGCATGGTTTATATATCGTAATGGTTCTCATAATTATATATTTTATATGTAATTCAAATCAATGAGGTAAGTTCCAAGTCAAAGATATGAATGTATATATTGAACCTTTTATAGATGAGCTACTGAAGTTAAGGAATGGCATCACTATGTATGATGTATCTAGACCAATATGCCAAAGGCATTTTCAATTCCATGCAATGGTTGTATGGACAATACACGATGCCCCTGGGTTAACCCAATTTTGTGGTTTGTATTTTTAAGTTCTACTTTAATTGAATTTAATTATATGAAGTAGCTAATATAATTTATATATAATTATAATTGACATAGATATTCCATATCTATATATTGTAGGTCTTAATAAAAAGGGTAAATTTGCATGTCCATTTTGTGGTCCTAAGATAAAATCTCGTTGCTCAAAAAGCTTAAGAAAGGAGGTGTTTGATGAGTATAGGAATTTCCTCTCTAAGAATCACAGGCATAGAACAACCGAAGAAAAATATTTTCAATGGGAAGCAGCATACTACATTAAAACCATGGAGAATGACACCTCACCTTTGGAAGATGCAATACAATAGAAATCACCATCATGGTACGTATGGATCATCATATATAAATTGTTATGTATTTTTATTTTTATTGTGAGTTGTTTACTGTAGTGACCATATTTGATTTAAGATATAATTTATTTATAAACTAAATTTCATGATGTCCATCATAATCATGAAGGAATTAATGGGCTTCCATGAGGAATGAAAATTTATCCTATATAATTCAGCAGGTTCGCACCTACAAATTGCTCATTTGTTTGATACACTGCATGTTGGAAAGAATGTGATTGAACAATTACGGTGTCTATTAGAGCTAAGGAGGGAGAAAGATAAAATGTGAAAGATTGAAAAGACATTCAAGAAGGAAACCATGCAATGAAATACATCATCCAATTTCATAGCAACGGAGACCAAGTTAATATAAACTCAATTCCATGGATGTTTACGGAGCACCAAAGCAATGTTGTCAAATAAGTAATGCAAAAAATTAAATTTCCCACTGGATTTTGTGCGAACTTGAAGAATATCATAACAAAAAAGGTGATTTTGCAGGGGTCAAAACACATGATTGGCACGTCTTCATCAAGGTAATTATTATTGTTATATCCATATAATTTTTTTTCATTTTATTGCATAATTTTTTTTTCTTGTTTGTATACTCTTTGTTTAATAAATGGTGTGGTTTGTATATTGATATAGTATGTTCTACCTCTCTCTCTCCCTAAAAAATTTGACAACAATGTCAAAAAAGTTATATATAATCTTTGTAAATACATGAGGTAACTAGTGATTAGTTGCTTGTGATTAGTGTTTCTTTAATTATCCGTATAATTTATATTTGGTTTTTGTGCACTATTTCATGATATGTAATTTAATGTTTTTTTTTGTTAAATATCGTTATTGGTTTGCGTCACTTGTAGATGGTTGACATCTAAAGAAATACATAAAGAAGATATAAAGTAATGGAGGAGAGAAATTACTTGTCTCGTGTGTGAAATGCAGAAGCATCTACCTTCGGTATTTTTCAATGCACAGGAACACTACCTCATACACCAAGTTGAGGAGATTGAGTTGTGTGGACCTGTGCACTCAAGGTCGATGTGGATGGTTGAGAGGCACTTGA
Organism: Pseudotsuga menziesii; assembly: GCA_001517045.1. NCBI lineage: Eukaryota > Viridiplantae > Streptophyta > Pinopsida > Pinales > Pinaceae > Pseudotsuga > Pseudotsuga menziesii. The sequence continues at coordinate 900,271 of LPNX010265974.1, read as the reverse complement.
AATTTATGAAGGGTTTAGTGAGACAAAAAGCACATGTTGAGGGTTCTATGATGGAAGGATATACAGTATACCAAAACATGTTGTATGTTATTTAATATCTTCCTATTTTAGAGTCAAAGCTCAATTTATGTCTCATTTGTGATCCGGACTCCAATAACAAATTTGAAGGGGAGCAACTGAAGGGGAAAGGTATATCGAGGAAGGTGAAAGGTAATTATTAGATAAATGATTTTTATATATCATTCATATTCTAATTTCATTTTCTAGTTATTGCATCAATTAAGAGCATATACTTTGTTCATGAAATTTACATATGTCTTTAATTTTAATGATTATTTTCATCAAGAAGTTGTTGAGAGTGAAATGCAATTCATTTATACATCGTAAACAATCTTGATTGGATGAAGGTATGGATTGAACAATGCAAACAATTGGGTCATGGAATATCATGGGAAGGTGTGGATTCATTGGTAAAAGCAACACATTGCAATGGAGATAGAAATCTTATAGAAAGGGAAATCGATTTAGCATATGGTTTAAAAGATAAAATTGCAAACATATTAATCAATCACTCTAAATCTTTTATTTTGAAAATTAGATTTTGACATACATGTTGTTCTTTTCCATGTATTTTTGCATAACTATTGAATCATTGTGTAATCTTTCCATGTACTGCTTGTTGCAGGTAAAACACCATAAGGCTATGGTCTGCAATGGTTGTAGATATCACATTAAAAAATTGGATGAAACAAAGAAAAAATCATATTGTGGTATATCTACAGTCTTTGAGGTGACCAATGTTTCATCTAGAAGTGAAAAACATACAGAACTCTCAGAAAATTGATACTATCGGTATTTGTAAGATATTCTACATTGTGAATTTAAATCCTTCAAGGTAGTTCTATTTGTTGTCAAATGGTACAGGTTACGATTGAATCAATGTGATTTCGATAGAACTATTATTGAACATGATAATGGATTTACCATGGTAAATACAAGGTTGTTTGAGCTAGGAACAGAGCCCTATGTTCTTCCAAGACAATGTGAACAAGTATTTTACTCAGAGGTTCCAGGTAAAGTGGGCTGGTCATTTATTGTGAGACAAGATCCAAGGGGAAGGCCGGTAAAGTATAACCTAGACGATGGTAATGAAGAGGGTTCTCTGGAAGAAGAAGACGATGATGAAGAGCATGAACAACATGAGTTATATGATGATGATGATCCAGCAGAATATGTCCAAGAATTAGTTGAATCAGATGATGTATCAGACAATGCCCGTGAAGATTATACCGACGATGACACGATGAGCATAACTGACTTAGAGGATGATGATGATATGGCCAATCCTTACAATGTTGACTTTGGATCTGATGATACAAATGATGACTTGGATGAAGAAGATGATGACTTAGATGAAGAAGATGATGAAATATATTGAAAGGTAAATATTTAATTAGAACTATTATTTTATCTTTTTTTTAAAAGAGAGTTACTAACATCATCATCATCGTCATTATCATCAGCACCATCATCATAATTATCATCACCATCATCATCATCATTATCATTATCACATCATCATCATCAAGAGCGTCATCATCATCATTATCATCATCTTCATGACCCTCATCATCATCATCATAATCATAATCAAGTACCATCATCATCATAATCATAATGATCATAATTATCATTATGATAATCACCATCATGATCATATTCATCATCATCGTCATCATCATCATCGTCATTGTCATTACCGTGATGTTTAGCTTCATCATCTTCATCACCATTATGTTCATCTTCATCATCACCATCCACATCACCATCATCATCATGTTGATAATCATTATGTTCATCTTCATCATCATGATCAACATCGTCATCATCATCATGATGTTCATTATTATCATCTTCATGATGATGATCATCATCATCACCATAATCACCATCTTCATCATGTTGATCATCATCGTCGTCGTCGTCGTCATCATCTTCATCGTCATCATGGTATTCATTATCATCATCATCTTCATCATCATTTTCATTACTGTGATGTTCAACATCATCGTCTTCATCACCATTATGTTCATCTTCATCACACCATCCACATCACCATCATCATCATGTTGATCATCATTATGTTCATATTCATCATCATCATCTTCATCATCATGATCAACATCATCATCATCATCATCATCATGTTCATTATTATCATCTTCATCATGATGATGATCATCATTATCATTATCATCATCATCATCACCATCATCACCATCATCAACATGTTGATCATCATCACCATCATCGTCATCGTCATCATCTTCACTTTCATCTCTGTTGTCATCATTGTCTTCATCATCATCGGCGTCTTCATCATCACCATCATCATTGTCATTACCATGATGTTCGGCATCATCGTCTTCATGATGATGATGATGATCATCATCATCATATTCATCATCATGATCATCACCATCATCATCATCTTCATCATCATTGTCATTACTGTGATGTTCAACATCATCATCTTCATCACCATTATGTTCATCTTCATCATCACCATCGTCATCATGTTGATCATCATTCTCTTCATCATCATGATCATCTTCTTCATCATCATCATTATCATGATGTTCAACATCATCGTCTTCATCATCATCATCATCATCACCATCATCACCATCATTGTTATCATCATCATCATCATCAACATCATCACCATTACCATCATCTCCATCATCACCATCATCACAATCATCTTCATCATGTTGATCATCATCATCTTCATCCTCATGATAATCATCATCATGATGAACATCATCATCATCATCATCATTGTGTTCATTATTTTTGTCTTCATCATCATCATCATCATCATTGTAGTCATCATCATCGTCTTCATCATCATTGTCTTCATCATCATCGTCTTCATTGTCTTGACCCTCATCATCATCATCATCGTCATCGTCTTCATCATCATTCAAATATATCACAGGTTGAAGCTTCCATATGTTTTTATATATCACATTGAAATATATCTTGATCATCATTATGAGAGGTGCTATGCTTACTACATCCCATGTCTCATTTTCAAGGGTGATTGAATTGTTATATATCTATCTACCTTCTAATTATTAATTCAATATAGATTTATATTAACTTTAGATTTAGTAAAAAGTAATAAGGATTAAAATAAATTTAAGCATGAAACAAAGAGTAAAAAATAAAAATGGATTGTATTAATATAAACATACTATGATTTTGATCTTCTTTAGTCTTTTTATTTTCCATTATTTTTGGTTTGAAATCAAGTTAAAAATTGAAAATTGAGAAGAATGGTTGGAATTCTAAGTATAAGTTGTTGGGGTTGCATAATTTAGATACAATAGGGGTATTTGAGATGGATGAATTGGTTTATGCATTCAATAATGCAATTTAATCAACTAAAAATTCCAATTTGACCAAAAATGTGTAGTCAATTGATGATGATAGCAAAAAAAGATCCAAATAGTATAGCATTTACACTACTTATTTGAACTATGCTCATTTATTTTATTATATATATTTTATAATTGTTTAGGAGAAAAAATATACTTCATCATTTTTATTTTACTTTTTTTATTATATAGTTGGATAATTTTCCATTTATCAGTTTTGTGGTTTCAAATTTTATATTTAATTTATTAACTTTATAAATGTGACATTTAAAACTTTGAATATAATTAAATTAAATAGCTTAAATCTAATGGTTGAGTGTTGTGAATTGCAAGTAAAAATTTATGAATTAAATCTTCAAGTTGGTTACCTTTGTGAATATTATAGGCCTCACTTAAGTAACTTATATAAAAACTATTTCAATTCAACATTACCAATTTCTTAATTAAATTCATGTTTTAAATTCAATATTACCAAATTGTTAATTACGTTTATGTTTTGAATAAGCCAAGAACATGAAACAAAACAAAAAAGTAAACATGGATATAGTACATGACATTGATTCAACATCAAACATTTACATATATGCCAACATAGCCATCTACAATAATCTATGCATTAAAATATATGACATTAATACATGTCACAACTACAAACTTGGGAAGCTTCCAAGCTACAAACATAATCATCTATGAATTATGGGTTCATATAGTGAAATTTTGGTATAATATAACAACGAATTTTACTTTTACTCTAAAAGTCACATGAATTATATTTTATCCTCACTCCTACAGAGTCTACTGACCTCCACAAAACATTAGCAATGAGTTTTCTTCCTAACAATGAGTTATATGAGAGCAAGACTAACTCCCTCTCATAGACATTCTAGGACACATCATGAAGAAAACCCTCCCACCCAATGTCGAGTTTCAAATGATACCAAGAAAATCATGGAAGAATACATTTACAAATCCATAAGCATCAAGGGAGGCCCAAAGATGACGATGATAAACATGATGAAGATGATGGTGATGATGGTCATAATCATAATTTCCATCATCATCATCATCATCACCACCACCATCATCATCGCCATTACCATCATCATCATCATCATGACAATGACGACAACGACGACGACGACGACGATGATGATGATGATGATGATGATGAGGGTCATGATGATGAGGATCGTGATGATGAATAAAATGATGATCAACATGCTGAAAGTGATGGTGATGATGGTTATGATCATCATCATCATCATCATCATCATCATCATGACGATGATGATGATGATGAGGGTCATTATGATGAATATGGAAAAAAATGGGCCATTACCATTATTTGTTCGTTTTTTATTCTATAAATGGAAAAAAATGTAGCTGCTGGTAGGACACCATCCAGTGTACCTATATCAACACCACTTCTAGTATCTCCCAGTTTGTCTTCTCCAAATCTTGCGTTTCCATCCCCTTTAAATGAAAAATTGCAGTCAACTAGGCTAGATAACATAAATCCCAACATCCGAGCTTGTCTTGAGAATGCTGATGGAAATGGAGGATCCAAATCTTTGGCTACTGATCAATTTGATTCCAGAAATATTTCCCTTATGCGGATTCGAGAAGAAAGAGATGAAAACAATGTTGGTTTAGGAGGTATGTTATTGTTAAATATTCTTTAGGTGCATTCTTTTGACTTCAAATCTTAATTAAATATTGAACTAAGGTGTTGAGCACTAATGTTTTTTGAAGGTGAAATTGAACAAATCTTTGACCGTTTCCAATACTGTGATTTCTATGAGCCTGAATTTCTTCAAGTCATGCTACAGGTTGAATTAAGAATTTACTTCTATTTTATTGGGTTGATATGACTGTTCACTCTACTACCATAACCATAAGATTTGAAAATATTTTTAGTGTACTTTGGATGCTTCGATTGATGGAGCACTTCTAAAATTTTGCACATCACTCTTTACCTTAATTGAAAATATAGACTTCTCTCATGCTTGCACTAAGACTTCAATAACAAATTTGGTGTGACCATATTCTATGCTTGGGGTTGACCATATTCCACATGTATAATTTTGTTTAAACTATACATAATCTCGTCGGTTATCCGACGAGCTGTGGCCCTTGTCTAACGAGGTTTCGATGAGTCTGACAAGAGCGATCCATTGGAAGCCATCGAAAAACCAAATCAAACCCTTCAAAAATATGATGGGCTATGGCCCTAGTCCGACGAGGTTTCCATAAGTCTGACAAGATCAATCCATTGGATGCCATCGAAAAACCGACGTGAACCTATCAGAAATTCAATGACCTAAGCGTAGCACAAATGACAAGGTGAAGTTGGGAAATTCAGAATTCATCGTCGGAGCAACGACGAAAGAGTCAGCATACATTCAACACGTGTCCGTAAAAAATATGACAAATAATTCCTTGTCATCAGGAAAGAGAAGTCGTATTTTTAGAGACAAAAATGCGTCGGGGTTTGGCATGTCATTGAATATCCAATGATATTCCACTGACGACAAAAAAATTTGTTGTTGTCGAATTACCGATAGGCTTCTGTTGAATTTTAGACATGGAATCAGTCAGATTATGGGCTCAAATTCTGTTGTGACAAAAATTGAGGAAATAATCCATAGCACACATTCCCATACTATTGGCATGATTTTTCAGAGTAGGTACAACATTAAATGCATACCATACATCACATTTTTGTAGCAGTTGGGCATGAATTTCAAGTTTGAGATAGGCACTAAGTTTGAGGTGATTTAATGTTAGAGAAGTAGAACAAAAACCGAGAATAGAATACCACACTGGCCACAAATTTTGAGGAGGAAATTATATAGGACACTAGCAGATGTGAAAATTTTTCCCACTTAAAATTGTCGCTATAGCACCACTTTTGTGTTGCTATAGTGACGAATCGTAGCCTAGTTTTCGTGGAAAATTTTATTTCTGCTTTAGCGCCACTTTGAACCATTTGTCGCTATTTCGAAATTAAATCAATGTCATGTGTCTTGATTGGGCACTTGTTAAAAACCTCTTATTTGTCTCTAAAGAAACGATAATTCATTTCTATAGTGACGTATCTTTGTCGCAATAGCGACGTCACGCTGTCATTATAGCAACGTATGTATATTGCTATAACAACATCTCTTGGTTGCTATAGCAACATATTGGTGTCACTGTAACACGACCCAGTCATGCACATAACAATGAATTTTCTATAAAAGCAATGGAAGATCATCACTATGGTCATGGAAAATTATTTCCCAAAAAGAAACTACCAATGAATTTAGTATACAATCGATGGATAATCGTCGATATTGAGACGAATAATCATCACTAGAGCGATGCTTTCTGTGTATTTTTTATCTTTAATTATGTTATTGCAACTTTCAAAATTATAATAACAAGCTAGGACTCTCCAAAGCCTCCAAACCCTATCTAGGGCATCCATCATCAATAACAAGCCCTAACTAGCAATACAAAGGCCTAGAAAGGAATTTTGCCAAGCTAACTACAGACCTAATCCATACGATAAAATTTATATCACTAGAACTAAATTCATTGTTAGATATGATCAAAGGTATCACAATAACCATTTGGACACACATATATGGTGAAGTCTCCTACCTACTGCTATAAGGCTGAGTTATACCTTGTATTCTCTTGCTGTTATATGACCAGTACTCATATTTTTCTATTGCTGAAACATAGGTGTTGTAACAAAGCTGCTGAAATAGAGGTGTCGTAATAGAAGTGTTGAAACAAAGGTGTTGTAACATAAGTGCTGAAACATAGGGGTTATAATAGAGGTGTTGAAGCACAGATGATGTAACATAAGTGTTGAAACAAAGGTAATAAGTCTGCTATAGTAAGAGGTTATAGCATTCAACTTTGGGGTCATTCTCTAGTTGCTACTATAAGTATGATATCAGTTGTTAATGAAGTTTGTAAGTGTTGAAACCTAGGTATTGTTTCATCACCTTGAGTTCAAAATTGTTATTTAAGAATTCTTGTACTGGTATTGTACTTTATTGAAGAATATCAAGAGAAGTTTTGGCTATATTTTCTACCCTAAGAGGGTTTCCTAGGGTAATTTGGTTTTGTATCTGTGATATGAAAAAGGTATGATAAACCTCATAAATAGTGTCATAATTACATATGAATTATCATGTCATTACTATGCATAGAATCAGTACTCTAAAGATGATGGTAAAGTAAGCAGCATTAGTTACAAGTACGATAAATAATCTTAGATACTTTGATTAATGTATCTAAGAGATAGGGTATCGAACAAGTGATCAATTTGTATTACGATCACTATTAAGGTATCGCAATCATAGAGTGATTTGATTATGTTACTGATTACTTTTGTTTCCTTATAGTGTTAGAACATACTAATTAGTATAAGGGTGATTCAATAGAACTAACACCATTGTTACGGTGATCAAAGGTATCACAACAACCATTTGGACACACAATAATGGTGAAGTCTCTTGTTGTTGTAAGGATGAGTTATACCTTGTATTCTCTTGTTGTTATATGACTAGTAATCCTATTGTTCTACTGTTGAAGCAGAGGTTCTGTAATATATTTGTTGTAACATAAGTACTAAAACATAGGTTTTGTAATAGAAGTGTTGAAACAAAGGTGCTAAAACAAAGGTAATAATTTTTTCTACAGTAACAGGTTTGGCACTCAACTTTGGGGTCATTATCAGGATGTTACTGTAAGTATGATATCAATTGTTAATCAAGTTTGTAAGTGTTGAAACAGAGGTATTGTTTTAGCTCCCTAAGTTCAATATTGTTAGTTAAGAAGTCTTGTACTAGTATTGTACTTTGTTGAAGAATATCAAGAGAAGTTTTGGTTGTGTTTTCTACCCCAAGAGGCTTTCCCAGGGTAATTTGGTAATTTCGTAAGTAGTTCCATAATTGCATATCAATTAGCACACCATTACTATGTTAGAATCAGTAATCTAAAGATGATGGTAAAGTAAGAAACATTAGTTACAAGTAGGATAAGTAATCTTATTTACTTTGATTCATATATGTAAGAGAAATGGTATCAAACAAGTGATAAAGATGTATTACTATCACTATTAAGATATCATAATCATAGAGTGATTTGCTTATGTTACTGAATACATGTGTTTCCTTATAGAGATGGAACATACTTAGTAGTATAAGGGTGATTCACTAGAACTAACTCCATTGTTACTATGATCAAAGGAATCACAACAACCATTTGGACACACAATTATGGTGAAGTATCTTGTTGCTATAAGGTTGAGTTATACCTTGTATTCTCTTGATGTTATATGACTAATACTCCTATTGTTATACTGCTGAAACATAGGTGTTGTAATAGAGCTGCTGAAATAGAGGTGATGTAACAGAGGTGTTGTAACTAAGGTGCTATAACAAATGGGTTGAAACAGAAGTGTTGAAACAAAGGTGTTGAAACAAAGTTGTCGTAATAGAATTTTTGAAACAGAGGTGCTAAAATAGAGGTAATAAGTCTGCTACAGTAAGATGTTATGGATATCAACTTTGGGGTCATTATGAGGTTGTTACTGTAAGTATGATATTAGTTGTTAATGAAGTTTGTAAGTGTTGAAACAAAGGTATTATTTTAGCACCCTAAGTTCAATATTGTTAGTTAGGAATTCTTGTACTGGTATTGTACTTTGTTGAAGAATATCAAGAGAATTTTTGGCTAGTTTTTCTATCCCAAGAGGGTTTCCTAGGGTAATTTGGTTTTGTCTCTGTGATATGCAAAAGGTATTATAAACCTCATAAGTAGTGCCATAATTACATATGAATTAGCACGTCATTACTATGTATATAATCAGTACTCTAAATATGATGGTAAAGTAAGCAACATTAGTTTTAAGTAGGATAATTAAGCTTAGATACTTTGATTCATATATGTAAGAGATAGGGTATCAAACAAGTGATCAAGACGTATTACTATTACTATTAAGGTATCGTAATAATAGAGTGATTTGATTATGTTATTTATTACATTTTTTTGCTTATAGAGTTGGAACATACTAAGTAGTATAAGGGTGATTCACTTGAATTGAACACCATTGTTACGATGATCAAAGGTATCACAACAACCATTTGGAAACATAATTATGGTGAAGTATTTTTTGCTATAAGGTTGAGTTATACCTTGTAATTTCTTGTTGTTATATGACTAGTACTCCTAATGTTCCACTGCTGAAATAGAGTTGTTGAAACAAAGGTATTGTAAAATAATTGTTGAAACAGAGGTGTTGTAACAGAAGTACTGAAACAGAGGTGATGAAACAGAGGTGTTGAAACAGGGGTAATAAGTATACTATAGTAAGAGGTTATGACAGTCAACTTTGGGGTCATTATTAGGTTGTTACTGTAAGTATGATATCAATTTTTAATGAAGTTTGTAAATGCTGAAATAGAGGTATTGTTCCAACACCCTAAGTTAAATATTGTTAGTTAAGAAGTCTTATATTGTTATTGTACTTTGTTGAAGAATATCAAGAGAATTTTTGGCTGGGTTTTCCACCCCAAGAGGGTTTCCCAAGGTAATTTGGTTTTGTCTCTGTGATATGCAAAAGGTATGATAAACCTCATAATTAGTGCCATAATTACATATGAATTAGCACATCATTACTATGTATAAAATCATTACTCCAAAGATGATGGTAAAGTAAGCAACATTAGTTACAGGTAGGATAAGTAATCTTAGATAATTTGATTCATATATGTAAGAGATATGGTATTAGACAAGTGATGAAGACGTATTACTATCACTATTAAGGTATTGTAATCATACAGTGATTTTCTTATGTTACTGGTTACCTTTCTTTCCTTGCAGAGTTGGAACATACTAAGTAGTATAATGGTGATTCCCATTACTAGATTAATGATAAAATACACTATGATTTCCATTACATATTCAACATAGCAAGTAGTAAACTATGTGAAAATAAGGGTCATAATTAGTTTCATGAATACAATGAAATATAAGCATGTGCAGTATCAATATCATATCTTATTAGTATTTCTCTTACTAATGGTTCCAACACGTCTAATCTATGTATGTAATATGCATAATCTTGTAACCATTAACACACTTCATGTTCATATAAAGTTGTATGTAAACCAAAGAACTCTTGTTTCAACTACTTATACTATTAACACCATTCTAATCATGATTCCTTGTTATACTTGTTACTAAATCGAATCTAATCCCATGCTTATAGGATATGAGTAAATGTAAGTAGCAAGAATTATTTATTATTGAATCCTGGGAACGTTTCTATAATCAATCAGCATTAAATAAGAAATTTCAAGTGACCTAAAACTATGGTCAATTATTGGACAATAGTAAAAAGAAAAAGAAAAATTATTTCATACTAAAATGATTAAAAACACTTGTAAGCCACCACAAGGAAGTATAGGAAAAATATAACTTATGTCTTTGTACATATGAATATTTTGAATAGAAACTCATCAATTGGGTGTACAAGATAGAGGATCTGTAAAGAAAAATAGTATGGTGTAGTTGTCATGTTGTATGTATTTCTACAATACAATAAAATTATGTCATTTTTTGTGAAAAAAGAAAACCATACCTCAATATCCTTCATGTCCAGCATGTCCTAGAAACATTGAGCTACAATAACCATTAAAGTACTAAAAACATTAATAATCTATATCATATTGTTGCAGCTGCAACATTTTCCCAAAATTCAAAAATTTTGGGACCCTCCTTTAACTCATTTTGGCTTGACTTTTGAGTTTTTGGTATTCCGCAAAAAGACTATTTTTATGCCAAATGTTTCACTACTTGTTTTAAGTTTTACCTTGTTGTCGGAAGCGTTTTGATGTTCAAATCAGAAATCTAGTCATCTGCGCGCCCACCGTTGCGGAGATGAAACAAGAAATCGGGACCGATTGTTTTCTCCAATGCCTTTATTCTCTTATTTGTCTCAATCGGCTATCGATTGGAATCCTGTCGGGACATATTGTCGCTACGTTTTTTCATTTGTGGATAGCACATTACATTACATTTTTTGACCCTGCCATTTTTGTTTCATTGATCTTTGAGTGTTCAGCATCCGCCATTGCGACTTTGAAAAGCGTTGTCTTTCTGGCATGGTTTGATGTTATTTTCTGCGGAACCGAAGTTTATTGGTTAAAGTTATGTTGGTTTTTTCTCCGATTTTGCTAGTTTGCAGAACTCAATGTCTTTTATGTTTCCGCCGTCACGGCTCTTCATCCTTCTATCGTTTCGATGCTTTAATCTTGCCAGCTCCGATGCAAATATCGTTTGGTTTCTCCCCGATGCCTCGGCGGTTCTCCCAACTGTTTCATCTCCCGACGTTATGGGAGGCAATGTTGATATGCTCTCCGATCCCTTGTTGTTTACCACCCGATGATCTGTTCCCACTGAGTATAGTTGACCGAGGATATATATATATGGGGTCGGGTAGTTTATTATTTTATTGTTATTTTTGGACTTTCTCTGCGCTGTCATTTTCGCTCGAGCTAACTAGGACCCTCGCTGTCGGTACCCTCATTCCTAGGTGGCTCCGCCGTGGAAGCTCAATGGTTTTCCTCCCACCAGTCATGTAGCAGTGCTAGGTTTTCCCTTTTACTCATTAGCCCATTCCGTTCAACTGGACGAGTTAATTTCTTGTTTCCACAGTTAGGGTTTTCACTCAGTGTCCCGTCGTGGCATGTATATATGCTGAGGCGATTAGTGTGACTGTTAGTAGGGGATTTTTTGTAGTCTACAGAGTATTTTCTTCTGCAGTCGTTATGGTCTTTTACCCTGCACTCGATGGTTGGGGAAACCGGTGCAGACGCCCATTACACTGTTTGCACCAGTTTGCCCCATTTTTGTGTTTGGCTGTTCGAGGAAGGTTTTTGTGGCTTTCCTGGGGAATGTCGGAATTTTTTCCACTGGTCCGGTCGCCCACATCTTGAAAACCAAGACCTCGGTGTTGTTTTCAGTTCACTGTTAAGAGCAACTCGGTTCACGGTCGAATTCGAACCCGAACCGATCTGGGGTAGTAAAGCATTGCCCTATCTAAGATGGGCCATAGAATGAACATGTACACTGCTATCTCCTGAAGCATCCCCTTTTGAGTTTCTAAATTAAGTGCCTCGGGTGTTCCGCGTAATGTAGTGGTCATGGTGCCAACAGAGACCCTGAGATTGTTTCATTTGTAACATAGACCTTGTTTTCCCACACTCGAACTCTGTTGGACCATGCTGGTTTCAGTTTTAGACAAGAGCGTTTAAGTTTGAACATGTTTTGCTTATTTGTATTAACTGCAGTCATGTCTAACGCAGACGAGGTAAAATATTTATATTGTTGTCTTAATCTTTGAAAGTTGTCCGAAACGACCTAACAGAACCTAAAGTATCTTTCTGTACATGACAGGGAAATTCTTCAGAACTTAAAATGTTTAAGCGTCAAAAGAAGAAGTCTCCCACAGTCGAAGAAGAACTCGACGTCGAAGTCATCACCAGAGTGGAATATATTTATGAAGACACCAAATGCATAATGGGTGTAGATATGGAATATCAGTGGGGAGAAATATATAGATTGATTACGCGTCGAGAGGTGCCTGACATAGGCTTTGAGGAAGAAAACATATATGTCAACATAGAGAGGTCTGCATTAATGAAGATTGCTACAAGACCTGAAATATTTCCATGCTCTGAAGTGATTGGGTGGATTCTGCCTAGGGCAGATGTGACCACCATGATTCTGGAGAATGTTGATAAATAGGGTTATGCTACCTATAGCCCTGGATATGTAGCCCTCGCCTACCACTTGCCAGAAGCACAAACATATCTAACTGAAGACTGGCTGAAAAGTATCAGGATGGATCTTGTTGAGACACTCAAGAGGATGCTAGTGCCTGGAAAAAACTTTAGAACCAGGCCAACTAGAGAATATGACACCGCAAGCCTAAGAACCCCTTATAGGTTCATTTCCTTGATGCTTAATAGGATTTTTGGGAGAACCCATGGCAAAAGATTCAAATTGGAGTGGGTGCCGATAATTTTTTATGTTGCAACACAGGGGACCATTTTCAATTGGGCTAATATTGTGTCCAATAGCCTCTCGGCCTGAATGGCATCAGTATTAGGAGGGGTGTCCCAAAAGAAGTCAGAGTTCTATATGATCTCCATACTAATTGATTGCATACTATGCAATCAACCCTTCCCTAACTTGAGATGCATCTGGGATAGGGAAAGAACACCCATTTACTTAGCATACAAACCACTGTGGGCCCATAAATACCACAGTCACTACAGGGAGGTGTGTGAGCATTTCATTATGCCATTATATACCCTTATTTTCTTAAAAGAATGTGACTGCATGTTGGAGGAGGCATTGCAGGTGATTGAAGAGTATGTTGATTATTACTTGACTGAGGATGGGCTCTATTTCAGAATGTTTGGAGGCTCTAGAGCACCCTCACTACTGCCTAAGTATGCCATGGACTATGTGATTCACAAAGAGGCAGTTAGGAAAGTATTTCTAGATGGCATAGGAAGTTTTTTATTCGAACATAAGAAGGCAACATACCCACCTTTGCCTTTTAGATTAGGGAGTTACAAATTTACTAGAGTAAAGAAGGCCGATAAATTCGTGGAGGAGTTGGAGAAGTTCCATTTTGGGGAAGTGCCTTTCCATAGGAATGACTCCTGTAATAAGGTTACAGAGCACTGTAAAGAGGCTAATGTCCATTTTGAGTACACCAACCACTGGGACAGAGAAGAGTCCATTTTTTGTAATGCACTAAACATGACATCCTTAAGGAGAAGGTTTAAAAAGAAAATTACCACTAAAGGTGGAAAGGGACAAGATGAACAGACAAAGGCGGAGGAAGAGGAAGCAAGGAAAAGAAACGAAGAAGACCAAAGATTAGCCCAAGAAGCCGAAGGATGGCTAAAGGGAGAGGAGGAGGAGAAAACAAGAGCTGCAGAAGAGGCAGCCAGAAAGGCAGAAGAATAAAGAAAAAGGAAGTTAGATGAGGAGCTGAAGAAGCAGGAGGCAGAGAAGATGAAGTTGACCCAAACAGTGACAGAACAATCAGCCTCTGACGCGGTAGACATTCAAGCCCAAGACGTGGAAAACCCCGACATTCAAGATCCTGAAGTACCTGCTATTAGCACACTAGGACAGTCTATGGTCCCCACCCTTAGACTAATCCCCTTTGAATAGAAGAAAGGGGAAGAGGTACCTGATTTTAATAATATATTTTATGATAAAGAGAAGAAAAGGATAGTAAAGAGAACCGAGAGGAAAGTTGAAACTGGGGAGCTGTCTGGTAAGATGATAAATGATACAACCATTGTATACGGGACAGACAGAGACCCCAGGTTCACTATCAGAGCAGGGGCTGCATTGATCCATGCTTCAGAGGACAATGTAGATAAAATAATGACAGATCTAGAGCAGTCTAAGAAGTCTTCTTCTCAACTAAAAGATACCCTAAGAAAGGAAAGAGAAGAAAACAATAAGTTAAAGAGAAAATTTGAAGACATACAAAAGGAAATCAAGTCTTCAAAGGCTGAACTTCAGGTTCTCCAACCATTGTATACGGGACAGACAGAGACCCCAGGTTCACTATCAGAGCAGGGGCTGCATTGATCCATGCTTCAGAGGACAATGTAGATAAAATAATGACAGATCTGGAGCAGTCTAAGAAGTATTCTTCTCAACTAAAAGATACCCTAAGAAAGGAAAGAGAAGAAAACAATAAGTTAAAGAGAAAATTTGAAGACATACAAAAGGAAATCAAGTCTTCAAAGGCTGAACTTCAGGTTCTCCAAATAGAGAGAAAATCTACGGAGACTGCCCAAGAGTGTCTGGAGAAGGTACAATAGGAATATCAAGGGTTGAGGGCAGAGAAGGAACAACTGCTAGATAGGATAAAGGATCTAGAGTTGCAGAAGACTACGTTGGAGGAAAATGAGAGGAAATATCAAGAGCAGGAGGCAAAACTTCAAGAGTATATTACCTCGCTGACAGCAGTTTTAGAGGAAGCCAAAGAACAACAGGTTAGTCTCCAAGCTTTCAAAGAACATGTGCTGGCACAGAGAGCCAAAATGCTTCAGCTGTAGGTATCTATAGAGGAGGAAAGATGCAGGGTTTTGCAGATAGACATCCGGTTGGAGGAAATTTTGGAGACCTCCTCATATTTTGTTGACAGATCTCAGGACATCCTGGAAGTTTCGATAGCAAGGATGGCAATATTAGAAACCAATGAAGAGGCTCTTGCAGAGTTACCCTCAAAGGATCAACAGGCCCTTAGGCAGGACTACGACTTATTGGAGTTTTCCATCAACAAAGCCAAAGAGTTTAAGAAGGCTGTGAGAAAGACAAAAGGGGGATGTACAGAATTATTTAGAAGACTTCTGATTACTTATAACCAATGATGGGTAGAGGTTGAACCAAAAATAGATGCTTTTCTGAACCATAGCCTGTTTGTGGAAATTTTGCAGAATAGGTACCAAGAAGAGGAAAGAAGAATACAACACATTAAATATTTAGATGAACAGACCTTAAGGAATGAGGTAGATCATTCCACAGTCAGTGTGTAGCTATAAGAAGATTAGCTTCGCCTGAGTGCAGCCAGAATCGAAGCCATCAAGAACCAGGCTGCAAAATTCGAGATAAATATTCGATTCTTGGAACCTTCTGAATTTGAGAGGATCACTTCAGAGGCTTCAGCATGGAAGAAATTTCTAAATAATCCTGCAGGGCCCTCCTCATGAATATTTGTTCACTTTGGCCATATGATTTTGTAATTTTTGTAAACACTTAATGAAAGTAAATTTTGGGAGGCGAAGAGTTGGCGAAGCCCAAGAGTTATTTGTGGGCAACCCAATAGTCTTATTCTTTGGTATAAATATAGAGGACTTAGAGGAGGAAGGGAATTTTTTCCCAGTTAGATTAAGGAAGAGATATTGTAAGAAGAACTATTTCCTTTTGCAATAAAGAATTACTGTTTGCCTGTCGAAGAAAGTTTGGTGGGATGTTCAAATGCTATGCTATGGATTGGTTGAAGAGGAACTATTTCGTTTTCATATTTCTGTCCACTAAATGTGATATCGTTTTGACTCTTAGGACCTATGTTCTTGTTTGAATGATTTATGGTTTATTTTGTGAAATTACCACCATGAGTAATGAATGCCGTTCATAAGCAATTGGCTATCTAGTTGTTTAAATATCTTTAATTGTTCATGTGTTTTTGGGAAGACATACCAGCTACCTGTAATTTCTCTTTATAATCCATGCACAATATACATTACTCATTAATAAGTTACAAATTGGCTCCCTAGGAATAGGTAGAGAGTTAGATTTACTTTATTACTGTGTGTGTGATTTAGATGCTTGTGAGTTTTAAGACGAGAGGTAAGAACCTGTGCATCACATTGTTAATACTCCTTGCATTCTTTATTGCTCTGCATGTTAAGTAGGCACTTGCATATCATCCTTTAAGTCAAAAAATACAAAAATATATACGGTGGATCGGGCCGCAACCGGTAAAAACCTTTATTTTTGTTATTTGACATACGGCAGTCGAACCGTAAACCAGATGGATTCGCTACACCAAATAGTCGCGGGCTAGTTGGGAACGTTGACTGGGGAGAATCCCTTGCTATTGTTTCCTGCGATTTTCCAGGCCTCAACAGTTTCTGGCACTAGAAGGAGGGCCGCTAATGCATGGCTGGCCGAGGAAACCCATTTTCCTGAGAGTACCCCACCAACGATATTTTTGGAAGCTTTTTGTCCTGACCCAAGTACTTATATTGGAAAGCTCAATGGTGCTTAGAGTTTGGAAGAACATGTAGAAGCAGACTTATAGGAATTGGTTCCACCTTTGAAGCAAGTAAGCCTGGTTTTACCCTTCTGTTCTCCTTTTCAAACTCCTATTTTTTCACCTCTGCTCATGGCAGGTATAAATGTAAATCAGCCCAACCCACCACTGGCTTGGAAAGACAAATCACCCTTAAACCTAATACCTCCATTGCACAACCTACCTCAAGCTTTTGAGAAGTTTCTACCTAAGTTTGATCCTGATGAGAAGGTTGCCGTAGATGACCACTTACAAAGCTTCTATTTGGAAATAGAAGGTTTAAGGGCTGAGGAATACGAACATGTAGTTTGTATACTTTTCCCACATACTCTTAAAGGCATAGCAACATCATGGTATTTTGGTTTTCCTGCAAACTCTATCCCAGATTGGGATACCTTTGAAAGAATTTTTAGAAGCAAGTATGTAGCCCAAAATATGCATGCAACACTCATGAAAGGACTATGCTATTTGAAGAAGGAAAGAAAAGAGAAGGTGCATGGTTTCACCCAAAGATTCGCGGCATATCTTAAGAATTTTTCTGAAACTGACAAACCCTCAGACAAGGTCCTAATTGAATATTATACCTTAGCTCTGGGACCTGAGTTGGCCATGTTTTCCAAAATGAAGGTCAAACCTATGTTAGCAGAGACTTATGAAAAAGCTGAAAGGGAAAGTATAGAAGATTATCCCAAGCAACATGGAGAAAAAAATGCCGAGAAAAGAACTTCATTGTTGTCTAAGACTACAGAGGAGTGATCACATGATTTTGAGGGAATGTTAGAAATGATGCCAAAACTCTCCAACAGAATAATATATTTGGAGAAAGAAAAGGAAGCTCAAAAAGTTTATAAGCCCTACTACAAAAGGGAGGATAACAACCAATTCAAAACCCCTCCACATGATTCAGCATCCATGGATTTGATAGAGGTAGACAAGGATAATTTCTGTACTTTTCACCAACAACCTCATTCTAAAAAGAATTGTCCTCAATGGTTAAATTCGATGACATTGGTAATGAACCAACTCTTAGATTCTAAATTGACAAAAGACAGTGACGAAGATGGAAATAATAATAAGACCATAGAAAAACGAGAAGATGATACCATGTTCTTATGGGACTGTGTCTCACTCTTAAACACACAAAAAAGCACTCTTAAACCTGAAAACGTACCAATGATAACAAAAGACCCTAATTTGGTAACTAAATACAACACAATAGTCTCAAAGATTAAGAAATTGCAAAATAATGTCAGGGGATAGTCAAAGAACGATAATAAAATTGACATACCCAAAGTTACCATTTTCAGCCAGGAGACGGAACAAATCAACGAGCATGCCAAGCTTATAGAAAATCAAGATGTTAATAAAGGAAACACTGAAAAAACTGAGGAACCAGAAAAGGAAGTGCCCAATGAAAATCAGCCTGTGGAGGAAGATGTCGAATCAACTTGGGAAGAGAAATCCAAAAACCCACCTTTCCTTTTGACTCTAGAAATGCTGAATCATAAGGTGCATAATTGTTTGGTAGATTCTGGGTCATCGGTAAATTTTATGCTTCTCACAGTTTGCAAGAAAATTAATGGGCAGCCAAAACCCATTGCATGGGAAGTTATTTAACTAGATAGAACTAGTGTCAAAGTAGTGGGGGAAATGAAGAATTTTCTTATTCGTTTATCTGTAAATAACAAGATATGTCAATTTATTGACATTATGGTGGCTGACATACCAGATGGATATGGGCTTATTCTGAACCAAGATTGGTCTGCCAGGCTAAAGGGGTATTTTGCTTCAGACTGGTCTCATTTATGGTTACCTCATAAGGGCACCCCAAGTCAAATAAAAATTCTGAGAGAACCTTACATGAAACATACTATCACTAAGTTGGGAGAATGAAATGAATCTGCTAATTCTGTTCTGGGGAATTATCTAACCGAGCTTGAACTAAAACATCATACCTCAGAAAAGGCTAGCAGTATAATGGAGATTCATCTTGATCTCCTTCGATTTCCTTAGGCTGATAAGGATGACTGTAGATCAGTAGACATGGTTTCGATTTCAAAAATAGTACAATTAGACCATGGATAGGTAATTTTGTCTGCAATACAGCCTAGCTCCTTGACTCATTAGATTGAAGAATTTTCAGGGGTGGGCACACAATGTTCTTTTTCTTTAATGTTTTGTACATGAATAAATTGATGTTGTTTTGTTTTGGTTTAACGCTTTGTTTTTAGTTATTTTGGTTTGAATAAAGAGGCAAAACTTTTGGTTGCATGGAAAACATCAGGGTTCTTAATTAATTGAAATCTTGAGGAAAATATTGTGCATTTTAAATAATAGAATGTCTTCTAGTAGGAAGTTTTCCTAATTGGCCATGCACTCATTGAAGCCCTACTTAAACCCTGTAAATAAATCTGAATTAAGAGGTCTGGAATACTATTTTGAGGCTCCATCCATTTCACATCTAAGATGTCCTAGGAGTGATGGCAAAGGGCCCACGGAGAGGAAGCAAGGTAAACAGTTTACTATATATAAATGATCCCATGCCATGATTTCAGAAAGCCTAAAGGCTGTCAATAGTTAAAAAACTCCTTAAAGAAGCAATACATATCAAAGCAAAGTATTAGAAACATGAATTTCAAATTGCCAAAAGTTCTTCTCCGTCCGTGAGCTAAAAAGTAAATTCTTCTCTCACACAAAAGGACACTATGGATAGAAGAGCCTGAATAAAATTCAGAAAGAAAGGCAGATGGAGGACTCAAAAGAATAAAAGTTCAAACGGCACAAAAGTGCAATTGGCATGGGAATGAGGAACAAAGGAATAGTGATGTTTACCATATGTTACGATCTTGTGGTGTCGAAGCTAGAAACTACCTAAAGATGGAGGTAAAATAAATCTCACTTATTAGGCCTCAAAAGAGTTATCCAGACTTTCAAATATTTTGAGTGTTCCCATTCCCCAAAGATTGGATTTATTCTCAATGATTTAAATGCATGGGTTTGCCAGCTTAGGAATGCAAGTATCTAGAAGAATTCAACTTTTGAGCTAGACAGTCTTTTACTGGGAAGAAGTTAAGTCAGAAATCTGGGGTTCACCAGGTAGTCGCCAATTGTTGCAGCTGCAACATTTTCCCAGAATTCAAAAATTTCGGGACTCTCCTTTAACTCATTTTGTCTTGAATTTTGATTTTTTGGTATTCCGCAGAAAGACTATTTTTATGCCAAATGTTTCATGACTTGTTTTAAGTTTTACCTTGCCGTCGGAAGCATTTTGATGTTCAAATCGGAAATCTAGTCATCTACGTGCCCACCAATACAGAGATGAAACAAGAAACCGAGACCAATTGTTTTCTACGATGCCTTTATTCACTTTTTTGTCTCAATCGGTTGTCGGTTGGAATCCCGTCGGGACATATTGTCGCTTAGTTTTCCGTAGTTGCGAATAGCACATTACATTACATTTTTCGACCCCATCGTTTTTGTTTCATTGATATTTGAGTGTTCCCCCGCCGTTGCGGCTTTGAAAAGTGTTGTCTTTCTGGCATGGTTTGATGTTATTTTCCGTGGAACCGAGGTTTCTTGGTTAAATTTATATTGGTTTTTTCTCTGATTTTTCCATTTTGCAGAACTCGATGTCTTTTATGTTTCCGACGTTGCGGTTCTTCATTCTTCTATCATTTCGATGCTTTAATCTTGCGAGCTCCAATGCGAATACCATTTGGTTTCTCCCCGATGCCTCAGCAGTTCTCCCAACTGTTTCATCGCCCGACATTATGGGAGGCAATGTTGATATGCTCTTCTATCCCTTGTTGTTTACCGCTCGATGATATTTTCCCGCCAAGTATAGTTGACCGAGGATATATATATATGGGGTCGGGTAGTTTATTATTTTATTGTTATTTTTGGATTTTCTCTGCGTTGTCATTTTCGCTCGAGCTAACCAGGACCCTTGCTGTCAATACCCTCATTCCTAGGTGCCTCCGCCATGGAAGCTCAACGGTTTTCCTCTTGCCAGTCGCACAGCAGTGCCAGGTAGGACCTTTTACTCATTATCCCATTTCGTTCGACTGGATGAGTTAATTTCGTGTTTCCGTGGTTAGGGTTTTCACTCAGTGTCCCATCGTGGCATGTATATATGCTGAGGCAAGTAGTGTGACTGTTAGTAGGGGAGCTTTTTGTAGTCTACGAAGTGTTTTGTTCCGCAGCCGTTATGGTCTTTTACCCTACACTCGATGGTTGGGGAAACCGGTGCAGATGGTCGTTACGATGTCTGCACCAGTTTGCCCCATTTTTGTGTTTGGCCGTTCGGGGAAGGTTTTCATGGCTTTCTTGGGGAATGTTGGAATTTTTTCCACTGGTATGGTCACCTGCATCTTGCAAACCAAGGACTCGGTGTTTTTTTCAGTTCGCATTGCCCTGTCTAAGATGGGCCGTAGAATGAATGTGTACACTGCTATCTCCTGAAGCATCCCCTTTTGAGTTTCTAAATTAAGTGCCTCGGGTGTTCCGCGTAACGTAGTGGTCATGGCGCCAATAGAGAACCTGAGATTGTTTCATTTGTAACATAGACCTTGTTTTCCCACACTCGAACTCTGTTGGACCAACCTGGTTTCAGTTTTAGACAAGAGTGTTTAAGTTTGAACATGTTTTGCTTATTTGTATTAACTGTAGTCATGTCTAACGCAGACGAGGTAAAATATTTATATTGTTGTCTTAATCTTTGAAAGTTGTCCGAAACGACCTAGCAGAACCTAAAGTATATTTCTGTACATGACAGGGAAATTCTTCGGAACTTAAAATGTCTAAGCGTCAAAAGAAGAAGGCTCCCGCAGTCGAAGAAGAACCTGACGTCGAAGTCATCACCAGAGTGGAATACATTTATGAAGACACCAAATGCATAATGGGTGTAGAGCCAGAATATCAGTGGGGAGAAATATACAGATTTATTATGCGCCGAGAGGTGCCTGACATAGGCTTTTAGGATGAAAACATCTATGTCAACATAGAGAGGTCTTCATTAATGAAGATTGCTACGAGACCTGAACTCTTTCCATGATTTGAAGTGATTGGGTGGATTCTGATGAGGGCAGATGTGACCACCATGATTCTGGAGAATGTTGATAAATAGGGTTATGCTGCCTATAGACCTGGATATGTATCCCTGGCCTACCACTTTCCAGAAGCACAAACATATCTAACTGAAGACTGTCTGAAAAGTATCAGGATGGATCTCGTTGAGACAGTCAAGATGATGCTCGTGCCTGGAAAAAACTTTAGAACCAGGCCAACTGGAGAATATGACACCGCAAGCCTAAGAACCCCTTACAGGTTCATTGCCTTGATGCTTAATAGGATTTTTGGGAGAGCGCATGGCAAAAGTTTCAAATTGGAGTGGGTGCCGATAATATTTTATCTTGCAACACAGGGGACCATTTTCAATTGGGCTAATATTGTGTCCAACATCCTCTCGGCCTGCATGGCATAAGAATTAGGAGGGGTGTCCCAAAAGAAGTCAAAGTTCTATATGAGCTCCATACTGATTGATTGCATACTATGAAATCAACCCTTCCCTAACCTGAGATGCAGCTAGGACAGGGAAAGATCACCCATTTACTCAGCATACAAACCACTGTGGGCCCACAAATACCACAGTCACTATAGGGAGGTGTGTGAGCATTTCATTATGCCATTATATACCCTTATTTTCTTAAAATAATGTGACTGCATGTCAGAGGATGCATTGCAGGTGATTGAAGAGTATGCTGATTATTACTTGACTGAGGATGGGCTCTATTTCAAAATGTTTGGAGGCTCTCAAGCACCCTCACTACTGCCTAAGTATGCCATAGACTATGTGATTCACAAAGAGGCAGTTAGGAAAGTATTTCTAGATGGCATAGGAAGTTTTTTATTCGAACATAAGAAGGCTGCATACCCACCTTTACCTTTCAGATTAGGGAGTTACAAATTTACTAGAGTAAAGAAGGCCAATGAATTCGTGGAGGAGTTGGAGAAGTTCCATTTTGGGGAAATGCCTTTCCATAGGAATGACTACCGTAATAAGGTTGCAGAGCACTGCAAAGAGGCTAATGTCCATTTTGAGTACACTAGCCACTGGGACAATGAAGAGTCCATTTTTCGTAGTGCACTAAAAATGACGGTCTTAAGGAGAAGGTTTAAAAAGAAGATTACCACTAAAGGTGGAAAGGGACAAGACGAAAAGACAAAGGCCAAGGAAGAGGAAGCAAGGAAAAGAAATGAAGAAGCCCAAATATTAGCCCAAGAATTCAAAGGATGGGTAAAGGGAGAGGAGGAGGAGAAAAGAAGAGCTGCACAAGAGGTAGTTAAAAAGGAAGAAGAAGCTGCCAAGATCGAAGAAGAAGAAAGAAAAAGGAAGTTAGATGAGGAGCTGAAGAAGTAGGAGGTAGAGAAGATGAAGCTGACCCAAACAATTACAGAACAATCAGCCTCTGACGTGGTGGACATTCAGGCCCAGGACATGGAAAACCCCGACGTTCAAGATCCTGAAGCACCTGCTGTCAGCACACCAGGACAGTCTATGGTCCCCACCCTTAGACTAATCCCCTTTGAATAGAAGAAAGGGGAAGAGGTACCTGATTTTAATACTATATATATGATAAAGAGAAGAAAAGGATAGTAAAGAGAATTGAGAGGAAGGTTGAAACCGGGGGTCTGTCTGGTAAGATGATAAATGATACAACCATTGTATACGGGACAGACAGAGACCCCAGGTTCACTATCAGAGCAGGGGCTGCATTGATCCATGCTTCAGAGGACAATGTAGATGAAATAATGACAGATCTGGAGCAGTCTAAGAAGCCTTCTTCTCAACTAAAAGATACCCTAAGAAAGGAAAGAGAAGAAAACAATAAGTTAAAGAGAAAATTTGAAGACATACAAAAGGAAATCAAGTATTCAAAGGCTGAACTTCAGGTTCTCCAAATAGAGAGAAAATCTATGGAGACCGCCCAAGAGTGTCTGGAGAAGGTACAATAGGAATATCAAGGGTTGAGGGAAAAGAAGGAACAGCTGCTAGATAGGATAAAGGATCTAGAGTTGCAGAAGACTACCTTGGAGGCGAATGAGAGGCAATCTCAAGAGTAGGAGGAAAAACTTCAAGAGCAGATTACCTCGCTGACAGCAGCTTTAGAGGAAGCCAAAGAACAACAGGTTAGTCTCCAACCTTTCAAAGAACATGTACTGGCACAGAGAGCCAAAATTCTTCAGCTGCAGGTATCTATAGAGGAGGAAAGATGCAGGGTTTTGCAGATAGACAGCCGGTTGGAGGAAATTTTGGAGAGCTCCTCATATTTTGTTGACAGATCTCAGGACATCCTAGAAGTTCTGACAGCAAGGATGGCAAGATTAGAAACCAATGAAGAGGCTCCTAAAGAGTTAC
Source organism: Pseudotsuga menziesii (assembly GCA_001517045.1). NCBI lineage: Eukaryota > Viridiplantae > Streptophyta > Pinopsida > Pinales > Pinaceae > Pseudotsuga > Pseudotsuga menziesii. Next base: position 875,514 of record LPNX010265974.1, on the reverse strand, counting down.
CCTCAAAGGATCAACAGGCCCTTAGGTAGGACTACGACTTATTGGAGTTTGCCATCAACACAGCCGAGGAGTTCAAGAAGGCTGTGAGAAAGAAAAAAGGGGCATGTACAGTATTCTTTAGTAGACTTCTGATTACTTATAACCGATTTCAGGTAGAGGCTAAACAAAGAATATATGCTTTTCTGAACCATAGCATGTTTGTGGAAATTTTGCAGAATAGGTACCAAGAAGAGGAAAGAAGAATACAACACATTAAAGTTTTAGATGAACAGAGCTTAAGGAATGAGGTAGATCATTCCGTAGTCAGTGTGTAGCTATTAGAAGATCAGCTTCGCCTGAGTGCATCCAGAATCAAAGCCATCAAGAACCAGGGTGCAAAATTCAAGATACATATTCGATTCTTGGAACCTTTTGAATTTGAGAGTATCGCTTCATAGGCTTCAGCGTGGAAGAAATTTCTAAATAATCTCGTGGGGCCCTCCTCATGAACATTTGTTCACTTTGGCCATATGATTTTGTAATTTTTGTAAACACTTAATGAAAGTAAATTTTGGGAGGCGAAGAGTTGGGGAAGCCCAAGAGTTATTTGTGGGCAGCCCAATAGTCTTATTCTTTGGTATAAATATAGAGGACTTAGAGGAAGAAGGGAATTTTTTCCCAGTTAGATTAGTGAAGAGATATTGTAAGAAGAACTATTTCCTTTTGCAATAAATAATTACTGTTTTCCTGTTGAAGAAATTTTGGTGGGATGTTCAAATGTTATGCTATGGATTGGTTGAAGAGGAACTATTTCGTTTTCATCTTTTTGTCCACTAACTGTGAGATCGTTTTGACTCTTAGGACCTATGTTCTTGTTTGAATGATTTCTGGTTTATTTTGTGAAATTACCACCATGAGTAATGAATGTTGTTCATAAGAAATTGGCTATCTGGTTGTTTAAATATCTTTAATTGTTCATGTGTTTTTGGGAAGACATACCAACTACCTGTAATTTCTCTTTATAATGCATGCACAATATACATTACTCATTAATAAGTTACAAATTGGCTCCCTAGGGATAGGTAGAGAGTTAGATTTACTTTATTACTGTGTGTGTGATTTAGATGCTTGTGAGTTTTAAGACGAGAGGTAAGAACCTGCGCATCACATTGTGAATACTCCTTGCATTCTTTATTGCTCTGCATGTTAAGTAGGCACTTGCATATCATCCTTTAAGTCAAAAAATACAAAAATATATGTGGTGGATCGGGCCGCAACTGGTAAAAACCTTTATTTTTGTTACTTGACCTACGGTAGCCGGACCGCAAACCGGACGGATTCGCTACACCAAACAGTCACAGGCTAGTTGGGAACGTTGACTAGGGAGAATCCCTTACTATTGTTGCCTGTGATTTTCCAGTTCTCAACACATATCTAAGTTGTTAATGAAAGACAACAATATATAACAGTCGCAATATATATTAGATCTAAACCAATTATAAACTCAACATAAGATGTTAGGGAAGACCCCCCTTATTCTCAGAAAAAATTGCTTCTAAACAAACTTCAACCTATTAGCATTAGGTTACTTGCATGAGACTCAACTAGAGAAACATACATGTGAAAGGAGAGAACCCAGAACTAGAAAACACCCTAAAATAGATCATCCAATCCTCACAAATAAAAAACAATAGAAGCACAACAATACAGAAAAATCACAATAAAAAATGACAACAAAGTAATCCAAAAAAGTCATATAAGGTAGCGCTATGGTGGATGGCACCTAAGGAGGGCTCTTAAGGTCAACTCAAGGGTGGAAATCCCCCCTAAAAGGTCACACTAGTAATCAACAAGTTGGAAATCAACATTTAAAGGTTGTATAGCTCAACGTTACCATACAAGGGTCAATCACGAGTCACCACAAGGATAAAAATCACATGCAAGTCAATGTAACATAATAAGGAAACATGATATCATACTAGGCTCATGTACATCAAGTCAATGTGAGGGTAGGTTACCTGGCCTTCTTAACTATATGGGGTCATACGTCTCATGTGTCTCATGTAAAGAGTGAAAGCTCATAATCATCATCAATGGATATGGAATCCCATGTGGTCATATCATCTTCCTTGGGTTAACTCAGCAAGGGGTGGACATCCCCTTGAGGATAACCATAGTACTCAGAAGATGTCACACATATTCAAAAATAATCTATGCAACAAAGTGAACAAAAATTTCACATATAAATTTTAAAAAGCACAACTATAGGTATATTAATTTTTTTAATCAGCATAGCACTATCAAACAGAGAGCTACAATAATCATTAAAGAGATGAAACACAAACACAGTAATAACAGTAGCAATATATATAAGATCTACGTTTTTAATGAAAGAAACAATGTTGAAATAAAAATAACATGAATATATTAGATCTAAACCCATTATAAGCGATATGAGAATCTCATCTTCATTAGGTTAACTTAGGAAGGGGTGGGAAACCCCTTGAGGATAACCATAGTCCTCGAAATATGTCACATATACTTAGAAATATGAACTCAGCAATAACATTCACATTGTAAATATCAATTCTAAAATATGACCATGCACCGACTAAATCAAGAAACTTGTAACAAAACTGTAAATATTTCATTTCTTTACTCAATCAAATACAAATCTTAAATGAATGCAACTACATTTTTTTTTCCATAAATTCCAAGATGGGGAAATATAATTCGTTGTTGTTTACCATTGTAGTTGTTGTTTCCTCTCTTTCTATTGATTGTGTGGGAATGCTCTCTCATACCATGCTTTTGGTACATCGAATAGTAGGGCATGGAGGTCATTGGAGAGAGGCATCCCATGCAAAAACCATGCATTTTATATATATATATATATATATATATAAGTGCATAGTTATTATTGAGATACATATTTTATTATTTACAATATCATTACAATGATATTTACCTATTGGTTGACTAGGTGAGACAAATGGAGTGTTCATTGGTTCTACAATGTGTTCCTCTTCCATTTGAGCATGAGCATCTACATGCTTTTCCATTCATAGAAGAAAATTTATAAGTACACGTCATCAATTATATTTTTAAAACCATATTAGATACTTATATTTTATAGCATACATACATGAACGGCTATGCTACTCACCACCACCATGAGGCAACTCCCCACATTGATGTGGTACTAGTTCGGTACCGCTATCCTCGCTACTTTTGTTGCTCTCACCCTGAAAACAAAAAAAAAATACATTTATTTTGCAATGTAATCATTCATGAATAGATTACACAAGTACATTATAATGATGGCATTACTGGTTTTATTTACCCTTGTGTGTATCAATGGGGAAATTGATGTTTTTCCCAAGTTTTTTCGACATTCCAACACATGTTGAATATCGTACTAGAAGCCGAGCCTCAATTCATTCTTCAGTGGTTGTCTCTTGAAAAATTATTTTGATAAATCAATTATTTGTTCTCTACATTTAGACAAATTTTGGCTACAACTAATGATTGTTTGATTCTTACAATCCATGCTCTAAGTTTATGATATCCACCCTAGCCTAGTTTGTTCTTCCCATGTTTTTCTACTCTTGACTTTGTCGATTTAGAGGTGTCGGGGAGCCTATGAAAGGTTTCAAATATGTTAGATATCATAACTTAAATATATTTTAAAGTATAAAAAAATTTAACATTTTTCATTGAAAATATGATATGTGTCATACCTTCCTAAACTGAGTGGTTGAGTCTTTCATTGTTTTCTCGATGCCTTCTCCTTTGCATCATCCATGATCACATTCTACTCCTTCTATGGAACCATCGCAGGATGCTCATACTTAGGGTTAATTTGCAAATTGTCCCTATAATTTGGCCTAACATATTTCAAATTTAATCTAGTTGTTGTGGTGACAACTTTTTTGTTGAAGGTATCACCAAAAAATTTGACCATGTGGTTCATCAGTTCATATTTGATATTGTCATTTTGGGTGTTCCACCGTGTACAAATGGTGGGCCCAAAAATCTCGAATTCCTTCTCATGCAGATTCTTATAAAAAACATTATTTCATGCAAAACGAATGTGATCATTACTTAAAAATTAGTTGATGTATGTGGATTTGAATTACATGAAAAAACACTGAATTAATTAAATAATACCTTGAATACTCGATATCTTGATTGGAACACAGTCATTGTCCACCAAGAAGTTAATGGAAAGTGATCCCCTTCTAACCACACGTATTGCTCTAGGATAACAACTTTCACATTTGGTGTTATTGTCCTCTCTAACATCCTGTGAAGTAGTAGTGGGTGAAGGGCCCTATTGATGTCCAACATCTGGTGATTTTGTAGAATCTAAAGGGAATTGTTAGTTAGGAGATTCAAATAGCATCATTGGTACGGTAGATTAACGATGTGTTTAACCATCGCTACTACCAATATCGACCTCTAGAACCTGTACTCGATGCACGTGTGTTATCTCCAAAAAATCCTACAAAAAGAAAACTTTAATTGATTAGATCATATAAAAAATAGAGAACAAAAATAACATAAATGAATATATTTCATAGTTCATAAAATATTTCAAAGATGCCACTTACCCTGTATTGTTCAATTGTTTTCCTCAAGTCATCAATTTTTTCTTTAATTTCTTCAGTCCTGGGTCTGATTACAATCAGTCTAAGAAGTTCTTGATTGGACTTTTTCAAAGCCTTCTTCATATTTTCCATTGGGTCAATTGAATAAAATATATCTTCCTCAATGACCACCTCATCATCCTGATGTGGTGTGCTCTACAAACATCAATGAATAAAAGTAGTTAATTTATTTTTATCATTACAAAACTTCACGTCAAAAAAATAACATGCATATGATATAAAAAAATTACTTTAATCATTTTTAGGTAGTATTATGCTATCATTTACCTGATGCAACACCATTAGTAACTTGCCATGGTTATCCTGGAACAATACAAGAAGCAAGACATATTGATATTGAAAAGTAAAAATTGAACCATGTCTAATAAACATGATTAATGAAGAAAAAATTTAGTGTTAATATGATAGTCACATTTACCTGACCAAAAGTTGTAGGTGTGTTTTGAGTAAACCCCTGCCACAATAAAATAAACATGATATCATCTTGAAATATTGAGCTTGTAAGCATAAAAAAGTTCAAATGTTAACAACTGTAATATAATCATGAATTGTGGTTAATATTACATTGGTACTATTAGGTATTAATACGCTAACATTTACCTTATGCGACACCATTAGTGACTTCCCACGGTCAGCTTGTAACAATTCAAGAAGCAAGACATATTCATATTGAAAAGTAAAAATTGAACCATGTCTAATAAATGTGATTAATGAATAAAAAATTTAGTGCTAATATGACATACACACTTACTTGACCAGAAGTTGTAGGTGTGTTCTGAGTACAGCCCTACCACAATGTGATAAGAATGATACCATCTTGAAATATTGAGCTCATAAGTATAAGAAAAGTAAAATGTTAACAGTTGTAATATAATCACAAATTGTGGTTACTATTACATTGATGTTTACCTCATCAAGTCTAATTTCTTGTGGCATTTGGCCATGATCACCTTGCCACAATACAAGCATCAATACACATTTAAAAATAAAAATACATATAATTAAAATTGTTGCAAGATTAAAATAGTAATTCATCGATCAGAGGTTGAATTAAATGTTGTAAAAGATAATTAACCCCATAATAGCAATCCATGCATATATTCGATTCAATTTGTAATTGTTGGTTTGCTATGGGCAGACCCAGGTTTACTGTAATGTACCAACAAAACCCCTAACTCACTGGCCCTTTTGGCGACAGACCGTAGAACAGCCTGAAGTCTCACCCGAAGTGATCCTAGATGGGTTGGATGAAGACTCAGGTGTCCTCAACCAGGTTCTGTAGCATCCTAGGTTTCTCTTGATTCTGGTTAACCAGTGGGATCTCTCTATGAGATGCAGTTTCTTTCTCCCAGCTGGCTCTGCTATGGAACTGACTCTTATCACATCGCGACTTCTAGGACGATGCGCAACCATTCTCTTCTACTTGACTCTTTACCTGTGATATCCCACACCGCGGCTCCTCCGACAGTGCGATATCACCTTTTTATGCTGCGATAGCTTCTATAGTAAGACTCAATAGGACTCTCCAACTCTTAATGTCCAATGGCTTTCTTTCTGCTTATAATAGCTCAGTTAACATTCACAAGGGTGTTAACTGACTCCCCTTAAGCTTCTTCAGTCTATTATGCTTAACCTCTATTGCGCTCAACGTGCTGAACTAAATATACAGGAATCACTTAACAGAGTAACTGTTACTATCATGAATCAAGCACTGATAAACTCATATACAAACTACTTGATACAGTCAACCTATGTTTGACCTTCTATATTACTATAAACTGAAGGATAGCATACATACATTCATTAACTGTTAAGCAAAGCTCATGTAACAGGTAACAGATAGAAAATAAGTAAACAAAATCACATGAAATAGTCACACAACACACGGATTTTACGTGGTTCACTTCCAGGGGGGAAGCTACATCCACGGGAACTGGTTTTTATATTATATCTTGAGAGAGTAAACACAGTTCCATTGCAACCTATTACGTAGCTTGAGATCTTCTGGGAAACTCCACGCACACAGCTGTGAGCTCTTCTCTTAGATCTCTTCTCTTTCTATATTGCTTTCTTCTTACAATATTCCCTCTCTCTCTCTCTCTCAATCCCTGTGGATTGTTACATTCATGCTCAAGGATCCAGCTACTGGTTGCAGTAAGATAATGCAAACTTAATAACATAGCCAGAGCTCGACTCAAAGAACAACTAACTCACCAACTAGCTAATCAAATGATCTACTATCCCATTGTCTAACCTTTTACAATTCAAAATACATGCTTAAATAGGTGGCCTGAAGGTCTCACCTTGATACAAAACTATGGGCCTATCCCAACAGTAACCCCTAACTGTGATAGTTGGTGTATCTATATTGTGGACTGCCACTTACTGGTCATACTGCAGCTCTCTACAATATTCCACGCTTCCCAGTGCTGATCATGGGTATGGGCGCCGCTTCCTCGGTCGCTCCCCTTCTGTCCTTTGTCTTCAATACCTCAGCCAATTGCTCCTTTTCCTTTATGAGGGTAGCTGAGCCCTCCTGTCTTCACCGCTGCCTTAAGTGTAGTGGTTGAGCTCTCTCTTCTCGGCCACTCCAGGTACTGTTTTCTTTGACTTTCTTGTCCCGATATAGCATCTTTTCCTGTAGTTGCAGGGCCCTAATCCAAAAATCCCCTAACACTTACTTGTGGCTCATCCTCGAGCCACTAACAACTGGCTTCTCCTACTGTAGCTTCTCCTTGGCTTCCTATGAAGTCCTTGCAAATCTTTCTCTGAGTCCTGTGACTTCTTTGTCCACAGCTTCAACATAGTCTTGTGCCGCTTTCTCTAAAAATAGTATCAACGCTTTCCTTAAGTGAGCTCTAGAATAATTGGTGAACCATTTATAGGCTGCAAACATTTGTTGGAATGATCTCACCTCTTGCTACCTCGGTCAAGTTTGTACCATTCACCTCAAATTCTACTGGAGCGCTTGTCTGAATAGATTCATCAGAGCCCTCATCATTCTGAATATATGGAAAGTAGATGTCTTTCAGCATACATCTAAGTTGATCTACATTCTGATAATTTAACTTTCCTTGGATATATGCACATTGGTAGAACTTCCATGAGGAGACATGTCCTTTTCCAGCTTTAATGTAACTACCCTCTTAGACATTTTTTGTGTCTCTCTCATTTTCAACATCTCTGCTTCATTCCTTTCCCGTTTCCTTTTGTCTTTCTGAGTCTCGGATGCTTGTTTCTTGGTCCTTTTTTCTTTCCGTGACATATTCTGGGAAACTCCACACACACAGCCTAGAGCCCTTCTCTTTCTTAGTCTCACTTTTCTTCTTCTCTACTCTAGGCTGGACTCTTCTACTATCTGAGCTTGACTCCTCATCCTTGGCGTTTGTCTGACCTGTGGTGTGCCTAATTTCACAACCCTGGGCGGCGTCGTCATAGCAGACTCGAGGCCACCACACTGGAATCGTCACACAACGTCTTCTAAAGGTTCCTTCTCGGACATACACCACCTGGTGCAATACTCTGGACTGGCAATGGCTGCGAAATTGGGGAAACTAGCACTCTGTAACTGAAGTATCTCTGCTCAGGAAAGACTCTTACAAATTTCTCTATATCTCTCAGAAATCACAAAAGTAACCCTTCTGTCTGAATGATCTATGTACTTATAGCGAAGACGATAATCTCTAAAGTAACGGTCACTTAGGCTAGACCCATCGACGGTATTTGTTGCATGGACAAGACAACACCTGTCATTTTGATCCTCATTAATTGCTGAAAATCTGATCAAATTTCCTTCGAACAATGTGCACAGGCACGGGTCTCGACCAAGATTTACCAAATCTGGGAAAATCACTGTACTATTTCCAAATCTAGGGCAACGGATAGCTATCATATCCAGATTAACTTCTTGGAAGAAGGCAACGTGACTGGCCCTCTATCTCTTTCCAAAATTTTCTACGTGGCACGGGGATCATCGCATTGCTGCGATGTCACACCGCATCGTCCTGAACCATCAACATTCAAAACTCCGCAATCGTCCTCTGACTTGCACAAAATAAACTTTTCCTGCTGCAATTTTTTTTTTTTTTTTAAGTGTAGACTACTTATAGGTGCGATGTCTCCTTTCAACTACACTGGAAATCTGTACTTATAGTTCCCTACGTTAGGACTGGGAGGTGGAGTGGCTATCACTATAAAGCTTAAGCCTACTGCCATTAATGAAAGTAGGAACAAGCTCCCCATTCAGTTTACTGAGCTGAATGGCACCTCCTTCTGTAACTTGCTAAATCTGATATGGTCCCAACCAATGTGTCTTGAAATTTCTAGGAAACTTAACAAGCTTGCTGTCATAAAGGAGCACTAGGTATCCTGTCTAAAAAATATTGCTCTTGATGTGCCTGTCATGCCAAGCTTTTTCTCATGCCTTCTGCACTTTTTGATGGAATCTTGCGATGAATCTATCTTCTTCTAAGGAAAGCAGTTGCACTAGTATTTCATTCATCGTATCTATATCAGCCATCTCGGTAATTTGAGCAATTCTTAAACTGGGAATAATATATTCCATAGGCATAACAACCTCTTGTCCATACACCAAGCTGAAAGGTGTGTGTCCTGTAATTTTCTTGCATGTAGTTCTATAAGCCCATAATACACCATTAACCATGAGGTCCCAATCATTTCTTTGGCTGTTACAGATCTTAGTAAGAGAATTTTCTATCTCCACCGTACCATTAGCTTGAGGGTGGTAGGGAGTGCTCTTATGGTGCTGTATCTGAAATTCCTCCATCAAGGCCTCAATAGTGTGATTCAGAAAATGTGTGCCTTGATCACTCATCAAAATTACTGAACATACAAATGTACTAATGATGTTTTCAAAAATGAACTGTGCAGCTGTAGCAGCATCACAATTCCTTACTGCTTTGGTCTCTACCCATCTAGTGAGGTATTCTGTTCCTATGATGATGTATCTCACACCAAATCGTTTTCCTGGTGGGTTGATAGGACCCACAAAATCTATAGCCCATTTGTCAAATGTCCGCAGTGTAATCTGTGGTCACAGTGGCATTTCATATCTTCGTGAAGGTTTTTCTACCCTTTGGCAGATATTGCAGCATCTGCATAGTGTCTTTGTGCAAGGTAGGCCACCATAATCCTGCAGCTAGAATTTTTTGCGCAGTTGGCTTTCCTGCATAATGGCCTCCTGCAGTACCTAAATGTGCTTCTCTGATAATGGCCTCTTTCTCATGCAGCATCACGCATCTGCGCAGGACTTCATCTGGACCTAACTTATATAAATGTCTTGCGATCAAAGTGAATTCTGTTGCTTTCACAACTTACTGTTTCTTCTGCTTCTTAGTAAACTCAACTGGTGCCCACCCTGTAGTGAGAAAGTGGATAATATCTTCGTAACACTCATATGCGATCTGGATAGAAAACAATTGTGCATATGGAAAATTATCCTCTAAATTACTTGGTTCTTCTCCTGAGTCTATTCGTGATAGATGATCAGGTCTGGCATTTAATTTTCCTGGGTTTACAATAATTTCAAAATCATACTCCTGAAATAAGAGTAACCGTCTACAGATCCTTCCTCCTAATACTGGTTTATTGACCAAATGCTTTGAAGCGGAATGGTCAGTGAACATCTTGAATGGGGCACCCAACAGGTAGTGCCTGAACTTCCGTAGAGCATACACCATAGTTAATCCTTCTCTTTCTGTAGTGGTGTAGTTCTTTGCTGCGATAGATAACTTTCTACTAGAGTACACGATAGGGTGATCGATACCTCTGTCTCCTAGCTGTGTTAAGATGATCCCCAGTGCGATGCTAGATGCATCCACATGTACATGAAATGGCTTGTCCCAATCTGGAAATACTAAGATGGGTGCTGTAACCATCTTCTCTTTAAGAGTGTTTAAGCTTTGCTGGCATTCATCATTCCATAGGAATTTTGCTTCTTTCTTTAACAGTTTTTCCATAGGTGTTGTGATCTTTGCATAGCCTTTGATGAATTTTCTATAATAGCCGGTATGACCAAGCACTGTCCTCAATTGCTTGATTGAGTTGGGTGCTGGAAGATTTACAATGATGGAAATCTTTGTAGGATCTACCATTAAGCCTTGTCTGCAAACAATATGACCCAACAAAATACCAAATGGCACACAGAATATACATTTCTTCAAGTTAAGAGAAATATTATATTGTCTACATTTCTCTAACATGAGCCTCAAATCTCCTATATGCTTTTCGATTAATCCAAATACAGTCCAATCATCGAAATAGAATTCTAAGAATTTATGGATGTATTCCTTAAATACATCAACTACTACTCTAGAAAAGATACCTGGTGCATTTTTAAGACCAAAGGGAATTACCATGTACTGGAATGAGCCCCATTCTGTCGCAAAGGTGGTCTTATGTCGATCCTCTGGATGGATTCTTATCTGGTGATATCCCGAAAATCCATCAGTGAATGAATAGATCTCCTGTCCTCTCACATTGTCTAAAACTTCATCAGTAAAAGGTGTCGGAAATGGGTCATGAAGTGATGCGTCATTGATTTTGCGCAAATCGACACAAATCCTAATTTATCCTTTAGTTTTCTTTTCCTGCACAACCATGGGACTAACCCATTCGCTCTCTTCTACTGGCTTGATGATGCCTGCTGCTAGCATCTTATCAATCTCATCTTTAACTTTTTCTTTATAGCAAGGATTCAATCTGTATGGATGCTGCTTAACTAGCCTAGCATCCCCTTTCAAAGGTATCTGCATGACTCCCAAATCTCCAACTATTCCCTTCATCTCTGTGAACTTAGTGGGAAATAAGTCCTGATAGTCATGTAATAGATATGTGATGTGTCCTACTATTTCATCATCCCAATAGTCTCCAATAGAGGCAAACTTTGGTTCTGTTTCTGTGCCAATATTGATCTTTTTAATCTTGATAGGTTCTATGATATCTGGAATGTCTAGCTTTGGTCCATCAACTTTACGAGTCCCTTCAGACTCTGAAATGTTGATACTATGAGGATTCTCATCCTCATCGCCTGGCTCTTCTGTAAAGTTGTAACACTCTAGCACATGTTCTAGCTGAATGGCCCAATCAGGCTGAGTATACACTGGTAGGGTACAGTCTTCAAATATCTTAGTTTTTATAATATCTAGATCCTGATCAATGCTTGGATACTTAGATTCAAAATTGAAAGTGAGTAGAAAGTTGTCTATCATAACTAGCCATGAAATAGTTCCTCTGCGCAACTCTGTCTCAGTGTACCAGTTCCTTGGTATTGTGTCTAAAGTGTGAATGAATAGGTGAACCCATTCATCCTCTGGAATGTCCAACCAACTCTATTCACAAATCTCAATATGTGACCTGGGGTCACTTTCTCCTATATACTTCTACTGTAAAGGCTCCTTATTATTAGAGAATCAGATCGCCATCAGTCTCTTAAAATCCTCCCATGATATGATATGTTCTTTATGTGCATGCCACCATCTTGCAGGTGTGGCTTTGACTGCAAGGTCAATAGCTGCCATCCTCTGCTCATGAGGAATTTCCTGCTCAAACTGTTGTAAAAATTCATTGACATCCGCTAAGCCATGAAATGACAGAATATCCTTAACCTCTGCGCCAATCCATCGCAGTGACTTAGTCATAAACATACATCTACGAGCTAAGACTTTGTAAAGTCTATTCTACCAATTTTATAAGCCAACATCTGAATCTGATGCGCATGAGCTGTCGTATCGCCAACTAAGATGTCCTTCTAAGGTGGGGTTGATATAATCACTCTGGTTCGCGGTCATCTGATAGAGGCTTTCCATATTATGCACATCTTCCTCTACTCTGATAGGTTCAATATAACGAGGACCCTAGAAAGGATCCAACGGTGTGATGACTCGAATCTGATTATCCTCAAAGGTCATTTGTCTTTTCTTTAAATTGATAATAGCCATGTTATCAATTGCCTCATAATACCTAGTAAAGCTAGATACGGTCTGCTATCGCCAATGATTTCTATAACTTCAAAGTCTGCAAAGCTGCAAACTCCATCAATATCAACTGGTACTTGCAGTAATTGACCCAGTGGCGATACCCTCTGCTGATTGGCTAGTCGTAGATGGATAGGTGATCTGCCTAACTTAGGGCTACCCATCTGTTCCCATGTCTTCTTAGTCAGAACATTTACCTCTGATCCTAAATCTAGGATTACCTCATCCATTTCAAATTCTCCAATTTTCATTGTGAGTCTCATTTCCCTTCCTGTTCTCATATGGCCCATGATATTATGAACAACACGCTGCGTACTGCTCACGGAAGAAGGCTGCTGATACTGGTCTATGATGCACTGAAGCTCTCCGATAGCTTTCTCATTTCGTACGAGTTTCAAGCAGCTCCATAGGAAGGATTGGACACTTCCTGTCAACTCATCTTCTTCACACCTTCCCAATGTGGTATCCTACGATGTCTGCACAGGACTAACGCCACAATGTTGCTGCTGCAGTATGCCCCTAGAAGGAAATACCTGCGATTCTGATGGTGTAGGTTTAGCAAAGAAATTTTTAGCTTGCTGAAATGTTTCTTTGTTCTTTTACAGGTCAAGTGGTGTTGATTTATTAGTTGCTTTATGCACCCACTCTGGACCTGTATTCTTTTCGGTATCCTGCGATGTCCTACTAGTAGAAGCACCGCTGCGAGTCACAATATTGACTCTTGGTTCTGGTTCTTTCTGCTCAGTAGCAATGAGCTGAATATTCTGGTTTACTGCTGGCTTTGAGTCCCTAATCTTGGCTATCAAGATAGGACATTCCTCTATGGCATGATCATAGGACTTGCAATATTTACATGTCGTAGTAGGGTTCTGACAATCCCTAGCATAATGTCCTATGGCTCCACAATTGTAACAAATAATCGGTCCATGGCCATGGCCAAAGCCTCCACCACAGCCTCGCCCTCTGAATGCTCCACCACGGCCATCATGAGCCGGTTCATGCTGTAGTCCTGCTGGTGGACCTGATGTCTCTGACTAGACTCTGTAGAAGTCATTTTTTCTCTCCATCATGAGATCATAAGCTCTGCAATTATTTTCATCATGTCCTACTGACTTACAGAAGTTATAGTATAAGTTCTTAGGAGTCTGTACATACTTTTGAAGTAAAGGGCATTCCTGTGGTCTATGTCCTCTTGTTTTACAGATTTCACACCATGGCCCTTGGGTCTGTACTAAGGGGTTAGGAGCCCCACTTTCTAGATAATCAACAAATACTGGATAGTTATCTTTAGTATGGCCATGTCCTTTACACTTTGTACACCATAATTCTTGTGCAACCTCTTTTCCTTTCCTAATCTCGTGTAGCTGTAAGGTGAGATTGGCTAGCTGATTCTGTAAGTTCGTCATACCTGTACTAGTCTCAGCTAGAGGTGAAGCCTCTAGTTTCATTGTCATCTCTAATGCTTCATCCTACGTACGGAGTTTCTGCTGCATTAGTGGAAGTCTGATGTGAGGGAGCAATGCTGCGATTGTCACATACCCCAATTTTGTATAATTATGTAAATTGTTTTATTATATTCCTAATACATTATGTTAAATTTAATGCTAAGTAGGGATTGATGACTCAGCAGAGTCAACAGAAATGGAGTGTAATTCAGAATATTTTATTATTAATAAATAAATTGTGGAGACAACAGCATGGGAGAGCTGTTAAAAAGAGGTTACTGGTCAAACTGGTGGATGGAACTAGGTGGAAAGGCAAAATATAGGTGGCAGCATCCTCAAACACTTCCTAAGTTGCAGGTGGCAACTTCCCTATATTTGGGATCATGATTCCCCAAGAAAGTGGAATCAGAGCAGGTGGCTCATTAAATGACAGTTAACCCAAAAAGACCTAGGCAATCTTTTAAAAGTACTCAATGAAGAGAGCTAAGGCTGCTCAAATATTTTCCAGAGAGAATTCATTCAGGTGAATGTTATTCAAGAATTTCATTGAGGAAGAGGGAAATACAGTAAGGAAGTTGTTCTAAGAGGATTGCTGCAGTAACTTGATTTTATTACAGCTTTTGTTGGCTGAGAGAACTGACTGTTAGTTCTAAGTTATTGCTGAGTTTGAAGACTGGTATCTGACTTTGCTACACCTATTTCCAGCCAGGGAGACTAGAGCAAGCTCAGGGGTCCTGAGAAGTCGTTGTCTGAGCACTCTCCAGGAGTTGGTAGGGATGAACGGCCTCCCATTGCTGTTGTTGTCCACAGTTTAAACAGGTTCTGTCACTTATTTCTTTATGTTTAATGAGTATGAATGGATGCATGTTATGTTTATATTATATGTCTGAAGAGTTAGTTAGTTTAGTAATGTGAGTATCTCAGAATATTAGTAGTTAAATCTGTCGCTGAGTTAAAGAGTTACTGTGTTTTTCCACATTTGGGATCACCAGACCGTACTCCAGCACAGTATCTCGGTATTGTGAAGTAGTATCCTTCTGAACTGAGTTTCCTATTTAGTCACTTTCAGTAACTACAAGTATTTCATAAATTTATAGGTTATTTTCTTATAGTTTTAAAAAAATTATTTCCTAGTACTATATCTTTGTTTCCAGTAAATGCTAGCTGTAATAAAGAAAAGATAGACTAAGTAATTCTGCTGTTTGAATTTTATAATTGTTATCTTCCAGTTTGAAAGAATCTAACCTCTTATTGTTGAAAAAGACAATATTTAAAGTAGGATGAAATTACTTACTGGTTTGATTTTTCCGTTAAAACCTAGTGGTGTTAGTCTGTATTTTGGTTAGGAATGCAGTTATTTAATTACTGAATCTTCTTTTATTTTAGCTAAGCTTAAATAGATTACAAAACTGTTATTCTATTTTCAAAAATGGTAAATGAATGTTATTATATACACAGGAATTTATATAGATATGTATATGAGAATAAACTTAAATATTGAATAAGTATTATGTAAAAATACTCAGGCATTATAACTAAATAAATAAACCAAACCAAACATTGGATAACAACATTAGTAATAATCATAGAAACATTGGTAAGAAGTAATATCATTATTGTATTACTAATAATGTATATATAATACATGCATTATAAAAGTAACACTTAAAGTAATATTTTATTATTACAATTATAAACCTATACTATTTATACCGATGAATAAATAAGTAAGGTTTATGTATAAAATATTTATACTTCGTGTATTACAAAGTAAATAAACAATACTTGAAGGCAATAGTAAAATATAATAAGAGTACAATTGGCTTACATAATGTGAAAGGTATGCACTTTGCATTTACAGTTTCTAATAAATAGAAGTTAAGTTGTAAAGCCAGTTCAGAAACCTTAACAACAAATCTATTTAACAATAAGCTGGAGAGTACTTTATCTCCCGAATTCTTTATATAAAAAAAAAAATTACAGTATTTATAACATGACCAAAAATAATGTAAGAAAGTAGAATCAACACTTATGATATTGGTATAAGGGTATAAACCCTACATAACATTTAAGAAGTTAATACATAATAAGTAAACCAAAGTACATAACCCTAACAGTAACATTATAAAGAGTTTATCAATAGTATAATAACTCAGTTATTCTTTTTAAAGGCCAAGTTGTTTATTTTAAAAAGCAAAGGTAATAATAGAACCAGTATATTGCTCGAACATCGAGCTTAATCATTATGTTATAATCCATTTATTTTACTCACAGTCACCGACAGAGTTTATAATTTTAATTCATGATGGCAGATTAAGAAACTGAACTTAATCTCAACTATAAAATTAGGGTTGAACCCTATAAATCCAGTTATACAAGTCAAATAAATACTAAGGGTTAAGACAATATTTTCACCTACGGCCACATTATAAATCCATAGTACAAGCTATTATAAACCCATATATTTTATTATTTCCTGTACAGAGCATAGATTCAAAATGTATGCGATGAAGAAACTCAAAGATAGAGGAACGCTTTATAATAAGTTATATTATAAAACTCTGGGTGAAAAACCTGAACTATTCAAGAGTATAATACAAGAAAACAAGAAGTCGAGGTCACAACCTCATCCGTAGGAAAGCTTATAGCCCAGCGCTGCTTATACAGTATTTTTAACACAAAAGAAAGCTAATAATTACATTATCGACCGAAGCCATAACACCCATGAACAGTGCAGGGTCCATCTTGTCAAAAATTTAATTAACATACAGTTTAAAAGACTGAACAGAGCTGAGGTAACCTCAGAGTTGCGTCTCTAAAGGCCAAACCACTAATAGCCCTAAAAACCAGCAAGGAGGGAACGCCATGTTTGAGACCAGGCTTACTGGGAAGTTCAACGGCCGACATCTTGTGTTTCCCACTCCACAAGGAGAAGACTGAACCTGCAAAAAGAAGGAGCAGCTTTTTAATTAAACCCTTAACATATTCTGGCTAAACTATTTTCTTAAATGGAAAAACGTTGGTGCGACCTGTAACTTACCGGCGATTTTGAAAGAAGTGCAGCCACCGTGAGCAGAGAAAGCATAAACCCTTCCTTTATCACAAAAAAGAATGAGCTAGATGGAGCGAAGGATACCTTTCACAATGGGAGCAGTGACAGTATCACGTCGAAGAAATGCACTCACACCGTGACAGGGTCAACAATGGTGCCGAAGGGAAAAAACCCTAGGTTTACAGTAAACCATTAAACCACCAACAGTAAGCTTCTTACTCCCACACAGTGCAGTAGACAAGCACGAAGGGTTGAAGTAGTATAAAAACTGCTATCAATCAGTGCAACAGCAAAAATGGACCAAGAGGGTTTGCAGAGCGACCAAGCCCAAAGGCGAAGGAGAAATGACAAGTTAGGGTTGAGTCAACGGTTTTATAACACCAGTGCATGGTCGAGGAGTGGCCACGTAAGTACTTTAATACATTGCATGCAAGTGGGTCGAAGTTCTAATGTTCTAAGACGAGTCTTCCATTGATTTTTTTTCGAAACAAAATCATAGCGTGGAGATCCCTTATGTTCGCTATACCATAGTATTACTTGCCATATATTTCACAACCATAATGTTAGAACAATGCTATTAAAACTATGCATTGTCAATATTAAACCTTTGCATTATAACTATCGTTCAAGATTAAGTTCTTGAAGTATTTAGACATAAAGAACTTGGTGTTAATTATAACAAGATATAAGAGCATAGGAATAATGTTAAGTTGGGGTTGTTTTAAAAAAAAAAACATCCCACTTAATTGCTATTTTATCTTAGTCGCAAGCGAAGGAAAGAGACTTAGCATTTCTTTAAAGTCTATAAAATAATGGAGTAATTATAGGCATAGTTGTTTACAATTCTACAACTCTAAAGCCAATTTCTACAGTTTTGCATTGCAGGTAAAGACTTGTCATTCTCATTTTCGTATGACTTAAACTTGTAGAAATCAACTTACATAATCCACCAATTTGAGTAGGGTTACTCTAGTCCATTACACTTGTTATTACTAATATAATAACAATCTTTTAATAGTCTTATAATTCCTTATGGTAATCAATTAGACTTTTGCTATCTTTTATGCTCAAAGATTTACAAAGATTGTATAAGTGAGTGTATGTTAGGCAGCTTGTGTAAATTATTATAACCATCCTTGATGATAGTATAGTCTGGAAACTCACGAATGAGTGTAATTATGATAATCTAGGACTAATTCTAAAGGTGTTTATGATAATTATCCAAATGTCGATCTTGGAAATAGAAGTAGCCTTTCAAACATTGCAAATCCTTTAAATGTTAAGAGAAGACTTGTATTCAAACAGTAAACTTTGTAAATGCTTAAAATAAGAAAGTATAAGTCGATACTTGTGATATCTTAGCATTTACATCTCCAGATGCAAACTTGATCATATTGCAATCTAAACATGACCTTGCTGCAGAAACTCTAGATCATAGAATTTAAACTTTGATATTGTAACTTTCTACCATGCTAGCAGTTAGTAAAGCGATAATAATTGCATTGAAACACTTACATCTAGTATGGACATTTAATAGTTTCGTATTAAATGGATCTGTTAAACCATAATTTCTGGATAAGAGAATTTAACTGCAATTTTTATAAGTAGAATTCAATTCTCGAACTTTAGATCTCAAAAGAGAAACTTAATAAAATATTTACCTTTAGAGCCTGTTGAATCTGTCTAGCATGATTATACTTGCACAGAATAAATTTATACAGCAAAATGAATTGTAAACTTCTGAGGTTGATTAGCAGCAACCCGTACATCTTACCTGTGTATCTGTAAGAGAAGAAAGACTGCTACGTTAGCTCAGAAGCTAAGTAAGCCTAGTCCTTCATGACAAACCCACCTTGTGGTTGCAAATAGAAAACAATCAGTAATTGACATGAAACTCATCTTTAAAGTAGGTATAATAAAAGATCATTCAGTTACAATTCTAGTCACATAAACTAATCAAAGAGTCAATTACTGCATTTAATAAGATTATATGCTATTTTAAATTTTTAAATTTTTCAAAATTTTTGGGGTTTTGACAGCGATGAACCATTCCTTATGTTGCTCCAGTGAAAACTCAAAGCTAACTTGGTCTATAAGAGCTTTAAATTTATGATCAAAATCCCATACTGACTCTGTGGGTAACTGTTTGATGTCTTTAAGATCTCTTATACATTGTAACTCAGACTTAGGTTTCTTAAATTCTTTAATCATGGCGGTCCTGACCTGTACGAGCATTCTGGGCTGTGCTGATGTATACTTCATATACCATGTTAAAGCTCGTTCTCTAAGTGTAGTGGCCAACTGGACGAGTTTAGTATTATCATCTTGGATCTATTTAATGGTCCATATGGCTTCACATAGGAACCAATGTTGTTCTGGGTCTTCTGCCCCTATACCCTTAAAGGTAAGTAATTTCATATCATCCCCCATTCTATTTCTACGTGGTGGATTCTGATTTGTTGTGTTACTACCACTTGGCGATGTAACTGTAGTATGTATTGTGTGTGAACTACTAGATGGAGTTCCTGCGGGATTATTCTGAGTCCCGATTGCTTTCTGTGGGGTATAAGGGTGGTAAGGGATACCCCCTACTATTCTTTCTCTATTATTTTGACTTTGTTCTCTAGTACTGTCTGAACTATCTTCAAAGAAGGAAGATATGAAATCTACTTTATATTTCTTACCGCTATGTGTACATCCAGTTTCTTCAAAATCACTCTCAAACTCTTGTGACATTACAGTTACTTAATTTATTCATCTGATAATATATCCAGTACTCCTTTTTCATGTAATAACATCTTAAGGAAAAAATTTAAATAGTTCAAGTACTTACCGCGATATCCTTTGAAGAAGTACCTCTCCGCTTCGCTGAAACTCTTTCTTTGATCAACTGCAAACTCTGTAATGAAACCTTCTAGCAAACTCGCAAGCCAGAAGTACACTACTCGCAAAATGGGATTATCAATGCTCTTCATGGTGTGAATCAGCTCTGGTGTCCAAACAATGTTCCTTTTCTTTTTGAATACGTACGTATCAGTCAACTTTGATAACCAATCGTACAACTCGTTTGCATAGGTCGCAAAAAATATCGTATGCAGGTCTGTGAAGATATATTTTTGTAACCAGTCCTCTGTACTCAGTCTAGGACTCTTGTTTTCTTTTTCATCAAATTCTCTCTCCTTAGACTCAACCCAGTGGTTAAGTTCTTCTTTAGTAGGATTCCAATAGAACATTAGCTCTTCAATTTGTTCAAAACTGGCGACGGAACCATTTGTTGGTTTGCTATGGGCAGACCCAAGTTTACTGTAATGTAACAACAAAACCCCTAGCTCACTGGCCCTTTCAGCGACAGACCACATAATGACCTGAAGTCTCACTCAAAGTGATCCTATATGGGTTGGCTGAAGACTCAGGTGTCCTCAACCAGGTTCTGTAGCATCCTAGGTTTCTCTTGATTCTGGTTAACCAGTGGGATCTCTCTGTGAGATGCAGTTTCTTTCTCCCAGCTGGCTCTGCTATGGAACTGAGGCTCTTATCGCATCTTGGCTTCCATGACGATGCACAACCTTTCTCTTCTACTTGACTCTTTACCTGCGATATCCCACACCGCGGCTCCTCTGACAGTGCGATATCTCCTTTCTGTGCTGCGATAGCTTCTATAGTAAGACTCAATAGGACTCTCCAACTCTCAATGTCCAACGGCTTTCTTTCAGCTTATAATAGCTCAGTTAACATTCACAAGGGTGTTAACCAACTCCACTTAAGCTTCTTTAGTCTATTATGCTTAACCTCTATTGCGCTCAACGTGCTGAACTAAATATAAATGAATCACTTAACAGAGTAACTGTTACTGTCATGAATCAAGCCCTGATAAACTCATATATAGACTACTTGATACAGTCAACCTACGTTTGACCTTCTATATTACTGTAAACTGAAGGATAGCATACATACATTCATTAACTGTTAAGCAAAGCTCATGTAACATGTAATAGATAGTAAATAAGTAAACACAATCACATGAAACAGTCACACAACACATGGATTTTACGTGGTTCACTTCCAGGCGGGAAGCTACATCCATGGGAACTGGTTTTTATATTATATCTTAAGAGAGTAAACACAGTTCTGCTGCAACCTATTATGCAGCTTGAGATCTTCTGGGAAGCTCCATGCACACAGCTAGGAGCCCTTCTCTTAGATCTCTTCTCTTTATATATTGCTTTCTTCTTACAATATTCCCTATCTCTCTCTCTCAATACCTATGGATTGTTACATTCATGCTCAAGGATCCAGCTACTGGTTGCAGTAAGATAATGCAAACTTAATAAAAGAACCAGAGCTCGACTCAAAGAACAGCTAATTGACCAACTAGCTAATCAACTGATCTACTATCCCATTGTCTAACCTTTTACAATACAAAATACATGCTTAAATAGGTGGCCCAAAGGTATCACCCTGATACAAAACTGTGGGCCTATCCCAACAGTAAACCAAAACCCTAACTGTGACTGTCAGCATATCTGTACTGTGGATTGCTGCTTACTCGTCATACTGCAGCTCTCTGCAGTCTTCCACACTTCCCGGCGTTGATCGTGGGTATGGGCGCCACTTCCTTGGTCGCTCCCCTTTTGTCCTTTATCTTCAATACCTCGTCCTATTGCTCCTTTTCCTTTATGAGGGTAGCTGAGCCCTCCTGTCTTCATTGCTGCCTTAAGTGCAGTGGTTGAGCTCTCTCTTCTCGGCCGCTCCAGCTATTGTTTCCTTTGACTTTCTTGTCCCGATATAGAAGATTTTCCTGTAGCTGCGGGGCCCTTCTCTAACAGTAATAGATCAACAAATATTCACCTATAACTATTTATTTTGTTGCACATATGAATACATTTCCTTCCCGCCCCACAAATATGCAATTGGTAGCTTATGTGTTGTCCCTGGTCGTGTACTATTTATAAACCTTGTGATATTTCTGAAATATTTTGGACTTCCATCAATATACATAGTAGCTCCTTTGTTCATATTTTTCCAGTATTTGTATATAATTTGATGCAACTCCGTATCTTTGCATACTTCATGTATATCATACCAACAACAACCAGTCATTGTATGTGTATCATGGTTTGACATACTCCATCAATTAAGTTTCAGTGCCATATTTGACCATTATTCCTTTTGGAATATTGGTTAATACTAAGAGGGGGGGTTGAATCAGTATTCTTATATTTTTACCATTTTAACCACTTATTAAACTTTAATCAAAACATATAATCAACAAGATACAAAAACACATATTTTTATCATGGAACCCCAATTGGGTAAACCACCAATACTTCATATTACTACAAAATTGTTATTTAAAAATAGTTTTTCCTGCTGCTAAAGACAAGGATGGTATCAGACCCTATTTACTAGCAACTACTGGAAGGAGGCTATGACCACCTGGTTTATCAACTGCTACTGAAAGGATTCTACGAAACCCTATTTACCAACTACTAGTGGAAGGATGCTACAACCCCCTGCAGGCATGTTTCCTTCCCTAGCACCACCCTACCACCCTGATATGTTTTCAGTAATCTTCCACATCTCTTTACTCTTCAATATTTGTCACACCCATGGGTCTTTGCTTCTGGTTTTATGATATGGACCCTAGAGACAATTTCTCTCACTCATCCTTCTGTGTATAAATACCGTCACATTTCCTACAGACTCATCTCTTCACCATTGCATCATTTCATTCTTCAATCGTGCCTCTTCATGAGAAATCCATTCGTCATTCTAACACTAAGCCATCGCGTCATCTACCTCTACCATGATTCTTCAAAACAACTAGAACCTGTTAATCGATTTACTATTTAATCTTCCAGTCAATAACTTTTGCATTCTCCATCTCTGCAACCATCTTCAACCATTGATTTTATATCGGACTTCTTCCTGACCGTAGATCTAAGATAGGATGTGGTATGCGGATTTCCTAACTATGACATTTCTCAAAATTTATTTCCGCACTTAGCTTTCTGCCACAACCGTTCTGCATCGTTGATCTCCCAGACTGCATATCACCTAACTATGACATTTCTCAAAGTTTCTTTCCGCACTTAGATTTCCACCTCAACCATTCTGCACCTTTTATCTCCTTCAATATTTTCATGAACGCCAATCTGAGGTGGAAATCGGATATCAGATATGTGACTTTTTGCAAATATAATTTCTCGATTTCTGCTTTTCAAACCAATATTTCTGCATCGCTAATCTTTTACAGATGTATCTTGACCGTCGATCTTCCGGATTGCGGTATTCAGAATTCAGGTTCTCAAAAACTCAAACATTTCTTTCGCAATTCTCCACCTTTCATTTTCCCCACTAATATTTCCGCATCGTCAATCTTTTAAGGATGTCTTTCTGACTGACAATATTCTGGATCGTGAGATGCAAAATACAAAACTATTACATTTCCCACAATATTTTTGCGATTCTTTGTCTTCCGCTTTTCGCCTTCCTCTTTTCTCTTTCCATACTTCGGGTTGCATAAACCTATATTATTCTAGACCTTGATTTCTCGTATTCTGCTTTCTTCCTTCTGCTTTTCTTATGAACTGTTGATTTCTTTGTGGGTTAGATCCTAACCGTTGATATAATATCAAATGTGTATTTGCGTATCTCCCCTTTTCTTTTTGAGGAAATCATTCACCGTCATTGATCTTCTCAAGATCGGCTTCCGTAATTTCTCTTGACTAAACTGGACTGTCCACGTTTTCAGTAAACTATTTCTCAATGAAATTTCACTCCCATCCAGAATGTTAACTCATCTTCTTGTTGAATCTGTGAAATCCATGAGGACCATCAGATAT
Source organism: Pseudotsuga menziesii (assembly GCA_001517045.1). Taxonomy (NCBI): domain Eukaryota; kingdom Viridiplantae; phylum Streptophyta; class Pinopsida; order Pinales; family Pinaceae; genus Pseudotsuga; species Pseudotsuga menziesii. Next base: position 851,529 of record LPNX010265974.1, on the reverse strand, counting down.
ATCGATGGTGAACTCCAAATATCATAAAGTGGATTTTAAGGAAATTTCACTCACATCAAAAGTTTTCCAAACCATGCAACTACACCCAGCGAAATCGTTGTGCATCGTCGATCTATTTTATTGATCGATCTCAGTCATTGATCTCAATATGATTTTCAGCAATTAGTTCTGATTTTGCAACTCGACTAACCAACTCGCTCTTTTATCAGCAGAATCTTCTCTAGCCGTTGATATTATTCCATCTTTAATCTCCAACGCATGATCTTCAGTCATATGGTGATTGGTTTAGGCTTATCTCGGGTACATATTCTAACTGAGAAATCCATTTTCAACCATTGATATGTCAAAGATTCATATCTTTAACTCTATGATTGAATTGATTAGTGGAACGATCAATTCCTTTCCGCAACATTCTCCTATCCTTATATCAGATTTCAAAATCACCCATACACATAGAGAGATTCAAATACTTGCAAAGTAAACTCTGTTATTCATTCAACTTAACCAGAGATACAATTTTCCCCTACACAGTCTCTGCACTCTCCACTCCACACTCTATCTTCACTCATACACTCATACACTGAACCTTTTCCTTTTTCATTGCTAAGCTCATCCTACTACCATATCAACTGGTTATTCCTTTGTCATTCGTGAACACCTTTGACATCAATGAAAACTACATTCTTAACAATCTCCCCCTTTTGCATTGATGTCAACATCTAAACCTTCTCCCCCTTTGACAACAATGACAAAGGATAACTTGTTATGCTATTGAGGATTTCCTGTCTTTCTTCTTTCTGACAACTCCCCCTGTCATCATATCTTTCCTTTGTTATCTGGACTTGGTACTAACCAATGTATTATCATTTATCTTAACATTTCCTTTATTGCGACGGGTTCTTGAACGATAACTTGAATGATAGATCCATGGACTCCCCCTGTCACTATACTTCCTCTCCTTTTTCAACATTTTTGGGACAGAGTTTACACTCAGCATTACAAATTTTTTTTTAAGCAATTGTATTATGCAACTCTCTCTTCTTCCATTGTTTCTGAGCTTCTACTGAAACACTCTTCCTTAGTTTACATTCTCTATCCATATGCCCAAATTTATTACATTTGTAACACTTTATGTCATACCTTTCAAGAGGTCCAAAATGGTTATGATTTCTTCCTTTTGGTTTACTAGACGTAACCTTCTTATATTGATAACCCTTTGCATAAGCTTTGCATTTCAGGGCTTTATGACCAAAATTATTACAAGAGTAACAATGACCCAAAAATATCTGTTGATATATGTTTGTCATTGGTATCTTAGACATCTCATTGGTTTTGTTTTTTCATGGAGGGATGAAACATATTTCTTGCGTTCTACCCTTTTAACAAGACTCTTTAGTGCATCATAGCTTCTTTTATTTCCACCGTTGGTTTGAGATAGAGGAATATTCTATCTCCTTTTCTTTGTCATATCATAGACCAGTTTTATCATTTGATGATATTTGGATACTTAAGATATCATCTAAGATCCTTGAGCTATTCTCAAACTTTGATTTGATACATTTTTCATCAACCCCTAGTTTTCTAAGTTGAATAATCTCTTTTTCAAGTTTTTTAGAATATTGGATTCTCTCCCTGAGGAGAACTACTAGATCCTCTTCAGTCTTCTTGGCCTCTTGAAGCTAGTTCTTCAACTCCATAATAATCAGATTTGTTTCTTCTTGGTACTTTCACAGTTTTTCTTTTAAAAATTTGTTTCTTTTCCTACACTTTTCAATTTCACCAACAACAACCATGTATTGAGCTTCTATGTCCACTTCTGATTCCTCATCTAAATTGGTTGTCCCTATAAATATATTTTATTCATCTTCAATAGAAAGACTTACTTTTGCTCTTTGTTCAACTGATTAAAGTTTATCTATTTGACCCAGAGTTCCTTAGCTGAGATACATTGTCCTATCTTCTCTTTGATGGGTTGAGGTAATCCATCAAGTATGCCCTCCATTGCCCTTGAGTTATTTTTCTTGGACTCTTTCTGAGATGTATTCCTTACTCTTTTTGGTATGTTGCAATTAGAGATAACTGCATTCTAGACATCACATCCTAATGACTATAAGTATACACTCATTCTTTATCTCCATACCGCATATTCTCCTTTATTAAATGTTGGAGCTTTTTTGGTGGCTAAACCTTCTTGTTGATCCATAGTATTTTTCAATAGGATCTACCTTCCAGTGGTTAAATTGTGATGAAGGAACCCTCTCTAATACCAATTATTGAAATATTGGTAAATACTAAGAGGGGGGGGGGTGAATCAGTATTGTTAGATTTTTACCATTTTAACCAATTATTAAACTTTAATCAAAACATATAATCAACAAGATACACAAAACACATATTTTTATCATGGAATCCCAATTGGGTAAACCACCAATAATTCCTATTACTACAAAATTGTTATTTACAAATAGTTTTTCCTGCTGCTATAGACAAGGATGGTATCACGCCCTATTTACCAGCAACTACTAGGAGGCTATGACCCCTTGGTTTATTAACTGCTACTGAAAGGATGCTATGACACCCTATTTATTAGATACTACTCAAAGGAGGCTATGAATCCCTGCAGGCATGTTTCTGCCCTAGCGCCACCCTACAACCCTGATATGTTTTCAGTAATCTTCCATATCTCTTTACTCTTCAATATTTGTCACACCCATTGGTCTCTGCTTTTGGTTTTATGATCTGGACCCCAGAGACAATTTCTCTCACTCATCCTTCTTTGTATAAATACCTTCATGTTTCCTGTGGATGCATCTCTTCTCCATTGCATCATTTCATTCTTCAATCGTGCATCGCCATGAGAACTCCATTCCTCGTTCTAACATTGAGATGTGGAGTCATCTACCTCCGTCGTGATTCTTCAAAACAACTAGAACAATTTCTAGTTAATCAATTTAATGTTTAATATTCTAGTTGATACCTTCTGCATTATCCATCTCTACAACCATCCTAATTTGCTGATTTTATATCTATGGAAATTGAACCCAAGAGATAGAACAAATACACTCACAAAATTGCTAATCAATCATGCAAAATTCACACCAAAGGAGACTAAAATTGGAGCATAACACTGATCTGTATTCAATAAGTGTACAATAGAAAACCTTGTGAAGTAATAGGATGCTGAAATATAACATTACATGAGAGAATCGAATGCATAAAGATTCCATTCGAAATACTCAAAAAGTAGGCTTACTAAATCTAGTCAAATCCCCCATAGGTGCATAAAGTAGTTTCCAAATCTATGAAGATGCTTACAAATTTGCTAAGTCAAGTGAGAAAGCTAAAGAGGGATGGAAGGACAACTCATACATTCTTTTATTTGGAGAAAAGGAAGAAGGATGATGTGGGAAAAAAACAAGTCAACTACACCTAGTCTAGCTTTTCCTTTTTCCTTAAATCAGAATAAAATAAGGCAGCTTTTCAAAAAAAGCAGATATGCACTTTAGAGGATCTAGAATAAAGAAAACATGCTAAATTGGGCTTCTAGGACATTTCCCAAGCGTGCCATGACTCAGTTTTAGCATGTGTTGATTTCTAGGACTTGTAGAAGGAAACTAGCATAGAATGGAATCTAGGAAGCTAGGTAATAAGACAAAAATAATTAAAATTAATGTCTAAGGTAGGTGACTATGGGTTCATTATTCTAACAGCCCCCTTTAACCTTGAATTTATGAGTAAATATCAGAAAACTATAAGGCCTAGAAACAAGGCTTAGCCACCCTTTACATATTGCTTGTCCATACAACCAAGGAAAGAGGCAAAAACCTAGTGGGAAAATCCTCCCTTAAACATGGATATTGAAAAATAAAATTTTGGAAATCTTGTCATCAATCATTGTTCATAGCATTATCAGAAATCCACAATAGTGATTTGAGATTGCTGAGGGTCTTCTCACAAAAAACTTTGGTGAAGATGTCTGCTACTTGTTCTGAAGATGCACAGAAGAGTAGATCAATGGTGCCATCATGCACAAGTTGTTTGATGTAATGCATATGGATCTCAATGTGCTTGGTTCACTGTATCTGAACTGGATCATCATAGATTTGAATGGTGCTCTGATTATCACAGTAGATAATAGTTTAAAACTATGATTCGAAACCACATTCTCCAAGTATCCCCTGCAACCACAAACATTGACTTGTTGCATTTACAACTCCTCTATACTTTGATTCTGTAGATGAGAATGCTATGGCACTCTGCTTCTTGCTTGACCAGCTGATTGGTCCTTCTGTAAGAATGAACACATATCCTGATGTATACTTTTGATCTGTGTTGTCACCTGCCCAATCACTGTTAGTAAACCCAATCAAATCAAGATCAGATTTTGGTTTGTAGAAGATCCCATGAGTTCTTGTTCCTTGAACAAAGTTTAGGATCCTTTTGGATACTCTCCAATGGATCTCATGATGCTTATCCATGTATATCAAAGCCACACTAACTACATAAGATATATCAGGTCGAGTGTGTGTAAGATAAAGAAAACACCCAATCAACTTCCTATACAGTGTATTATTTACCATAGGAGAAGAACCTGCTTCTTCAAGCTTAACTCCTAAAAGGAAGGGAGTCTTGCTTGGATTGCAATATTTCATGTTGAACTTGTTCAAAAAATCCAAAGAATACTTGGACTGATGTACTTTGATTCCATGTTTGGATTGAATAATTTCGAGACCCAAGAATTGGCTCAACAATCCCATATCTGTCATAGAAAATGCATGGTTCATTGCGTCCTTCAAGGAGGCAATCTCTTTCTTTGAACTTCCTGTAATCAAAAGGTCATCCACATACAAGACAATAATCATAAAATAACCATGAATCAGCTTCAAATAGACATTAGGATCAGACTTGCATCGAACAAAACTGAGTGATAGCAAAAATCCATCAATCTTTGCATACCAAGCCCTGGGTGCTTGTTTGATCCCATACAATGATTTATTTAACATGCACACTAAAGATGTATTAGAAACAAACCATTCATGTTTCTTCATGTAAATCTCTTAAGTGATATCTCCATTTAGGAAAGCACATTTCACATCCATTTGATGTACCTCCCACTACTTCGAAGCTGCAATGGCTAGAGCTAGCCTTATGGAGTCCATATTCGCCACTGGTGCAAAGGTTTCATTGTATTCAATACCATGTACTTGTGAGTAGACATTGGCTACCAATATTTCCTTATATTTCAAATGTGAACCATCAGCAGCAAAATTATTCTTGAAAACCTACTTACATTGAACTAGCTTCCTCCCTGGGGGAAGATCAACCAGTTCCCAAGTGTTGTTCTTCTAGAGCAAGTTGAATTCTTATTTCATGGCTCTTTGCCACATTGGATCATGTGTTGCATATTCATATGTCTTTGGATTTGATTCAACCATAAGATATCACTTCTCATCAAATAGAGGATCTTTCACACAAAGGGCACTCTCAAATTGAGATCTAGTCCTCCTAGTGTCACTAGGATTTCCAGCTAGTTCCCCAGCTGCATGAATGGTATTTGATTCCCATTTTGGTCTTGTAGGAATATTAGGATCTGCAATAAAATAATCATTATCAGAAATATCAGAATCAGCAAACTCATTAGTCTCTCCACTTACAATCAATGGATCTGGTGGTGAAGAAGACTCTCCAACTTCAACTGCTACTAAAGGCTCTTCTTGGAACTGAACACTTCTTTCAATGAAATATTTGTTAGTGCTCATGTTGATCAACTTGTACCCTTTTGAATATTCATAATACCCAAAAAATAGGAACTCTTGGCTCTGGGGCTGAAAATACTTCCTCTTTTCAGTTGGAATTTTAGCCCAAGCCTTTGAGCCAAAAATCTTGAAATGGGTCACATCTAGCTTGTGCCCACTCCAAGATTCAAAAGGAGTCATACCATCAAGATGCTTATGAGACACCCTATTCTGGATGTAGGATGCACATTTTATAGCCTCGGCCCAAAACTTTGGTGGAGAAGTCCATCATGCAAGTTTCCATCTCCTTCAGTGATCTGTTCTTTCTCTCAGCAACACCATTTTGTTGTGGTGTGTAAGGGATTGAATACTACATCTGAATACTTGAATATTTACAATATTGAATGAACTCATACTTGACATACTCACCACCATTTTCAAATATGAGGATCTTGATTTTCCTCCCAGACTGGTTTTCAACCAAGGCTCTAAAGACTTTGAAGAGGTCAAAAACTTTAGACTTATGCTTTAGGAAGTAAACCCAACAATACCTGGAAAAGTCATCTATGAAGGTCAATTCATATTTGTCTTGACTCATGGACATATGAGGGAATGGACTAGAAATGTCACTGTGGATCAGCTCAAGAGGCGCAGAGGTTCTCTCATGAATAGCTTTCTCATACTTGTGCTCTGGGTGTTTTCCTAGGATACAACCTTGACAGACTCCCTTATAAAATTTGATATTTGGTAACCCTATGAACATATATTTTTCACTCAAATCAGAAAGATACTTGTAGTTAAGATGGCCAAATATTTCATGCCAAAGCTTGCTTTCTTCATTAATATGAATCAGAATAGCAGACGGGTTCGAGTAGGGTAGAAAATGGGAAAACTTGTATACCTTCGAAGTGTGATCTACAACACATTTTGCTATGACTTTACCATTTGAAATATTAGTGATTTCAATGTCATCAGGGGAGAACATGACCTTCTTTGGAGACCCATTATGAGTCATCTGATACACTGACAAGAGATTAGAGGCAAGACCTGGAACATACAACACATTATTGAACTTACCATGGTCAAGATCAATCCTTCCCTTCCCCAAACTGTCAGTGAGAGAGTCATCTACCAAAACTATTGGTGGACCTTTCGACATGTCAAGAGAGGAGAATGTCTCTTTTTTCGAAACCATATGTCTAGAATCTCCAGAGTCTATGATGAAGCTAGGTGATCTTGATGTGCCAGCAATCAAGGCATGTACTCTCTCTCTGTCCTCTGAATTTGATGTGCCAGCAACCAAGGCATGTATTCTTGATTTGGTGTCCTCTCATCTCATCTGTATTTCCAAAAATATATTCTAGCTTCTCCCACACTTCGTTAGGTGATTTCAATCCATCAATATGGAAGAGGAGGTCTCTTGAAATGCTCAGACACAAAAGACCATAGGCCTCATCCCTCCTATTGTGCCATTTAATTTTCTTTCCATCTGCATTGGGCTCTGACTCAGTTGCCATAGTCACCCTGTAGAGACCTTTCTCTGTCAATAATATCTCCATCTCATATTTCCACTCAAAGAAATTGAATGGAGTCAAGATGATCTTCTGATATTGGTCCATAGCTCAGAAATTGTGCCCTCCAATCAGTAGAATGCGCTCCTAGTCAAGATGTCAAACCTGCAATAGAAATAAGCAAGGAGATAAATTGATATGTAAAGGCTCTGATACCATGTGAAAATTGAATTCAATGGATAGATCAATTACACTCACAAAATTGCTAATCAATCATGCAAAATTCACACCAAAGGAGACTGAAATTGGAGCATAACACTGATCTGTATTCAATAAGTGCACAATAGCCAACCTTGTGAAGTAATAAGCTGCTGTAATATAAAATTACATGAGATAATTGAATGCATAAATATTCCATTCGAAATAGTAAAAAAGTAGGCTTACTAAATCTAGTCAAATCCCCCATAGGTGTATAAAGCAGTTTCCAAATCTATGAAGATTCTCATGAATTTGCTAAGTCAAGTGGGAAATATAAAGAGAGATGGAAATATAACTCATACATGCTTTTATTTGGAGAAAAGGAAGGAGGATGATGTGGGAAAAAACCAATTCAACTACACCTAGTCTATCTTTTCCTTTTGCCTTAAATCAGAATAAAACAAGGCAACTTTTCAAAAAAAGTAGATATGCACTTTGGAGGATCTGGAATAAAGAAGAAATGATAAAATTGGTTTCTAGGATGTTTCCCAAGTGCTCCATGACTCATTTTTAGCATGTGTTTACTTCTAGGACTTGTAGAAGGAAACTAGAATAGAATGGAATCTAGGAAAGTAGGTAATAAGATAAAAATAATTAAAATTAATGTCTAAGGTAGGTAACTATGGGTTGATTATTCTAACAATATCGGGCTTCTTCCTGACCATAGACATAATATATTATGTGGTATGCGGATTTCCTAACTATGACATTTCTCAAAATGTCTTTCCACACTTAGCTTTTCGCCTCAACCGTTCTGCACTGTTGATCTCCTTCAATCTCTTTGTGACCATTGATCTCCTAGACTATGGATTTCCTAACTATGATATTTCTCAAAGTGTCTTTCCACCTTAGCTTTCTACCTCAACTGTTCTGCACCGTTGATCTATTTCAATCTTTTCGTGACATTCAATTTGAGGTGGAAATCAGATATTGGATATATGACTTTTTCCAAATATCATTTCCCGATTTCTGTTTTTTGAACTAATATTTCCACACCATTGATCGTTTACGGTTGTCTCCTGACTTCCGATCTTCCGAATCATGATATGCAGAATGCGGGTTCTCAAAAACCCAAACACTGTTTTCACAATTCTCTACCTTTCGTTTTCCACACTAATCTTTCTATACCGTCGATCTTTTACGGATGTCTTTCTGACCGTTTATCTTCTGGATCTCAGGATGCAGAATGTGAAACTATCACATTTCCCATAGTCTTTTCGTGATTCTTTGTCTTCCTCTTTTCTCCTTCCTCTTTCTGCCTTACGGACTTCATTTTGCAGAAATCCATATTATTCTAGACCTTGATTTCTCGTCTTCTGCTTTCCGCTTTCCTCTTTTCTTATGACCATTGATTTCTTTGCGGGTTAAATCCTAACCGTTGATCTAAGATCAAATGTGGATTTGTGGATCTCCCTTTTTATTTTTGTGGAAATCATTCACCTCCGTCAATATTCTCAAGATTGGCTTTCATAATTTCTGTTAACTGATATGGACATTCCATGTTGTCAGTAAACTATTTCTCAATGAAATTTTTCTTCCATCCAGAACGTTAACTCGCCTACTAGTTGAATCTATGAAATCCATGAGGACCATCAGATCGAGATCGACGGTGGAATCCAAATATCTAAAAGTGGATTTTAAGTAAATTATGTGCACGTCAAAAGCTTTCCAAGCCACGCAACTCCACCCAGCAAAATTGTTGTGCATCGTCGATATATTTTAATGATCAATCTTGGTCGTTGATCTCAATCCGATTTTTCAGTAATTAGTTTCGATTTCACAACTCGACTCACCTTTTATCATCCTTACTCTTTTATCAGTGGAATATTCTTCATCCATTGATCTTATTCCATCTTTAATGTCCACCGTACGATCTTCAGTAGTATGGTGATTGGTTTAGGCTTATCATGGGCACATCTTCTAACTGTGAAATCCCTTTTGAACCATTGATATGTCCAATATGCATATCTTTAACTCTATGATTGAATTGATCAGTGGAATGATCAATTCATTTCCACAACAATATCCTATCCTTATATTAGATTTCAGAATACACCTATACACATAGAGAGACTCAAATACTTGCAAAGTAAACTCTGTTCTTCATTCAACTTAACCAGAGATACAATTTTCCCATACATAGTCTCTGCACTCTCCACTCCACAGTCTCTCTTCACACATACACTCATACACTCAACATTTTACTTTGTCATTGCTGAGCTCATCCTACTACCATATCAACTGGTTATTCCTTTGAATTAGTTAACACCTTTGACATTAATGGCAACTACATTCTTAACAATTATATCAATGGAAAATAACCCTAATCCATGTAAAGAAAATGGAGCAATGCGATAAATCCTCCCATTGAGGAAAAAAACTGTGTCCACTTGGACTATCTCCTTGGGTATCCGTCCTTTGAAAATATATCTATACCTCAAGGGAAACTTAATGTGTCATGTCCCCTCAATTTGATCATTAAAAGTGTTAACCATGTTGAAAATCCTAGGGGTTCAAATGGACATTAATTATTTTTCCTAGGGAAATTTTGTTAATAATTATTATTAAGGCATGTATTTAATTTTTGTTCTTCATTATTATTAATTATACAATATAATGAGGTGGAAATAATCTTTCCATTTCAAGAGGGTGCATTAGGCAAGTCAACTTGCCAAGGTAGAAAAAGAGGAAACTCTATGAAAAAAGCAGTCAGAGAGGAAAAGGGGAAAGTGCCTAAAAGAAAGAGAAAAGAAGCCAGAGACAAAAGCAGGAAATTTTTGCAAAGGAGGGTTTAGTTTCCTCTTGGATAACTCAAAAAATTTGTAAGGACAAAAGTAGGAAAGTTTTGGTAAAGAAGAGTATAGTTTCCTTATGGAGACTCAGTCTCAAAAGCAGGGAAAATCATAAAGATGCCATGAACAAAAGAAGCAACTATTTGACTAAAGAGGGTGAAGTTACTAAATTAGAGGGATGTGTTGGACATGGAAACATTTACACATGGTCCTACATTCCAAATTTCCCAAGGAGGGTGCTTATGTGGCTAGGGTTAAGGCTTATAGGTGGTTGACTTACTCTCACAGGTCACCATTGGTCTCCACTTCCTAAATAGGTTACCCAGGATAATATTAAACGACAATTAGATCCCACTGAATGGGTTTTGTTGATGTTTTTATTGATCTATGCTTATGTGAGCATGCCTTTCTGAGTGATGAGCCTCAGACACTTGGGAAATGAGCTTTAAGCCTTCCCTTCCCCACTCCTTCATTCCTATTCCCTTCTATTTGTAGGTTAGGATAGCTTTAGGTTCATCAATTGAAGTCCTATCAGATATATTTTTCAGCCTCCATCACTTCCAGGTTGAGCTCTAGTGAAGCCCATGCTTCACCTACACTCTCAGACCTTATCTGGTCATGTTTTGGGCCTCCTTCCCACCATTTTGGAGTATATTTATGTAATGGTCAGTATATTCAATGATATATGATGTGTAAAAACATATAACTCTTTCATTTATATTTATCAGGTTGAAATAACTCTGTTCCTAAAAGTTTACCTTCCCAATTTCACATAAAAAAGCTTGTTTTGTCATTGTAATGGGGGGAATTGATCAATCTAAGTGCAATAAGGAATAAGAAAGGTTGTGGGAATAATTTGAATAGTTTTACATGTTAATTTAAGTGTTATTAATATATTTTATACTTTATAAATAGTACATAATTCAATCTACTATGAATTATCTTCTTTATTTTGTACCCTATCTAGAATGCTAGTTTTAAATGACTAGTTTTGCCATTTATGTTGTAAAATGAGTTCTTTCCACTCAAATCCAGGTATTTAATTTCCCATGGATCACTTATAGACCCACATTCCAATACATAAATCCATATAATTTTTTAGTTGGGTTCATACTATCATTTTGGATCCTCCATTGCGTAGGGTCTCATTCGACCAAAATTACCTGAAATTGCCAATTCCTCTCTTAACCCTCCAGATAACTCCATATATATAAAAAAATCTCCCAAATAATACTCTCTACTATATGAAAACCTGATAACACCTATTCACATTTCCCCAATCCGTTGGTCAGAAGAGCGGAAGGAATTTCCCTAGTTTCACGGTTGGGTGACCCAGAAGCGTGGGAGTAGGTTTCCGCATAGCAGACTATGAAACCTGAATGGTCCTGAATATAAATGTGTTAGGGGGAAGTAATTCAATTTTATGAACTCACTCTTTTTTTTCTTCCCAATTCCTACTGCATTGTCTACAAAATTTCCCAGGAAGAAGCCTTTATTTTCCTAGTATGAAGGTGCTCTGAGTGGTTTAATTCAAATATCAGAAATTTAATTTAGTTTGTAAAATTAGTTAGAGTTCAGGTATTCATATCATACTTGGGACATTATAGTGGTATCAGAGCATGGTCCTCCGTACCTGCTCTTGATATTCAACAATGGGTCCAAAATACAATTCTTATGCCAAAAGAAAGATCCCTCAAGAGGAGGAAGTAGAATTTGTGGATGGAAGATTCCATGAAGAAAGGATGAGAAAGATGAATTCAAGAAATTTTTTAAGAACATGTTGAAAGGTATTCAAAATACATTATGGTCAAGAGACTAGATAATTCCTAGCTAAACAACTGGGAGTGAAAGATGGAGAAGGGAGTAGCATTGGTTCCCAATGTGAAGAAATAAAGGTCATGGGTGGCTCTATTTTCTCCAAGACTGGGCCTTAGAATATGCCTCTAGAGTATGTATATGAACCAAATTTGCATCCCTAACCTACTATTCCCAAATTTGTAGAGACCCCAAAGGAATACCATGAAGCACAGGCTGAAACTATTGCTACATGGGAGGAGAAATTTTATATGTATCAATTATTGAGTGAATAATGCAGAAGGGCCCCACCATTTAAAGATTTATGTGAGACTCAATTTAGGGGGCATAAAAGAGGATATGCAATGTAGACATATCAGAATTATGAATTAAAGAATTCCATTGGGAAAATCACGTTGTCATATTTTGATGGTACTTCCAATTGCTTAGTGATCTCTTGGATTCAGAAAATGGATACATATTTTCAGCTGAATCCTATGGAAGAAAAGGATTCCATCAAGTTAGACGCCCTACATATTGATGGGGAGGCCATTGAATGGTGGTTTCATGGCATGAAAAAATTAGGAAATGATTAAGGAGTTCACCAGAAAATTAACCAAATGATTTGACCGGAGAGATCCTGATATCTCTTTCCGAGATTTGGCACACATAAGACAAGTTGGAAATCTAGAATCATAGTTCAAAAATGTTGTTGTAATGGTCACTAACATATTAGAATCAAGGCTGATCCTTTTGTTTACAAAAGGACTGACTGAACCATTAGAGGGGTTGGTGAAGGCTTATCAGCCCACCACTTTGCAGGAAGCGATGAGCAGGACTAGAGACATGCAGGATGCAATTCCGAGGACCAATTATCCTCCCAGACCTCCTATGTATCATAAATTTCAGAATCAAATACCTCATGTGAGAAAATTTCCTGCCATTGGAAAGATAGATTACTCCTATAAGGATCGGGATGAATTGAGGAGGAAGAAGCTGTGTTTTTCCTGCCAAGAACCATGGGCTCCCGGTCACAAATGTGTGAAGGGAAAAGAAAACTATATTGAAGTATTTAATGAAAGGGATGAAGAGGTGGTAGAAGAAGCTAATATGGCTGATGGGGAGTATGAAATAGCTGAAGAGGAGTAGCAGCCCCATCAAACCAGCAGCAAAATTGCAGTACGCAGTGGAGTACCCTGGTTCCATACTTTAAGGATGAAAGGAGTACTGGAAGGGTAGAAAATCACAAACCTTGTTGATGGGGGTGTCACCCATAATTTTATTGATTCATCCCTAGTGGAAAGGAGAAAAATACCTGCTGATTCCTTTGAAGGATTCACTGTGGTAATTCTTGGTAACCATACGATGGAATGCAACCAATGGATTCCAAATCTGCAAGTAAACATCAGTTACTATACTGTGAAAGACAACTTTTATGTTGTCAATGTGGCAGACACCAACATGGTGTTGGGATTACAATGGTTTTACTCTATTGGAGAGCACGCTATGAACTACCAGATACCGTAAATAAGTTTCAAGGATGCTGAAGGAAAACCAGTGGTATTGAAAGGCATGAATACTTATCCCAGCCAAGTAATTTCTGCCAAAAGTATGAGATCTGTTATCAGGCATGGGGACATTGAATGGTTTGTTGAATGCCAAATCACCACTGAGGGAACTACTACCAAAGTTTCCTCCTAGACCAAAGATATAAAAAAATTGTTGCACAAGTGTAAGAGGGTTTTTGAATACCTTCCACATGGCAGGGCACTTGGCCATGGCATTAAACAGAGGATTGAGTTGGAAGCTAGTACACTTCCAATAAAAATCCATCCCTATAAGCATACAAAGAGATTCAAGGATGAAATTGAGAATTAAATCAAGGATCTCCTTGAGTTGGGCCTCATCATACCAAGATCCATTCCTTTTTCTTCTTCAATGATTTTGGTGTAGAAGAAGGATGGGACACTCAGTATGTCCATAGAGCACAGGGATTTGTACAAGAAGACTGTAAAGAATAGGTACCTAGTTCCCCGAATTGATGAGCTGATGGATGAGCTGCATAGAGCAATTTTTTTCTCAAAAATAGATCTTCATTCAGGGTACCATCAAATCATAATGAGGGAGGAAGACATAGAAAAGACAACTTTCCATTGTCATTTTGGCCACTTTGAATTTATGTTCATGCCATTTGGCTTGACTAATGCACCAACAACCTTCCAATCATGCATGAACAAGTTATTTAGTAAACATATTTGAAAGTATTCCCTTGTGTTTTTTGATGATATTTTGATCTATAGTATGACATGGGAGGGTAACTTGCACCACTTGGAGGAGGTACTCACTATGCTTGCAGATCTGGCATTTTTTTCCAAGATGTCTAAGTGTGAGTTTGGCATGATAGAACTGATGTATCTTGGCCATGTCATATTCCAAGAAGGGTAAATGTAGATCCAGAACAATAAATTCCATATTGGAATGGTCCATCCCAAGGAACCTCACTGAACTAAGAGGATTCATTCGCCTTTGTAACTACTACAGCATATTTTTCAAAGGATACTCCCGATACACTACACCCCTGATATATTTGACTAAGAAGGGTGCATTTAGTTGGAGTGAGGAGGCTGAAAAATATTTCCAGAAAATGAAAGAGATAATGAGTAGATGTCCAGTACTTACCTAGATGGATTTTTCCAAACCTTTTGTGATATAATGTGATGCTTTTGGTGTAGGCATTGGAGTTTTTATAATGCAATATAGGCACCCTATTGCATTTTAGAGTAGAAAATTCCAGCCACATGAAAGGATGTATTCCATATATGATAAGGAAATGTTGGCCATCATGCATGCCTTGGCCAAATTCTGATGGTACTTGTGGGAGGTAAACTCATTATGAAGACTGATCACAAGAGTCTTATACACTTCCTTACCCAAAAGGAAATCAATGATAGGAAACAAAAATGGGTGAGTAAAGTTCAGCCTTATGATTTTGACATTGAGTATAAAAAGGGGAAAAAGTGTTGTGGCTGATGCACTCTCCCATAAATACACATTCTCTTTGCTGGAAATGTTTAATGAATGGAATATCCAGTTGGCTACTGAATATTCTAAAGATTAGTTTTATTGTGAATTTTTGGATGGGGTAAACTAGAATGAAGAGTACAAAGTTCATGATGACCTCATCTAATACAAAAACAAAATTTTCTTAGTGCCTGGATCTGCACTCAAAAGGAAGATTTTAGAAGTTGCACATGATGCACTAGTCGCTGGTCACCCTGGTTTTTTGAAGACTTACCGGAAGGTAAGGGAGAGATTTACTTGGAAGGGCCTTAAATATGATGTTCTCATGTATTTGAAATAATGTTCTATATGTCAAAATAACAAAGTAAAGCACTCACACCCTGCTGGACTTCTCCAGCCTCTTCCTTTTCTAGATCAAAAATGGGAAAGTGTATCCATGGAATTTATCACTAGGATTCCAAATTCACAAGGGAAAGATAGTATTTATATGGTGGAGGATAGATTGAAAAAGTATTCACACTTTTTTGCAGTAACAACCACTATTTATACTAGTGAGTTTTCTTCCCTATTCTTCAAGGACATTTTCAGACTACATGGACTTCCCAGAATTATAATCAGTGATAGAGATAGTAAGTTCACTAGTGCTTTTTGGCAGGCATTGTTTGATTTGGTTGGAACAACTATGAACATGAGCACAAGCTATCAACCCTAGACAGATGGACAAACTGAAAGGGTGAATCAATGGCTTGAAGGGTACCTCTTTAACTATGTTATGGGATAGCAAGGATCTCAGGAAACTTGGCTCCACCTGGGTGAGTTCTATTACAACATGTTAGATTTTTATCATTTAAGCAATATGATCTTAGGATCTTATCTGAGAGAATAACATGCACAACAATAAACACAAGAGACAAGATACACAAATAATTTTCCTCGAGGATACCATAAAGGAGAAAACCCCGTAACTTCCTCAGAGATAGAATGAGCACCAATGGCAGTAGTAAAACCTGAAAATATAAAGATGATCTCTAATATCGTATTCTCTCTCACACACTTGAGAGAGATTCTCCTCTCTCACTCATGTTCCCAGTGAGTGAGTGTGTGTGTAATGAATAGAGAGACTCACTCTCTATTTATATTCTTTCATTCACTTAATGTCCACTTCAACATGTTGGCCCCACTTAACAATTACTTACTAGGGCCAACATCTCTAGGAGAGTCTAATAACCATAGTGCTCCACAACTATGGGGAAGTTTCCCTCTGATCAACAAGGAGGGTTCACCTTGACACAATTGTGCGGACTATTTCCCCAACTTACAATGGAGGGTTAACCTCAATGACTTTACATGACTTATTTACTTATTGAATCTCTCGATTGAAACATCAAGGAATGACATGACTCAATTACATTATAGATACTTCCTAGAATAAACATTGGGGTACAATGCATAAGATATACAAGTGAATACATTCTAAAGTTACAAATTCTTCTGCACTCCCTCTTAACTAGGAAGGTATTCTCTTGAAACAATTTATCAGCACAAGTCTTCTTCTCTGTATCATTTGGATCATCATCAAGTCATCTTCATTTTCAAGTCATCTTCATTGTCAAGTCATCTTCATCAAGACTGGATCATCACTAGATCTGGATAATCATTGGATCATCATCACTGGATCATCATCGAAACTGGATCATCACTGGATCATCATCAAAACTGGATCATCATCATTATCACTGCTTCCTCTATCTCAATCAAATGGTTCTATCTCTTCATTATTCTCATCATAGGAATTTATACAGAGCCAACCCTTTTTCATGCTAGTTGTAGGCCTAGCCTCCAAGTAGGTATTCTTCTTCTTTAGCACTTATATCTTACCATGGGAGGAACACATCCTATCAACCATGTAATAAAGGCACAACACTTATATCTTACCATGGGTGGAACACATCCAATCAACCATGTAAGATAGGATCAACACTTACATCTTACCATGGGAGGAACACATCCTATCAACCATGTAAGAAAGGCTCAACACTTACATATTACCATAGGAGGAACACATCCTATCAATCATGTAAGAAATTCTCTCAACCCCAGGCTGAGTGTCAGTCCCAGACTGAACCAAATTCCTGGTAAATGACCAGGTGCCTCCATTCTCTCAGAGAATGGCATATTAGCACTTAAGCTGAGCTTCAATCCCAGAATTAAATTCTTGGTAACTAACCAGGTGCCTCCATTCAGAGAATGGAATTCAACGCTTATATCTGATCATCTGAGAACACATCTCACAGTCACCTCAGAATGGTTCAGCACTTACATCTAACCATGTGTAAACACATCACACCAAAATGTCTCTACACTTACATCTGACCATGTGTAAACACATTGCGCTAGAATGGCTCTCAGTCCCAGACTGAGTATTTCTGGTAACTTACCACTTACCTCCATTCTCCCAGAGAATGGAATTCAACACTTATATCTGATCATGTGGGAACACATCCCACGGTCACCTCAGAATGGCTTAGCACTCACATCTGCCATGGAAGGAACCAATCCTCTCACCATGACAAAATGGATCAGCCCTTACATCTGACCATGGAAGGAACCAATCCTCTCACCATGACAGAATGGATCACAGACTCATCACTTCCCCTGGGAGGGATCCTCTATCTGGAGAACAACAAGTTTATCCCTAAAGTATTCAAACTTCACTATGGCCAATGGCTTAGTCAACACATCAGCCATCTATTCATCTGTCGCAACACACTAGAGCTTCAATTCTCCCCTATGCACCATATCCCTGATATAGTGATATTTGATCTTGATATGCTTTGACTTGTCATGGAACACCGAGTTCTCAGACAACTTCACAAAACTCTGGTTGTCGCAATATATACAAGTAGCATCAAACTAGAGATCAAATAAATTAGATAGTAGCTTCCTTAGCCATACTACCTTGCAACTAGCTGAACAAGCTACAACATACTCTACTTCGACTGTACTCAGTGCCACACAAGATTTCTTCCTTCTAAACTAAGAGATCACACTTGATCCCATACTAAAGCAACATATTTAAGTGCTCTTTCTATCAATCGCACTGCCTACCCAATCTGAATCAACATAACCTTCCAAGTTAATCTTCTGATTCACCTCATACTTGAGCCCATAATAAATTGTACCCTTTAGGTACGTCATGACATTCTTTGCAACAATCAGGTGAACATGTCTCAATGTGTTCATAGAAAATAAAGTATCTGGTCTCGTATCCGTTAGGTACATCAATGAACTAATCATCCGATGATACATTGTAGCATTAACCATCTCTGATGAAGCATCACTCAATAGCTTCAGGTTCGATGCCATAGGTGTGGTCATGGCCTTGAGTCCATCATCCTGACCTTCTTCAGGATCTCTATTGCACACTTCCATTGTCCCAGGGATATTTTGCCACACCTCCATGCCTAGAAAGTAGTGCATCATCCTTCATCTTGAACTTGGTAGCAAGTCTCCTTCTTGTAACTTTAATGAGTTCCTCTTTTCTGTCAGGAACAAGTCATCGACATATAACAAGAGCATCATTGGTCTTTTGCCTTCAACCTTGAAGAAAAGGTTGGAATCCGCTTTACTCTTAGTAAAGCCTAGATTCATCAGTAATATTTCCATCTTGTCATACCATGTCGAACCTCTGGATCTTTTGCAGTCACTCCCTCTGAAGTGGATCATCATACTCTCTCTGTCTTTCATACTCTATGCACTAAAACATTCTATACCGGAGTGACAAGTAGCTTCCTCTGCTACTAATATTCTATGTATCCATATGGGGTCACTGGATATCAAGATCCTGTATCTTAAACCTTTTCAAAATTTCTTCTCGCACCCATCTATGAGCTTTTCATCCTCTATAGGATTTCATCTTCAACCTTGTACCAAAGGTCAATATCTTCATCAATCTCCTCATGTATGTGTTATCCTATGGGTGTCTTCTAAGATCGTACAAGGCCTTCTTTCATTTGCACACATGATTCTTCCTGTTATGTGACTTCACTTCCAGTGGCTGCAAATTCCTCTTCGTAGTCTATGCCTTCTTTTTGTGAGAATCCTTGTGCTACGAATCTTTCCTTGTATCCATTCACGTATCGATACTACATCCTAGACATCATTCTTCTTGAACTATCATCACTTGTTCTTCAGAACAAGTCTTATCCTTCTTTGCTTGTAGGTGATTTTACATGATCTTTCCTACAAGTCAAATGCATTATTTGTATGGTTAGAAACATTTCATAAGGTATATTCATAATGAAAAATTATTTTGCATCAAGATATAATCATGCAACTATTTATCCAATACAACATTCATCCATATTTCATGGAAACTTTATAGATGCCCTCCATCTCTACCAGGACAACATTGAGATTGTGCACTAATCCAATATGTCAGCAAAGAGGTTTCGTTCTAGATAAGTAGCAATGGAGAGTTGTATAGCACCGTGAGCTACTTACCCATCACATGCATATACTGTCATTAATGCAAAATTTCTATCATGCATAATACATCAATTGAATATAAACAAATGCATAACAAAAGAATATCATGAAATGATAATGAAATACTTATCTTTATTTGTTTCGTGGATAGACTCTTTCTTAAGCCTTCAAATTCATCATCGTCTTTATTCATAATAGCATCATTTCTTATCCAAATGCTAAGATGGATAAGAGGTTGAGTTCTTCATATTCCTCATTGCTTGAGGGATTTTCTTTGGATGGTGAGAGATTGATCTTCAGTTGCTCCCGTCTTCTCTTCTCTTATTATTAGTCGAGCTTATTCTTCCTCCCGGAGTCTGCTGAAAGTAATCATTTCCTTCTGGCACATGTTCCTTGAATGAATGAATCCCATGATCCAGGGAGGCCATTCAAGGAAGTTATCACAACTTCTGCATTCTCTACTTCTTCTTCTACTGCTTCAAGTTGTTCTTTGATTTGAGATACCCTTGTAAAGTATGACTGTATCGTCTCAGCATTCTGGATCTTCACATTCTTCAATTGGTTTCTCAAAGTCGTGTTTTGATGTATGTTCTTCCCTTTAAATAGATTGGTAAAGGAATAAAACAACTCTTTCAGTGTCTTTAGGGAAGACACTTGTGGTATAAGGTGATCCATGATTGAATCAGCAATGATCTTCTTGGCCTTTACCAAGTTCTTCTGGTGTAAGGCTTTTAACCTCATCTCCCTCTAGAACTGGAACCTGTCTACTTATGTAGGTGTCCAATTCATTTTCTTCAGAGAGATCATATACTTCCATGCTTAGAAGTTGTCAACTTCACGAAGATTATCATCAAGATGATGTGATAGATCAATTTGAAATGAGAACCTCAAATGAAAATAGCAAAAGATTAGATATTATCGATTTGAGGTGTTCATCCTGGTTCCGGAGCTGGATGATCTAGGGTTTATTAGAGAAACCCTAATTTTCAAAACTTGGAATCTTTCATATCTTATTGGATAGAAAGACAGACCTATTCAAGGTGAGCTATCAAATGTACTCCTTTTCTGGAAACAGTGGAGGGAAGCTCTCAGAACAGGAAGCCCTAGTTTTCCAATTTCTTCTACAGAAATGCTTGATATTGTTTCTAAGGTATCTATGCAATTATTGATCCTCTATGTTTGAAGCTTCACATTGAGGTATCCTCACCTGTTCCTATTCTAACACCATAAGTTTCATCATAATTGGTTTCACCAAATGGGACTTATGAGTGGTTTCCCAAGGTGACTTGTTTTAGTACTATTCGGAATACCGACATTGTATAGACTTCCACATGTCATTGTTTTATCTTCGGTGTCTAAAAATTTGAACACAAAAAGTACAGTACATTCCCTTTCTGGAATTTCTTGAGAAATTTCATTTGGACCCCTTTAGCTCGAGATATAGCAATTCTACCCAGGTGTCCTGTTTAGGGACGAATCTTGGAAAAGGCTGGAACCCTAACTTGAAGGAATCATATCTCATAGAATATAGAGAATATAGGGATAAAAATTTGACACAATGTACATCAGGATTTTATCTTTGACCTGTGAAATGTTTGGACCCTAAGGTACCTGCAATCCTGAGATAGAGTGAATTTACCAAAACCTATCAGTTTTAGTATTTAGGGTTTTCCCAGCCCGGGGTCAAACTGGGGTTTGAATTTCCTGAGTTACACCCAACAAAAAATCTCGAACCAGGTCTATAAAATTCGATTTTGATGAGTATATAAATCCTATGCTGGGAAAACTCAAAAATTATTCTTCTGTAAAAATCCCTAATTCCCCGCACCAAAAACTGAAAATGCTCGAAATCAAATTCTGCTTCAACAGAAAGATGCGCCCTTCAATGAAGAGTTAGATTAGCATACTTTTGATGATGTATTGTGTAGAGAGACCCAAAAAGTAATAAGCCTGTAACGGTAAAAATACCATTTTACTGTAACTTTTCGAAATGTAATATTTGTATTTGGATAT
>LPNX010265974.1:593214-827990 GCA_001517045.1 Pseudotsuga menziesii | reverse complement strand
CACAATGTCTTCTTCTTAGGTTAGCTCTGATACCATGTTAGATTTTTATCATTTAAGCAATATGATCTTAGGATCTTATCTGAGAGAATAACATGCACAAAAATAAACACAAGAGACAAGAGACACAAAGAATTTTCCTTGGGGAAACCATAAAGGATAAAACCTCACAATTTCCTCAGAGATAGAATGAGCACCAATGGCAGCAATAAAACCTAAAAACATAAAGATGATCTCCAACAACTTATTCTCTCTCTCACACTTGAGAGAGCTTCTCCTCTCTCACTCATGCGCCCCAGTGAGTGAGTGTGTGTGTAATAAATAGAGAGACTCACTCTCTTTTTATATTCTTTCGTTCACTTAATGTCCACTTCAACATCTCAGCCCCACTTAACAATTACTTACTAGGGCCGACATCTCTAGGAGATTCTAATAACCCTAGTGCCCCACAATTGTGGGGACTTTGCCCTCCGATCAACAAGGAGGGTTAACCTTGACACAATTGTGGGGACTATTTCCCTGACTTACAATGGAGGGTTAACCTCAATGACTTTACATGACTTGTTTAATTATTGAATCTCCTAATTGAAACATCGGGGCATGACATGACTCAACTACATTATAGATACTTCCCAGAATAAACATCGGGGTACAATACATAAGATATACAAGTGAATACATTCTGAAGTTACAAATACATCAACACAACACCACATTTCATCTTTCTATCAAAATGACACCTTTCTGGCCTTGTATGGGTATGAAGCTCAAAGTTTTGCAGACTTAATGTTTGTAGATTGTAGGGCACAAAAAGATAAATATTGGTTGCAGGAAAACCAATAAATTTTAAGGGCACTAAAAGACAATTCGCAGATGGCACCAAAGTAACAAAAGATGTATGCATATATGCATGTAATAGATAGGGTTTTCCAAGTGGAAGACTTAGTGAACCTAAGGCTACAACCTTACAGACAACCTTCCTTAAAGAAGAAAGGGGCTGAAAAACTTCAACCAAGGTTTTATGGACCCTACAAGGTTATCAGAAAGGTTGGTGAAGTGGCCTATGAATTGGATTTTCCAGCAAACAACAAAATCCATAATGTTTTTCATGTGTCTTGTCTGAAGAAAGAAGTTGGACAACAAATAGTAGCTTCTGAAGAAATTCCACCTATGGATGATGAAGGACATTTGGTATTAGTACCAGAGAAAGTGTTGATGGGAAGAGAAAGGAAATTAAGGAACATAACAATCAAGGAATATTTGATACATTGGAAAGGGTTTCCCAGTGAAGATGCTACTTGGGAGGGTGAGAAGATCTTGCATCACGCTGCTTTGATTCTACTTGAGGAAAAGAATATTTGGGAGGGGAGGGATGTCATGTCCCCTCAATTTCACTATTAAAAGTGTTGACAATGCTAAAACTCCTAAGGGTTCAAATTGACATTAATTATTCTTCCTAGGAAAATTTGGTTAATAATTATTATTGAGGCATGTATTCAATTTTTATTCTTCATTATTATTAATTATGAAATTTAATGAGATGGAAATGAGATTTCCATGTTAGGAGGGTGCATTGTTAAAGACAAATTTCCAAGGTAGAAAAAAGAGGAAACTCTATGACAAAATAAGTCAGAGAGGAAAAGGGGAAAGTGCCTAAAAGTAGAAAAAAAGAAGTGATGGACAAAAGCAGGAAAATTTTGCAGAGGGCACAGTTGCCTCTTGGAGAAGTCATAAAATATATAAGGACAAAACAAGGAAATTTTTGGAAAAGGAGAGAACATTTTCCAAATGGAGACTCAGTCTTAGAAGCAGGGAAAAGCAAAAAGTTGTCATGAACAAAAGAAACAACTATTTGACTAAGGAGGGAGCAGTTACTAAATCAGATGGATGATTTGGACATGGAGACATTTCCACATGTTCCTACATTCCAAATTTACAAGGAGGGTGATTTTGTGGCTAGGGTTAGGGATTGTAGGTGGTTTACTTGCTCCCACAAGTCGCCATCACTAGTACAAAATGAGGAATTAATGACTATGTGACTAAAAATTCTAGTCACCACAGGGTTTTCAAGTGATTTACTACTAAATATGAGAATTTTGTATTGACCCAACTATAAACGACTAATTTAGTCACCAATTAACAAATATGACTAGATAATAAGTGACAGAGTTAAAAATGACTAACATAAACAACTAATTTAGTCACGGCATAAAAAATGACTATCTAAAAGAATATGAATTAGTCTTATCTTAGACATTTTTAATTGTGTCATGGAAAATTTCAATTGTGACAATGAAGTGTTACAATTTAGTAAATTGTGTAAACTCCCTACCTTCTATCTCTCAATATGTGTAGGTTAACAATTCCGAATCCAAAATGGAATTTGTGGGGTTAGGAATATCTAGTGTTTTTCTGAGGTGGATGAGATAGTGTTAGGGTGTTGTGGATTATTGCAGATGATGTTCTTTAGACGTTCATATTGCTTTCTAGATATAATATTGTGAATATTATATCTATATGAATTAGTTGTTTACGTTAGTCATTTTTAGTTGTATCACACCAGGAATGGAAAACTACAATTTCATCAATGAATTTGTACAATTTACTAAACTTAAACACTACATATGGATTCAATGACCCTCTGAGGGGGCCACTGATTCCATTTGTAGTGTTTATATTTGGTAAATTGTAACACTCATGTAGATGTATTCAGGAGAGACCCCTTTTGTCACTTGGAAACATTTTATTCTCTCAAAACATTTAGTGGAGCCAAGTTCAGTTTTAGAGATTTTTCTTTTCCTCTCTATGCATTGTCATGTCCTTTTTTTTACCATCGCATTTGGCTCATCATCTTGTCCATGCCAATATCTTGTTTGAAAAAAACTATTACCATTTCACCATTTTGACAATCAATTGATGTTTCAGCAAGCAAGAGTCTTTTATGTCTTATTAGTGAAATTCGCCAAGTTTGCATCATCCGTTAATGTGTTGGTTTTACTCATCTTCTAGTATTTTCACCATGGCTATGTTAATAATGTCAAAAAAATTCTTAGACTACAATGATCCATTTTTTTAAAATAAAAAAAATCCTCCCTCCTTTTTTATATAGTTATATTTATTAATATAAATAAATATATTATAATAAACATGCTAATATGTATTAATATGTTATACCCTCTATAATACATATATTTAAATATTGTATTATACGTAATATCAATAGATAAATAAAAATAAAAACAAAACAAACACAATGAAATCCCAAAACTTAAGAGGATTTCATAGGAAAGACTCGACATGGGAGACCACGAAATGAAATCCTAAAAAATTTAGAAAAAAATTAGAGGCTTTGGTTGTACGGGTTGGACATGGGAAACCACAGAGGAAGGGTTTGCAATGGTGGGAAGGGGGGTTTATTTGCATTTTAGAAGCTATTAATTGGGTCTGAAATGTAAGTTTGGGGCATTTATTTTCCCACTAAATTTTTATCGGTGTTGGTTGGAAATTGCAATCGAAGATAAATTTCAACTGCATAGAATGAAAGACTCTATGTATTGAAGCCCCATATTTGTCTTTGGATCATTGATCACCCAGGTTTTCACTCTTGCCAGGGCATCATTAGGTATAAAAAAATTCAACTATTTCAATTAATGTGAAACTAATTTTTTTTCAAAAGGTCGAGCTTGATGTAGGGTTTAAGCTTACAAGGTTTAGTGCATTCCCCTATAGCTTTCATGGATAATAACAACAATTGTGATGTTGCAAGAATATTGAGGGTTTATGGCTTGGATGTGATTATTTCATAAATGGATATGAAGGATTTTTTTTTTTGCAATTATGATATGCAGGACAGGAAATTGCTCTATTCATACCTGCACCCAAATATTAATGATATTATGGAAGGTTGGTACTGTATTTCCAATTAATTTAATCATTTTACATTGTTGGTTGAAGGATTGAATTATAAATGAAAATTTTATGGTAAAATAGATAAACTTATTCCCCCTTAAGATTTGAACCATTGACAATCTAATCAAATTCATTTTGTTTTTACTATAGGATGGGATTGGATTTTTTTTTTAGTATTTTGATAGTTATGGATGGACACAAATTTGTACTGGTTAGGAATTTCTGCTAATCATCCATTCACCAGGCTTCATTCTTGATCCTAGGTGCAATTCCTTGTCAAAATTTACAAAATATATACCCCCCAGACCTGGCATCTAATAAGCCACAGTTTTATTTCAATAAGCTGATTGCAACTATCTAGCTTGAGTGAAGTGGTTTTCTACACACGAATCCTATGTCTGTTGAGGTCATAGGTGTTTAAGGGTCTTAAATCCTATGTTGAAAATATTCTCTATTGAAGGAAAGTTGAATGCTCAGATATTTTGACACGGGTTGTACACTTCAGTAAAACACGTAGAAATTGCACTTTAGAGGGAAGACCCAATAAAGTTTGGGTACAAGAACAGAGTCAAAATAAAAAATAATTAGATCATATTGCATGGTACGAAAGTACATTAAGACAAATATGAGTACAAGTTATTCAGACAGTAAAAAAAAATAGCCACCAAAAAATTGGAACACTCCATTATAAATTTTGAACTTGAGGGGAAGATAACCATATATGGTATATCCAAGTAAAATGGTTATTGAGATAATGGAATCAGTAAAAAATAGTGACTCGGTGAGAAGTACATGAGCGTCATATATAAAATCACTCAAGTGAAATTTAGTTATGACCTAAATATTTTGTCTGGAATGATGTTTGGAATCAAAGATACCGCATAGTATTGTTGAGGCGTAGGTCTAATGCTAATCAAATGGAAAAGAGGGACCTGTTTGACTATGTAATCAATTTGGTTTCAATTGTTTCGATGGCAATGCAATGTTTTTCTACTTGATACAAACACCAAAAATGCAGAAGCATGCCAAAGCACTGCCAATGTTGTTTGAGTGAATGTCTTGTTTGAAATCCCTTGGTCAAGTACGAAAATTGTTTTTACACTTATTGCTCATATAAGGCTATAGAGAGTGCCTCTCGGTGCAATTAGAATGGGTGTATAGTTAAACATGAAATGCCCCATGATGGAGGGATCATCATTGTTTTTCCTTCATGAAAGATAATCCTAAAGAAATAGGTACTTTGAGAGATGATGATGTTTATATATAGAGGCTCCTTAATTTGCATAAGCTTGTGAACATAGTATTCATGTACATGATATATAGACTTCATATCACTTTTATTGTAAGCTTCCCTTTCATAAGGTCTTGTTAACTAAAAAGTTGTCCGTAAATGTATCAGTCATGGTAACTTGTTTGGTAAATATCATGTATGAATGTATAATTAAAGAAAGAAAAACCACTCTAATTCCACTATTAATAAATACTTGGTCTAATGAAATTACACTGCATTGGAATGCAAATAAAAATGGGGCCCTATTAGAATAAGTCATGTGCACCAATCATAATCAAAATAGTAATTTTGCACAAAACACTAATCATCAAATTCAGAAATGTAAATAGATATGATTAGAATAATTCCAGAAGAAAAAGGAAGAGAATGTGCAACCACAAAATGACTTGCAACAAATTAATCTCATGTAACCATAACCTAAAAGGAAAAGAGGTTGTGCCTGAATAATAAACCTATGCATTAAAATGCTAGAAATTCCACCAATAAGAATATTTTCAAACCAAATGACTCTAGCAAACCCCATAAGGAATATACTTGGTGCAACCCATCCTCCATTGTAACTACCATTTTAAAAAATACTATTCAAAACATATGACTATTTTTCAGTTACATATATAGATACAATTGAAACCATGCATTCATGAAGATCGAAAATATCCAGTAGACAAAATCTAGAACTTTGTATTACATGCTTTCAGCCATTAATTAAAATTGCCATGGAGTTATTAATCTTTGCTTTAAGCAAATAAGGACTTCACCAGAGTATATAGGGGCCGCTCTTGAGGTTGCAATAAGTCATTCATGAGTAATCCACTTGTACACGATATCATTGTTAAGGAAACATTCCATACATTTTCCACAAGCATGACACTTAACTACTGAAAGCAAACTACTAGGAAGTGTCAAGAAAGAATATCACTGGCAAGTACATTTATAGGCAAATGACCCTTAATTGGCTTGGCTAGGATTCATTTAGAAAAGTATTATGTCAAAACTTGTTTTAAAAATATTATTATCAAAAGTTCAATTTTTCTAAACTAACATGAGCAGGGGCCATAAGATGCATTCATTTGAAGCTATATTCTAAGATCATATCACAAGACTCAACTAACCAGTAATTACATAGAAAATAACACTACAATATTCATTGGTCTCCTTGGCGAACTGATGGAGCACATTAGGTCGAAATAAATCTATTGTAATTGTTCAAATGCAAGTCTCAATTGTTGTAACTTTTTCCTTTGATAAGTTTCAGGTACTTGTTAATGCGTTTAAAGTTTCCCTTGTAACACCCTATTTTTTACCCCATGTTGTAATCATGTATGTAATGATGTGTTTGCACTCGAACTTGCACTGCTTCCTCTATGAATATCTCATGCAAATTAAAGACACTACACCCACTGTCACCTCGACATACATTCCTCTTTCTTTAGGTTTGGTGCATGCCAAATCTAGGGGTAGTATCCCTAACTATACCTGCACTTATTAGTTATTTCACTTGATGAGATAGAGCTGCAGGTAAACAAGGATCATATCAAACCTAAAAAAACTTGAAGGGAAGGATGTGAGAAGACCGGTGTCTTTCTAGGGATGATGGGGTCAAATATGGGCTAGAATGATCGTATGAAAGAGGAGCAGAGAATAGAGGCGAGGCTTCCAAGATAGAAGAATCTTACTCCCAACAGGGCGTGGCTTCGAATGAAAGGGTTTTAATGGACAAATACTTTATCCTAGATGTTATGAGGGTGCTAGGGTGTGTTGTATCTCACTGTAGGTCCTAGGGGGATAGGTAGCTCACTGAAACTTGCAATAATTGATACAGATCAGAGATACAATCATCTAGTCAGCCAATTAACCTAACAACCTACACAATAAAGTAATCAAACATATATTATCCAAGCATTTAAGCACACATCAAATAAATAAGGAAAATCATGGAGCAACAAAAAAACTTTATTATCTGTCAATCTTGAACTACAATAAATGGTCTTTGAAATTTTCCAACCCTTATAACAATCAACTCTTTTAATCTCATAGGCCTCGCTTGACCTAGAAATGTCCACCCTAGGCCTCAGAGAACCATTTCTCTACATGATATCAATGGTAACTGTGGCATGCAAGTCTAGTTCACCTTAAAATCCAATCTGATGACAGTTTGAGTGTTGTCCCAGTTGTTGTAAAGGAAAGTATCCTATGGCTAGGGTTTAAGAGGCCATCAACATAGGGTTAAAAGGTGGATGCATATAGTTCTGCAAGTATATATAAGCAATATTTAGAGATAAGAAAGGTCCACACCTGATTAACTGAAGGCTGGTCCAAGCTTTCTCTAGCCCTTCTCCTGCTCCTCTTCCCCAAGAGACCTGCAAAACAAGTTATACCTTCCTCAAACCAAATAGACTATATGAAAGGAGATTATATTCAATGAAACATGAAAACATAATCTGATAAATAACATCATATAATCATAATCAAAGATTCAATATACAAGACAAATTGATTTGGGAAGAATAAGGACATCACATCTTTATTAATCTTGAAAACAAGTACAAGTATACCTTCTCTTCAAGTTCGGCACCTCACGAAACCTTGATCTGGTTCTGCTACTTCTCTTCTCCAAGGAACTTAGCCTCCAAGCTCTGCAACATAAGGGGATGATCACCAGGGAAAAGGTGTGGGCAAAGAGAGCTCCAATTCCTCTAGCATAACAATGCAAAGATTCAAGTCTCCTCTCATGGACCTCCCTACCTCTATTTATATGCTTAATGAAGATTTAGGGTCGAAGACAAAGTAGTTACAACTGAAGGAGTTAGTTGCATAACTACCCAAACTACCTAAATTTCAAAATACGTATCTTTTTGACATTTTGAGGAGGCATACGTGGGTTGCAGAGACAACAGTTGCATACACAAGGAGGTATATGTGGGTTGCAATGCAGAAAGTCACGTATTTAAGGCATACGCGACTATTATACATAGAAACTCGTGTACACATCAAAACAAGAATTTTTAGGGTATTTATAGACATTTTAAAACTTTGGTGTATTTTAGAAAGTTTTAGCTAACAGAAATACCTTTCCAATGGTGTAGAGATGAGGTCAAACGAGCTTACAAAACTCTAGATATGGGTCCTCCAAGTTAGGTGTTTTTTCAGTGACTTTCAATGACTTTCATGAAGTGTCGTCATGGAAGTGTGGACATGCGACGAAAGCATAGGAAAGTGGTCACAGGAAGAGATGTGTCATTTTGAGCTAGAACACCAGTCTTAGTTCTATGGTCCTAACTATTCTCCACATTCTGCATGGTATGCTTTTTCCCTATTAGAATTGTACGTAATTCAACCTAAACTAAAAAAAACTCATATCATGTGTAATAATCTCTAAAATGTTGATGGAATGTATGCATTCATCCCCAATCCATTGAGCCTATTTTTGTGAAAGCCAACTGTTGTTTACTCCTTTTAATGGAAAAAATAAACCAGACCTATTCACTAGGGGATGTGTGCTACTATAGATAACAACTTAAACCACAACTTGAATTAGGGTGCAACTCTTTCTCTTAAAGTGAAAACCAAAACAACAAAATAATTTTGCTGAAATTAGAGTCCTCTCTGCATGGAGACTTAACTAGAAATGATCTGGAACATACATAGGATGAGCACACTTGTCTTAGATGAGATCAACAATGAGTTAATAATATGCACGTTCTATATACAGACTACCAAATGTAACTTTTACCAGTGTTGATCTTCCTTTTCAAAATGACCACAAAATGATGCACCCCCCATACCTATTGTTGTAACCTTGAGTTTTAAAATTAGTTTAAACTTATAAAGAAGTACAGTGCATGCTAGTCCATCAGTTTGATTGTTGTTTAACAACATTCAAGTTTTAAGTGATGAACTCGCGTGCCCAATATTGAACTACCACTTGTGTAGAGCATTTGGAAAATATAAATACTAAACTCTGGAATCTACATTTGCATGTGTCGTTATGTGATTTCTTTTGGGCGTCATCTATATAAGTGCCACATAATTAAATCTCAAGTTCATTCTTTCTTGTACTGTGCCCTTCATCCACTACCAGTTTGTACATATGAGTCTCATGCATGACTTTATGATCTATGTATGGTTATCCTCTTGTCCATGTGGTGTTTTAAATAGCCAAAATATCCATGGGTCAAGACTCAAAAGGTACCATTGCAAAAAGGTTCTGATTTGTCTTAATTCACCTGGTATATTGTCTAAACTTTTAATCAATTTTTGTACACGTACATATCAATTGAGACAATAACACATTGGTAGCATTGTCTAAATTTCTAATTGAAATGTACAGGAATGATACCATCGGCCACTTTGAATTTTCCAATCAAACGTGTAAAAAATACCATTTGCAGTTCAAGAGTGTACTTGGTGTTCTATATTTTTCGGAATCCATGCTGTTCACCTGCATAGCCAATGAGTGTAATAGGTGACCCCTTTTCCTTCAATGTTGGATAGGTATTACATGCTTGTTTAGGAGGTACAACCTTGTCTTCTAATTCTCAAAATAAAATCTATGGACATGAAAGTCTATCAACAAAATCGGTGGGTAGTTGCCTCATATAGTAGTGATTCATGCTTCCTAACAAGATTGTCAGTGTAATATAATTCAAACTTTATGTCTATCAGATTTTAATAGTGACAAGTCTGCAACTCCAAGCAGAGAAACACCAAATTTCAATGTTTCCCTAAATACAAGCACAACCAGCATTGTGTAGTGTTCATTTGATGTCTCGGTAATACATATCCTCTCACCGTCTATCCTCCCCATTGTTACCAGAAATTTAAAGTTCCACCCCACTAGATTGGCACATGAAAATAGGTTCTTCAATTCACATACTTCAAGATATACCATGTAGGGAATCCACCTGAATCAAAATAGATGATATTACCACTCAAATTCTAATTGTTCCAAACACTTCTCAGCTATTTCAAGGCAATCAATTGATCGAATAATTCCAACTTATTCCCACATGGTATTTTGTAATGTTGTCCTCGTTAATGTTGTAATATGCTTGACATAATCTATGTTGCGAAACCCCAAGCATAGTAGGTACAATAAGGAAAGGCCATTCAATTGACTTGTCAATGTCAATATTTGATTTAACTATGTAATTCAATGATGGTTTAGCTGCTCTCTATGCAAACAAGTGCTTCAAGTAATGAGTTGTCTGCAATCCTATTGGCACCATGATTCCCTATACAGATAAATTCACCAGTGACATATAGAACCATTATAGGCGTCTCTCCATGAAATCTAGATTGGACCCCACCACACATAATATGCAGCTGGAACTACATGTATAAGACTTTTTTTCAAGGCCATGTTGCAAAATTTAGCAGTCTTGAGATTCCAAGGAAAATCAACCACTTAAACGAGAAAAACTCAAATATATAACCGTAAGTGTCACACAGGTAGGCCTCTCTTTATTTAGATATCCTAAATTCCCTATAGAAATCTAGATTAACAATGGAAGGTGACCCCTACTAAGCTTTCCAGGGTACCAACTAGGGGGTTTCCACATGCAATGCCTAAGATCACAACAGAGTGGCCTAGTTTTCTCAAGTACTAGTTTAATTGATTTATAAGATGAATAATTGTATTTAGGAAATTGAATTAAATCGAGGTGCAAATGGTTATATTTATCAAGGTACAAAATTTTTAGAGCATGCCTTGAAAAATTCTTATATTTCACGGTCTTTTCGATTCAGGTGCCTCATCGTTTTTCATAGTAAAGAAGCTAGTCTTCTCCAAGCGTTAAGTGGGTAAATATTTCTATTACTTTCCAGTCAATTTAATGGTTTTCCAAAGATGATTCATCTTTGTTCTCTATATTTTCCAGAATGTTAAAACCATGCATTCAACCTATGAAAGTTAATATCTGGGGTTTGACCAAATAGAATTAAGTTCTTTTAATAGTGCATGAAGTCCAACTTGCATGAAGTGAGATGGTTGATCAACTTGCATGAAGTGAGATGGTTGCTTTAGAAATTTTGTGAGCCTATATTCTTTCTTTTGTATTTACTGATTTCCATTAAATATTTTGATTTTTTTTCTACCTTTCATGATGCATTCATGAAACCTGTCTGGAGATGTTTTTTTGGATTTTTATTTTGAATTTTATTTCTTTCTCTACTCATAATAAATGTTTTTATTGCTTTTGTTTCATAATACTATTACTTATTTCCTGTCTCCCCTTTAGACATTTGAGCTCCATGTATAATAGGCCATGAGCTGATGATGACAACTCCATGACATTTGGGGATTGTGAAGTCTGTTATTTTTTTATAACATTAACTAATGGCTGAAATAATGTTGTACTATACTACTCTCTTCCCTTTATGCATGTGATAAGTGGCTTCTCTGGATCCTTTCTTATTTCTCTATCCTTTGCATGAGAAAAATCCTCAACGGTTTTAATTCATAACCCCATCTCCATGGGTAGGCTTGACATTATTGCATTAACAATGTATCTTTGTCTTTATGTTACCGTATACACCACCCAAGTGTGTATGATCTATGGATCCATGGATTTGATATGTATCCGGATCAGATCCTCCCAGGATCTGTCATGGAAACGTATCCCCTGTAGCAGAAAATGTATATTGGTCCCATGAAATGGATCCTGTGAAAAATCAAACAATTCCTAAAATTTGCAAAAGGATCTTGAAACTTCCAGTGTTTCTATGACCCATTGCCCCCCCAAAATAAAGAAAAATATTTTTAATGAAAAACTAAAAAAAACCTAAACACCTAATGACTAAAAGCATAAGCCCCATTCCTACTCAAGGTCTGATCTATCCTTATGTCAAGATCTGCTCTTGAACTTTAATATATCAATATTAAGATTTGATCTCAATGTTTTTATTTGATTTATCTTTATCATTAATGTTTGTTGTCAAGGGATAATCTATCTTTATTTGCTATGTTGTTTCCCACTTCAACAGTGTTATGTAGGCTTTCCATAGATTTCAACAAAACCACTTTATTCCCTGCTCATAGGGACATGTGGATTGTGGCTCACTAAAACACTGTTTTGCCCTGTTTCAAGTTCATGCTGAAATTTTTATTAAAATTATCAATACCAATCATGGTTACAACTCATTAAATTATCAGTTATGGTACATGAATTCTTTTTTCTCACAATAATTTACAGTTCTACTGTTGTTTCCTGAATGGTTTTGTTTCTTCACTCTATTTTATGCATTTATTATAAAAATATTTTTATATCTTTTTGTACTTGATGTTTGCTCGCCGTATCCAAATCCTAGGTTTTGAAAAATATGGCAAATTTGTATCTGTATCTATATCTTGGTAACTTAGGTTTGTCTTGAGTCGTGAGGGTGGGTTGTTTTTCCCTATTTCTTGTGAGGTCATGAGCAGATGATGACAACTCATGGCATTTGGAGATTGTAAAGTCTGTTATCTTTTTTATAATACTAACTACTAGTTGAAATAATGTTGTACTCCACTACTCTCTTCCCTTATGCTTGTGATAAGTAGCTTCTCTGGAGCCTTTCTTACTTCTCTAGCCCGTTGCATGTAAAAAATCCACTATCAGCTTTAATTCATAAATCCTTTTCCATGGGTAGACTCGAAAATTCCATATTATCAATGTTTAGTCTGTCTTGGGTCATTAGGGTTGTGTTTCCCTTTTCCCCATCTAAGTTTTGGAACTATATGATTAAGGATATATTTATGGTCTCATGTAGGATTTTATCATGGATCATTATATTTTAGTGAGTGTAATATTATGTTTGTTAATAAAAAATATGTTTGCATTTGTTGTTACTTGTCGAGGTTTGAATTATATTCACATTTTCCACTATTTTAGTTGTCTCTCTAGTATTGAGCTTTGGGTTCTTGTTTTGATAAAAGAATGCTTGCATTTTTTTTGGTAAGAGGTAGATTATCTACTCCTATGCACAAGAATATTCACAGTGATGGAGACAACTTAACTCATGGACGCCATATCATATGTTTACCGAAACAGTAAGAAAAACCATATAGAATAGAACCTTAGAGGGAGTGGTGAACCACAGAAACTCTGTACTAATATTTGCATCTTCTTGGGAAATGGGGTTGTTGATTGGTAACATCTTGGCTCTCTTAAGTGTGCCCCTTTTCCCCTTGTTCTTTGCATTCCTCTAACCCTTGCTCTAATCTTTGGATGGTGTTTAGTAGAAAGTAATAGATTTCATTAATTTGTGGAAGCTCTTTCAGGATGGTGCAGGTTTAATGAGCAAGTATCTGGCATTTCTTCTCCTTGAGAAACTCATGTATGGGGTGGGGTTCCAAATTCCAATTCCTTATCAATTTAGTTGTTGTGAGTTGCAGCTCTTTTGGGTTGAACCTTTTCTTCCAACTTCTCCATCTTTTGGATTGTGGCAGTTTTGTATATACCAGTGAACTCTTATGATATGTGAAATAATTCAGATTTGTGGCCCCATGTATGAGTCCTTAATAGTAAATACAAATAGTAGAGAATCCCCCTAGCTAGACATGATGGAATATACTTACCTAGTCACCCCTTTCAGCCATACACTAAAACTTTGTCTCCTCATTTTGTCACTTTGTTAACAGGGGAGGTTGAGAATATGCCACTACTTGTTGTCTTGATGGAGAGCTCACATACAAGTGAGCTCATCCCAAATGAAAATTACGTCAAGGCCAAACATGAATCCCAAGAAGTGGGATTTGTAAAATGGCAATGCAAATGTAGTTAACTGGTGTGATAAAATAAGATAAGATAATTTTATTAATGCCCGACTAATGATCACAAAATTAGGTCAATGGGGTTGTCAAGTACAATGATGTTGTTACAAAGCTGGAGTAAACTTTTGGCCTTGAGAAGGGAATCGAGTAAAAACCATTCTAGATTTCATTGTTTGACGAATTTCCAAGACTCTTTATTATCATCGGTGTAAATAGGGATTTTTTCCAGCTTGATAAGATTTCATATCTTTAGAGGTTGTCCACATGGATTTTTTTTAAGGTGAAGATCAACTATACAACTTCTTATTCATTATATTACGTAGAGAACCATTCTTGGCCAAAAAGATAGTAGAACTGCCATTCCAATTCTTGGTTTTCTTAACCTGCTTCCTTCTGCATCCGTTCAGAGTCCTACTCCCGAAACTTATGCATCTGCAATCAAACCAATGTCTAAGACAAGTTGCAATCTTAAACTATGGGTTGGCTAAAATCTGCAAGCTTCCTTGTGTCACCAATAGGTTTACCTTATGGGACAAAAAGGCAATAATCTTGCGTTGTGGTTGTTGTGAACCTCCTATAAGAGGGTAAATAATAAATATTAAGACTCTATTATTTACAACAATAACTCAGTGAAAATTTGACATTCTTCCCAAATACTTGGGATTTTACAGATACACTAGCAAGCAATTTGACTTTAACATTTTTTATTTTGGAATTCTATTTTTCTGTAAGCCATTACTCAAACCAAGGTCTGCTAGAGTATATTAAAATGATAATTGTTTTTCTGTATTAATATCCTATTGTCTTATAATATTTCATACTAAACTTCCTAATTCAAGGATCTTAGTTACTAAGCTCCCTTGTTCTTTGATTTTTTACATTTTCTGAATACTTGTTGAAGACAGCTGTTATGAAGTAACCAGTGTCTGAATTGTAAACTAGCATAGATCCATCTTAACCCTGGATCTATTACATGTCAAGAGGGACCAAAAAACTCAAGATGATAACTTCTCAATTCTTAATACATTTGTGTGTGTGTTCGCCTTTTTTTTTCAACACAAGAGTCACTGACAACATGTCCTCCTACCACAGCTGTAGAGTACATCGCATTGCTTGGTACAAACTTGGTGAATAGGGAGATTATGTAGCACACATTGTTCATTGCCAACCTCATTTTTAACTTATAGCTGAAAACGTTCAGTGTTCAAATGTAATGAAAAACCCTACCTAATGAATGGGAAATATATTTTTGTAATGAATGCAACATCCCTACTAAGCAATAATGAGAATTCTTTTACTTTTTGAGAAAAAAAGTTGTTTTGAATAACTTGTGTAAATAAATGACAAATGACACTTACAAGGCTACTTCAGACTTCAAAATTCATCTAATTTTCTAAAAAAGAGTTTGTGGTTATTTTTTGTGGTCTATGAAATTGAGCCTGCATAATCTAAAAGGGAATGTAGGAATTAGGACCAAATATGTTTCTCCTTTTTAGAAGTCTTGAATATTTATGCTATTCCTGACAAGGATGTATCCTTACTACAGCCAAGAAAACTTTGAGAAGTCTCCTGTAGGAAGGGATGCACATGCACAGATGGCAGCTGCAGCAAAACAGACAGCAAATTTGAATAGCGGTGAACCAGTCTTAAAGGTATCATGCATATACAAGATTTCAACAATAGTGGTTTCTTTTGTAGCACCCTCTTGTCATTTTCCAGACATATTATACACATTTAGAATTGGTATTATATTTGAATGTTGTATTTCCTAGTTTGCAATATCTTACTGACTGAGTTGTGTTCTACATGTAGTGGCAAATGGGCTAACTTATACTCTGGAAATTATGGACGAGACTGCTTATAAATGAAGTAATTTGGAAATTGTATTTATATAAATCTCATAAGGTTCCATCTCTATTTCCAATAAGATCTGAGAGTCACATGCGAATTCCGTGAGGTTTCCAGCTTTGCATATGTCAAACTATTGTGTTGTTGAAGTGAATTTAAGCATGAATGATGTATCTGTAAAAAAATCATTTGTTTCCAGAGATACAACACTTATTATGAACCTCATTCTTGTAATTTTTTGTACTAATGTGCACTATGGGTATTCATTTTTTCCATATTTATTCTACCACTAACTGATGGCAATTTACTATTGCTTTGAGAACGGTTCTTGTCTTTGTTTATTCTTATTCTCCATTTGATCTCCCAACATTCAAAAATTTGGTAAGCTATAAGGTTTGAAATCCAACAGTAGGCTTTCAAGTGAAGTCCCATGACTTTTGTGTTGGTATCATCCTTTGTGATATGTAATTGGCCCAAAAATTCTACATGTTCAACAAATTACTGTAGGATATCGCATTTACTGTTGGAGAAATTCCTTACACCTGTTTGAATTTTATAACTTTGAAGAGGGTTCCACTACTGGTTAGGGTAGACTACCACCTGTTTGAATATTTCCCACTGTAGTCTTCACCTTTGAGGGAATGTAGTATGCATTTATGTGTCTCCTGTAGCAGATTTAGGAATAAATCTTCTAGCAGCAGCAAGTCTGGGTGCATCCTTCAGTTTATTTGGAGTTCTAACATATACAAATATTGTTATGGATTAGCAAGGTCAAGAAGCATCTTATTCAATTTGGATCATTTTTTGTTACTGGAAAATTAAATATCCTTCATGTCTTTTGCGGCTCATTCTTGAATTAAGGTTAGAATTCTCCTCGTAAATTTATTCGAAGAGTCAAGTTTTATGCATTTAATTGATGGTGATGAAAAATTTCTATGCTAAAAAAGAGAATTGTCTCTTATGTTTGTACATGTCACTGAGCACTAATTTTGTTTGTGAAGAATATCTTTGAGGCTAAAAACCTTACCTATTGTGCACTAAGAGTTGCTGAAATTTTTCTTATTGTTTTAAAGGATAGTCTTTACCATGAATTTAATACCCTATTTTTTGAATGGTATGATTGCTAAAACAAGATTAAGGAGCATAAATCCATTTCAAGAATGCTTCCTTTTCTTTAGAAATCATTGCAAGACATGTATTTCTTTGAATACTTGAGTATTGAACACTAATGATACCCACTTTGCAATTTTTTGTTTGCAGTCCTCTTAGAAGCAAAGTGCTACCACATGATTCACCATGGAAGGTATTGATGAAATCCTAATTCTCCTCCTGTTGCACATCTTTTGAGTGGAGACCTAATTTAAACAAAGTTCCTTTAGGCTTTCACCCATGTAATCAGACCAATTTTCCTATCAACTGCTTTTTTTCTTTCTGAGAAAATTGTGCTGGAAAAATCCTTCAAGTATATTGTTTGTTGCATCATTAAACAATGAATTTTTTATGCTAACCGCAAAGAGATGTTCATCTGGAAACCTTCCTTCAAACGGTCCTTCATCCTTCAAGTTTATCAAACAAGATAGATTTCTTCTTCTAAGTAGTCTCTTCCTAGCTTGCCTTTTATGGTCAAATCAAATTCTTGAAGAAGCATAAGCCAAAGAATAATTCTGACTTCATGGTTGATTTATTCATTAGGAATTTTGTGTCAGAATGGTATGGACTCTGTATGAAATTTGGTTGGGAACATCGATACATAATGGTGAAAATTTTGAAGTGTGAATAAAGAGTAAGACAACCAACTATTATTTTTCCTTTGCACTATAATTTCTTTCTACGCCTTGTAAACTTTTTACGGAGTCACAGATAGTGTGCCACTTTTATGTTTTATGTCCTAGAACTACTCAAAGGACAAAGTTTTGAATGACAAAGTCCAATAAGGGCCCCTTAGAATGGGAGTAGAATTGATTTCTTTTCCAGCTCCAAAACAATATTTCCACATTCCCTAGTCCGTTCAAAATGGAAATCCTTAGCCAACAAAGAATTAAGAGGAGCTGCTAGCATGCTGAATATTTTATGAACCTTCATAATACCTAGCATGGCCTAGGAAGATACAAACTTCCTCCTTAATTTTAATTGGTAAAGATAAGGTATTGATTGCTCATATGCAGGATCCACAGATATATCATTCTTGAAATGACATCAACAAGCACCATTCCTTGTGTCATGAGCATTTTACTCTTCTTGTGACCGAGGGACATCTGAACATTTTTTCTATCCATTTTTGAGTTTACCCCATATCGCTCTATTTACAATGTTCATATTATAGACACTATTTCAGCACCTTAGGTTTAGCTATTTTTTTAATCTCTAGTATTTTTCCTCCCCTAGTTCATGTCTATTTTTTTGGGAATCATTTTGAGTCCCATTAACCTCACTTTGTTCATCTCTGGACATTAATAAAATTATTTTTCTTTCTTTCTACAGGGTCTTTTCTAACTTAGCTAGAGCATAGGCATTCACGGCCATGATGAATTCTGAAAATGTGTTCATCACTGCCCTTTGTAAGGTGTCTAGTGCAATAAATAGTACAAATGGTAATGCCTATATGAAAAGGTTTCCCATGGGTAAGAAAAGATAGTTAATTCTTGTTTTTTATGGGAAATCTATATTTTCTTATATACTAGAAAACTATCTAGGAATTAAAAATCAGTCTTTTCCAAATGATTTATCAAGTACCTGATCAATGACAGGTAAGAGGAAATGATCTTTGCATGTGGTTTTGTTCAATTAATTGTAGTTGATACACCCTCCATTCCTCTGTTTCTTTATTCAGGGAAGATACTAAGGGTGATTCCCATTTACTGTTAGATATAGGATAGATAAACCCTACATCTAATAACTTTCGGATCTCTTCCCTAACAACCTCCATCATTTTCCAATTCAGACTTCTCTAAGGATTCCCATCAGGATTTACATCATCTTTTAGATAGATGTAATGTTGGAATAACACTACTAGAATACCCTTGAGGTCTACATATGAACATGTAAAATCCCCTTTCTAGGTCACGACACTTTTCTAACATCCTTTTTTTTTAATGTAGAAAACAATAAAGTGTTGCTAATGTTTTGCCATCTTCAAGGTGCTGCCCATTTCTTCTACCATGTATCTTTATTTGTAACGTCCCCGACCCTTTGATCGGTGAAGAGGACGCTACTAACACCAAACATACGGGCAGACATCCCCATGAACATGAACAGGAATATAATGCTGAAATAAAAAGCTTAAACATAATACATACTAAGATGCATAACCATTCATATACATAGCAGAAGCAAATAAACATTCATTCAAGCATGCCACATGTTCATCATATTCATTAATTAGTAAATATAATTGCAGAGGTAAAATAGACATGAATACTCATCTGATAAGAACTTGTCCCGCAACCAGCTACGTTGCTACAACGTTCCACCCAACCATAGGCCAACGTGCTCCTCAATCTCTCAGCAACACTGCCACCCCCAAGCTGGGCATGATT
The DNA here is from genome assembly GCA_001517045.1 of Pseudotsuga menziesii. Classification (NCBI taxonomy): domain Eukaryota; kingdom Viridiplantae; phylum Streptophyta; class Pinopsida; order Pinales; family Pinaceae; genus Pseudotsuga; species Pseudotsuga menziesii. The sequence goes on along the minus strand of LPNX010265974.1, from coordinate 808,657 downwards.
ACTCAAGGAATAAGGATCAAAGTAGGCTTAAACATAGCCAAGGTACACAAATCAGCCAAGCCCACATAGTAGCATTTATCAGGCCGTCAAGGAGCTAGGAAAATCTAAATGCTAAGCTGATGACCTCAAACACCAGTGTTCTCAAGCATACCTAGCCTCTCATCCTACTCTCAATAGTCTAAATACCAACCACTGCATACTGTAGCAAAACAAATAGTTCACAGCTCTGTGAAGAAGATGAAGTCAACAGGGTGACAACCCCAAACCAAAGGGTGAAACACAGTTCAGGTCAACAATGCTTCAGAGTTGTTCTTGGCCCTAACGTGGCCAAAACAACTTAGCAACAATTATGATAACCTCAGCACCCAAGAAGCAACCCAAAACTAGGGAAAGACAATAGCCCCAAAATCACAAAGAAACGATGGCAACAACTACAGAGTTTGCAATTGGAAAGAAGCCACACCCCAGCATGGACAGGGGAAAACTCAGCCAATGAATGTGAAAATAAACATCCCACCAACATCCCCAAGCTCACAGCACACACCATCCCCAATGTAATTGCTGGAGAACTTACACAGGCAGAAAAAAGGGGGAAGAACAGAATCTCAACCTGTATGTAAGGGAAAGAGACACAGCCAAAGCAAATAGTGGAAGAAAACACAGGTAGCAACGAGGAGAAACAAAGATCCTTCTTCAACCAGAAAACACCAACACATTTTCAGAGTCAGCAAGGGTGGGTTAAAAACAGGCTCTCTCTGCGTGAAAAGGAGGAAAACACCTCATGATGGAAAAAGCGAAAAACATCCTGCTGGCTTGGAAAAAGACACAGTTAACCCAAGAATAGGAAAGAGACCACCACCCACACGGCATAGGGACTCACTGCACCCAAAAAGAACAAAGGGGACAACCACCACGGTTCAGCAATGAACCACTAGGAAGAACCACAACAATCTTCGGTAATGCCACATTGTAAAGGAACCACACAGTCCACAAAGTGTAGAGGAGAATTAGTTCTCTGCGCGAAAGGAAGGAACATAGCGATAGACTGGCAATCTGCATGAGAGAGAGGCAAGGTGAACCCCCAAAACCCCCGTAATGTGGAACCTTTTAACCCATCCCGTGTGAGAGGAGGTGAATAGACTCATGATCTGGTTAGTGGGTAGACCATCCACACATCGTGGAGAGTGGGAGCAAGCGTGGTCTTTTTGTCAGCAAACCGCTACCCCCAACTAACAACAAAACAATAGGGGTTGTGGTGACACATGGCTAACTACCAATGGCCCCCACGGTTTAGAAACCCCCCCCCCCCTTATCCTTTGGAATCATGCCCTTTTCATTTAACGTTGCACCGTCATAGCTGGCTATAGGTTTAATTAAATTGATGTGCATATTTACATGGTGCCAACATTACAGAGTGTTGGATAGCATGATATACCATCGGAAATGATCCCTCTTTCCAAAACATACACAACCAAATCAATGGTGGGATTTTTCCTTTAGCTCCACACCACGATTAATTACAAAATATACATCATGTATATTTTAATGCAAATGGGGTCAAAATTGGGACATTACAATCCCCTCCCCCTTGGAATAACATCGTCCTCGGTGTTCCAATACATATACAATTTGCACATCAAAATATCAAAATTTTGCAAACCTATCCCATGTTCAATTATTTACTCTGAACGTTTAGGACCAAGCCCCTCAGCTTTCATGCATTTCTCGTGCTAGTTCTCAGCTCTTGTCTTATCCCGAAGCCTAGGAAATTTGTGGATGCTGCCCTCTTTATGTTCCCTCGCTGGACAATACCGGCATAAATGATGTCCTCCGCATTCCCATCATTTCACTGGCTACTTCATCTTTACCTGCTCCCTTTCCTTTGAGTCTTCATGCCTATACTGCTTCTTAACGGATCACTTGGATGAATGTCCCATCATTGATCTACCTTCCTTTCCTTTGTCGATTGCTCCCAAAAGGATTTTCACCTCCCTTTGCAAACCAATAGAGTCTTACAAAATCTGGTGGTTCATTTCATTCTACCTTTTCTGTATCTTGAGCATCTCTCCAAGATTCTCTTGGGTCCTGGCAATTGTTTGAAGGAGAATTCCAGCCAAGTCCAACAACTTTTGATCTGCTGCCATGATCAATGTGCACCACCAGATTTCACCTTTCTCACCTGTGAAATGCATCATTGAAATTCTATTAGACCAAGCATAATATAAGCATTAATATCAGTCATTTAATTCCCCAATTGGCATGACAGTCCAAGTCTCATCAAGGAGACTTTCATATTTTTCATGCCTTCCCAGCAAGCACATGAGCTCATTCATGTCCATTCTTGGGCAGGGAATTAACTATTCCAGCATTCATAATTATTTTAAAAAATAGAGACATTCTATTTTCAGCCATACATGCATTCAACAATATTTTGTTTTCACAATGCATAAGTATATATATATAATTAAAAGGCAAGAGAGAGTAGCAAGAGTTTTTTTCCCTCTTTGTCTTGTTCCATCCTGGAACCCACACCACCGATGTGGATTTTCATGCTCTCATCCTCTTTCACTTCACCGTGAATGCTGAACCAATCCCTCTTGGTCATGACACTTAGTGTCTCCAGTCTATTTCAGACCTCTAAACCATGGGGCCTCCCCACATGGTTTGTCTCGGCTACTAGGAACTTCACAGTCTCACTAGCACCTTTTTTCATTACTGCTCATTGTGAGCTCTTCAGGATAGTCACATGTCCACATGCACCCCTAGGATGCTCTCATAGTCCTTGCTTCCAACGATACCTATATTCAAACATTGAATAAATTCACATGTTTAGTTTATTCTCATCATTTTTTATCTCTTAAACAAGAGCTTAAAACATCATAACCAAATCATATACACCTGCATATTCATAAGAAAGAATTGCAAAATAACCCAATACTTATCTGTATTGTGTGTTTCCTCATTGGTCCACAGGATCCTGCTTTGCATTGCAAGCCTTGGGATCACCCATGGACTTGGATGTTAGGTCAGCACGTAGGCTGTTTCAAAACATTCTTATATATATATATATATATATATCAGGCACAGTCAATCCAACCCTCGTTGGGTTTATCAGACCGTCAACAAATCGCCTCTACTTATATCAACAACCAATCATCAGCCAAGACAACCCTCGATGGGTTTATCAGGCCATCAACAACACATACCTTTATATCAACCATAATGACCATTTCTAGGTCAAGGATCTACTATGGATCCCTAGGCATATAATAGCCCTATTTCAGCAACACCTTCACAACATCTTATCAAATCTGCACAATCCCCACAACATCCTTTAATACACATCAACCCTTCCACCACAACCCCTCACAACAACCATTTACCTTTTCTCTTTAGTTTGCAACACCAAACTGCATCTGTTTAGCCTGACACACAAGCAATATAAGCAAACTCATCAGCATTATTGCTCTAAAACTGTAATCATTTTTCACACCATTCACTATCAAGTATTGAGACATCAGGAGTGCGTCCACTCCCTGGGGTGTAATCAATATTGAAAATACTTTCATGATCCGACATCGGAAAAGTGTGCACCCTTTTCCGGTGTGTGCCATGTAGGCCCTAGTCATACTCAAGCAATCGGTCCTAATGGAAATAAAATCAAAACATGTTCTGCATATTGAATTTAACAATTTGACATGCATATCTTTAGCGAGGGTTACAGAAAACTTATCCATTTTCGAAGGCAGTATTCCTTTGTTAAGGAGGAACGGGGGCCCCCTTCTTTGAGTTGACAGTCCCTCGGTTTGCCATCCCAATTACTCTTTACATTTTGTATCCATGCTTGTATTACTGACATAAGCCATACCATCTCACTCATGTTGCTTACCAAACATGTAGTGCAGATGAGACATTTCCAAAATGTCCAATGGAGTTTCACCCGAAACCCATTTCCAAGATAAGGGAAAACCTTCCCATGAACTTTGGCTCCTGTAGGCCATTACCCATGGTATTCCTGCAGTGTGTACCCCTGGCACATTCAAAAAATAGCCAAATATTCCATCATTATCCAAGCAATAACATTATTAATTAAATCCAATAAGAATTTGCAACTCTGTTTACTACAAAAATTGATTTGCTTGGCAATGAGGTGATCCTCATTTGTGGGTCTCTTGTAAGCAGCACTACTATGCCCGTTATAATTTCATGCTTACTAGCATAACATGAATACCCACTTACAATGCGTCCACCTGACACAATCTTGTGCAAGCCAATAGTGATTAGTAGTTGTCAGCAATTTCTCAAATCTGAAATTTACAAATTCAAATTTAACAACCCATTATACATACAAACTATTTTCATAGCCATGAGAGTCTTCTCATAAGGCTTGGCTCTTCCACATGGTATATTTTGGCCTTTTTCATGGTCTTACCCACTTTTCCATGCCCCAACAATCTACCTGAAACCTGAACCTTAGTCAACTAAACACTTAGTAAGTCTTGATGCATATAACGTTTTCATTGCTGCAACAATCACTGAAGAATTTTCAGAATTTATAAAATTCAAATACTTCGAGCTGTTAATCGCATCAATATTACCAAAAATCATTTACTTCACGCAATCATTATCATACTAACATTTACAAGGTGTAGTCACATTATTTATGCAATTTAACTAAATTGTTTAGATACTCCTTACTTCACAAGCATATCATTGCACCACCTTGCTCTTCCATAGAGCATTTTCGGCAGCCAATTGATCATGACTACCCTCTTCCTGTACTTACTCTCCTGCATTCACATAAGCTCTTGAAATGGTTCCAGAATTGTCATCAATCTATCATTTCAGGCATTAGTTATTCATAATATCCCATGCACTATATCAATGCATTCGTGCAATGCATCACAACATTTGCACTCATATTTATGTATGCATATCTACAAAATTTACTCATACTTTTCATATGCATCCATTCAATGCATAACTACAAGATTCATAAAATATTTCAATGCATATCCACTCAATGCTACCTTGCATTGATTCAGGGATACTATGTAGGCATGACACATTTCTCTATGAATGTAGTATAACATTCAAATATCCACATGGTATGAGGTCTCTTACGGTTACCACTCCATGGGATTTGTCATAATCAAACTCTTACCTTCATGGGTCCTACTTACACCCTTGTCATTACCAGTTTGGTTGGTCCTTTGCAGGAGATTGCAGAATTTGCTCACCAACTTTTGATTATGGACTTGTTGCCTTATCCCTTTCTCCATAGGGTTGCTAGTCACACTCATCAGCATCAGCAACATATTCAACCATGTCCAGGTTATTGTTGGTTTTCCACTAATTCCAACACCAATGCAATAATTATCATTAGTGGTTCATTATAAATGTACATGTAATATCCTATGCATGCAAGGCATATCCCCATACATTTCAACTTATAAAATGTAGTTATAATCAGAAAATTAGGTTTTATCGAAAATTTCCCTTTTCCAGTCTCTCATCTTTGCATGGAACTCCTCTTCCATACAACAACTGGTTTGACTTCATGGTCTTGCTAATTCTAGGCATGCAATTCCCAAATTTTTCCATGTTCACATCAACACATTTCTCCTTCAGCAATCACTAGCACCTTGCTACTTTGCATTCGCATTCTGGTGACTCTCCCTTGTTCCCTGCTGGATAAGCTTTCCAACGCCTGTCCACAGGCTTCATTCTGACCTCGGGCGTGAAAACCACATCGATTCAAAATGATGCTTTTTACCAAATGTATTTTGGTCTAAAATGCAAACTTCAGCCACCCAAAATTCTCTTCCTTTTCAGTCATGTAACCTAGTGACAGTCTGCTGAAATCCACTGAAAAATAGTTGGAAGTTGCTGAGAAAATTCCACTTTGAAAACCCAAAAATTTCCTTTGTCAAAATCGGGTCTCATCCCAACAAAATTTCCGATGTTTCAGTGGCTAGAATGTCTATATTTCTCCACTGTATCGGCGAGCCGATTGTCTATTCCCTTCCGCCATATCGGGCCCGTAGTGGTCTATTATTCCGCAATGGCGGCCAACAACCTTTAAAACCTCCGCGGATCACCGCTTTGTCGACGGTCAGAACAACAACCCATTGTGGCATCGGACATCTAGTCCTCTAGACGTCCGCAACAGTTGCATCGTTCTCATTGTGGTGTCCACGGTTCACTAACATGTCGGCAAAATCGAAGCAAGTATCCACTAACTTCCGATGACCCAAGACTGAACGGGTCCACTGTACTGGTGACCCAAGTCACTAAACTTTTTGACATTGCAGTGAACAAACATTGAATTTTCCTTCGATGTGTCGGCGATTGGAATGTTACCTACCGCGGCATCGGTGGTCGGACAAACTAACCACTCGCTCATCAGACGGTTAGTTCCATAGTCACCCGCAATGACGGTAATCCAATCAACTAAATCCTTTCGATGTTCCTCGGTGTTCTGATCTCCTATCATTTTCTAACGTTTTCATCACTTAAGCAAATTTTTGCAAATTTTCCATCAACCATTCATCAGCGACGTCGAAAAATATCCATCGGCGATGTCAACCACTATCCATCGGAAGGATAATTTCCTAGCCATCTGCAACGGCGGTGCACCATCAACTAACTTCCTCCAATGTAGTCGCCGAAATTTTCACCGCCATCGACAGTTTGATCATCTAAAACATCGGAGGTTCTTTCCTCTAACTTTCGCCGACGTACCGGCATCTGCTTCTTCTTTCTCTCGCCGATTGCCGAAAACCCCGGACTTCGCCGAATTCCAAAAATTTTCAATACTTAGAAGATTTTATTTCTTCTTCTTCTCCGTGTCGGCTATTTCATCACCTAATCCTCTTCTGTTTGTCACCGTTGGGGTTCACTGAACACCTCAACATCAACGACTAGAAGGACTAACATTGGTGGAATAGTTCATTCCACAGCCGCAATGGCAGTTGGTCATCTTCTATCCTTTTTCAATCAGAGGCTAAAATACATCAGCATCGAGAACCTACATGCATCAGAGGATTAGTGTATTGTTCATCGACGACCCAACCTCCTATCATTTTTCGATGCCCAATGATATTGTTCCTTAGAAAATTTTTGAATTTTCTTTGTCCATCGGCAATTGGAACCCCTAGAAGCTGCAGCATCGGCACTCGGATGCATTCATCATCGGATGGTTAGTCCTCACGATCTCCGCAATGGCGGACGTTCGACCAACAAATTTTACCCGACGTAGCTCATCGGTGAACGGATCATCTGAGCATTGGTGATGGGATCAACTAACCATCGTCGATGGCCAATGATTTTTAGGACTTAGAAAAATTTTCAAATTTTTTTCTCTCTCTTCCTTTCCGAACCCCATCGGCTCAACTATCTTCTATTCATCGGCGAAATAGTTCAATCAGTAGCCACAACGGTGGCTCATCGTCTTCGATCTTTTTTCGATCAGTGGCCCAATCCATTAATATGTTTCGATCGGTGGCTGAAGCATAACTTGATCGGCATCGACAGTCGTAACATCTTCTCATCGGAAGGATAGTGCTCTAGGCTTCCGCAATGGTGGGCGCACGAACCACTAACTTCTTCCGATGGCCGACGATTTTGGGCCTTAGAAAATTTTTTGAACTTTCTTTACGGCATTGGTGGTTGCAGGCTCTATCCATTGGAGGCACAGTGGTCTAGCCATCTGCAATGGTGGCAGTCAATCAGCTAAGCATTGACTATCCATCCATCTAAACCTTATGATGTGTCGATGGCCAAACACTTAGAAATTTTCCGAAATTTTTTCCTCCGTAGTGTTCTGCCGCATCGGTCGTCGGATCAACTATCCGTCGGGTGGCCTTCCCACTAAGTGCTCCATTGGGCCGATAGTTCTGGCACTTAGAAAAATTTTGTGAATTTTCTTGTCTTCACCCTTCTTTTCCTAGTTTCTTCTGGGCAGTAGGCAACCTGCCTCTGCCATTTGACCTTTCATGGCCCATTCAAGCCCATGTTGCAACCTTTAGCTTTGATACCATTCTGTAATGTCCCCGACCCTCCAACGAGTGAAGAGGATGCTACTAACACCAAAGATACAGGCAAACAACCCCATGAACATGAACAGGCATATAATCCTGAAATAAAAAGATTAAACATAATACATACTAAGATGCATAACCCTTCATATACATAGCAGAAGTAAACAAACATTCATTCATGCATGCCACATGTTCATCATATTCATTAATCAGTAAATATAATTGCAGAGGTAAAATAGAGATGAGTACTCATCTGATAAGAACTCATCCCACAACCAACTACATCACTACAACGTTCCACACAACCATAGGCCAGCGTGCTCATCAATCTCTCAGCAACACTGCCACCCCTGAGCTGGGCATGATTCCTAAGTAATAAGGGTCAAAGCAGGCTTACACATAGCCAAGGTACACAAATCATCCAAGCCCACATAGTAGGGTTTATCAAGACATCAAGGAGCTAGGAAAGGCTAAATGCTAAGCTAATGACCTCAAACACCAGTTTTCTCAAGCATACCCAGCCTCTCATCCTACTCTCAACAATCTAAAGACCAACCATTGCATACTGCAGCAAAACAAACAGTTCACAGCTCTGTGAAGAAGATGAAGTCAATAGGGTGACAACCCCAAACCAAAGGGTGAAACACAGTTCAAGTCAACAACGCTTCAGAGTTGTTCTTGGCCCTAGCGTGGCCAAAACAACTCAGCAACAATCTCGATAACCTCAGCACCCAAGAATCAACCCAAAACAAGGGAAAGACAACAACCCCAATATCACAAAGAAAAGATGGCAACAACTACACAGTTCGCAATTGAAAAGAAGCCACACCCCAACATGGATAGGGGAAAACTCAACCAACGAATGTGAAAATCAATAGCCCACCAACATCCCCAAGCTCACAACACACACCATCCCCAATGTAATTGCTGGAGAACTTACATAGGTAGAAAAAAGGGGGAAGAACAGACTCTCAACTTGTATGCAAGGGAAAGAGACACAGCCAAAGCAAACAGTGGAAGAAAACACAGGCAGCAACGAGAAGAAACAAAGATCCTTCTTCAACCAGGAAACACCAGCATGTTTTCGTAGTCAGCAAGGGTGGGTTAAAAATAGTCTCTCTCTATGTGAACAGGAGGAAAGCACCTCACGATGGAAAATGTGGAAAAAATCCTGCTGGCTTGGAAAAAGACACAGTTAACCCAATACCGGGAAAGAGACCACCACCCACATGGCATAGGGACTCATCGCACCCAAAATTAACAGAGGGTACAACCACCACGATTCGCGATGAACCACCGGGAAGAACCACAACAATATTTGCCAATACCACATTGTAAAGGAACCACACAGTCCACAAAGCGTGGAGGAGAATCAGTTCTCCGCATGAAAGGAAGGAACACAGCCACAGACCGGCAATCCACATAAAAGAGAGGCAAGGTGAACCCCCACAACCCGTGGAATGTGGAACCTTTTAACCCATCCCGCGTGAGAGGAGGTGAACAGACTCACGATCTGGTTAGTGGGTAGACCATCCGCACGTTGTGGAGAGTGGGAGTAGGCGTGGTATTTTTGTCAGCAAACCGCTGCCCCCAACTAACAACAAAATAGTAGGGGTGGTGGTGACACATGGCTAACTACCAATGCCCCCCATGGTTTAGACAACCCCCCCCTTATCCTTTGGAATCATGCCCTTTTCATTTAACGTTGCACCGTCGTAGATGGCTATATGTTTTATTAAATTGATGTGCGTATTTACATGATGCCAACATTATAGTGTGTCGAATAGCACGATATACCACCTGCAATGATCCCTCTTGCCGAAACATACACAACCAAATCGATGGTGGGATTTTTCCTTTAGCTCCACAACACGATTAATTACAAAATATACATCATGTATCTTTTAATGCAAACAGGGTCAAAACCGGGACATTACATTATTTCTCTGGCCCCTAGATCAAGAAAGATAAGATTGAAGCACTATGTTCTTTGAATAGGCTATGCAATAGTCATACAACATGAATCTAAATTATGAACTTAATGTTGCATTATATTTTCAACACCTTCATGTCTGTTAGGTGGTAGTGAATTTCTTCGATGTTGGATGCATCATTGTTTCTTGTCAGACAGTGGAAATTTGTTTCCTTGGTTGGAATTATATCTCATCCTTTTACCAGTAGAACCTATGATGATTACAACCTGATTTTCAAATTTTTGAACAACACAAATTCACCACATACATAGCTCCAAGCAGAAGTATTTTAAAGAGTACTTGGTTGTACACTAGTTCTTTTCAAAAACTATGATTGACATGTCATATTCACCCAAGTTTCCAGGAAACTTGGGTATAGGGATGGGGATATTTCCCTTGTGCCCCATCCTATAAGATCTTTCCCTTGCCTCTACCTTGAATCTTGAAGTTGGCCCTCCAAGGACATTAGTCAACACGCTACAGTTTTGATGAAACTTCCTAATCCAAGTGTTAAAATAAGCTAGAAAAAACTCCCCATGCTTTTTTTTAACCGTGGGAACTTAGAAACCTCCCAATAGTATATCCAGCAGTGTGCAAGCCAAATATATCAGCAACTTGTGATTCAATAGGGGCTGAGATGTCTCGAAGCCCACTAGGGTGAGCCTCAATGCTTAATAAGTGATTTTCCATGAGTGAAGGGTACATTTTTATTAAGGTCATGACAGAGGAGTTCAGCAATAAGCACCACCAATATCAAGGTACCCTAAATCCATGACAAATGTGTCAGGTACTTTGGCCTAGTTTGTAGTATGTCAGGGTATGGCAGGGTATGTGGGTATGGGGTATCTAGTACGTGTACCCTAACCCTAGGTATGGATACCTATGCTACTAAGATATTCACACATTCCACCTGCATAAAGACACATATATAATATATTAAACCTTATTTCTCTATTGGCAATTGTTTTATATTTATGACAGGCCAAATATTCTTATCGACACCTCTAGTATTTGAATTGAATGACTTCTGTAAATTATGAAGTGATTTGATTGGTTATAGAATGGATTTGCTTGTAAATCTTGAACATAGATGGTTTACCTATAACTTAGATGCAATATTGTTTTTGACTCTTTCTTCCCACAATCAAAATATTGATGCAGTGGATACCAAGTCGTAATTTATTGGTAATTTTGTTGATCAATGGAATGTAAATTTTAATAGTATAATATGTTCAATGGTGATTGTTCATTACAATTTATGTCAAAAAATATTGTCATTTTGAAATAAATGATAAGCTTATGTCCTAAGTTATAAATCCATGTTCGCCTGGTGGGTTAGCTTGAGTGGTTTAGTGTTTTGAGCTTCATGTGGGATGTTTTGGGGTTGATTCCCCTGGTTGTATGTCTTTGTTGCATGCCTTTCTTGATGTCCATGTTGGCTCGGGCACTGTAATAAATTCCAATGGGTATGCACTGAGTATCATCCGTGGAAGTGATTGGAAGTTTACTTAGGAAAAAATAACAAATCTGTGCACTTATTAGGGTCCCAATGCTGCATATCCCTTATGAACCTTTCATTGGGAGTGGGTGTATGAATGAGACATTTTTCAATTGTATCACCCAAAAATTACCACCTAAGACTTACATTCTTAGAGACGAGTCATCTTTTGTCTTTTTTTTCAGGGGGCAAGGGAAGGGGGAAAACGTTGGTTGAGACCCACCTCAGATGATAAAAGGACCATAGTTATTTTTGTATATGAAAAATATCTTTTTTATTTTTGGATACGAAAATTCAGAACCCAAGATAAAAATGAAAAGTGTGAAGCTTATACAGTAGTGTAGCGGTGGACCAGGATTCCACCATCACAACTAGCGAGAGAGGGAAATTTTCCATGCTAAACTGATTCCTAAGAAGATTGAGGTTATACCTTTCCAAGGTCAAAGGGGAAGGTCCGAGGGTGTCTTCTTAAGGTTGGAGTTTTCAATAATATCAGGACGAGCATGTGTTGGCAGTGTTCGTAATCATGAATAATCATTTCCAGATTCATATCATTGATGCACTTGTTGAGTTTTACAAAAGGTTTAGTTTACCACATTCATTACATATTTATTTTCCCCATAATTGCGCAATGTGTAGTATAGCTTGATACCTCCATTTCATTCAGAAAATACTTTGTAGTTTCCTTTTATTGACTTAATGTGTCCATATTCACTAATTATTTGGTATTGTACTGACTGCATGTGGCCTTTTTATTGTTTAAGAGAATACTTCTAAGAACATTCGTAATTTAGCTGGTTGGGTACTGAATGATCTCGGTGGTCTCAAGATACTCTACTTTAGAACAGTTGTCTTTTTAGTTGTCATTAAATAGTACTAATATGATTACCTTATGCATGGTGGGTAACATGAACCATTTAAAGCATATTTCCTTTATACATTTCATGTATATTTATTTGTTCATCATTTTTGTACTGTAATGTTGGAACTGACATTATGTAACTTTTTATGTGCAGCCAACTGATGGACAATTTCTCATCCTTCATCCCTTGAATATTAAATGTCTTCTTCACCATTATGGGAGTCATAACTTCCTGCCATCTAGGTGGTGATCTTTATTCGTTTCTTCTTGATAAGTTATTTTATGTTATAGTCAATTGTTAGATCTATGTAGGACACTTTCATTTTTCAATTTAATCTTTATAGGTGAAATAAATCACAATAAAAATGTTGTATTTGTTGTTGCACTCACACATTCATCAATGCCTTCATAAATAACTTAATGGTTTGCTAGTTTTCTAGCTTGATTGAATTGTCAATGTCACAACTACATTTTTGCTAGCTCCTTTTCCCAATATTTCATATTTTTTGGCACACAAGTGAAATCTTTTGTAAGTAAACCTTGATAATTGATTCCTCTTGTAGAATGGTGACATAAACATAAGGATATCTCTGATTGCAAAGGGCTTGTAATGAGGTCCTAGTGTATTAGTTGTTGGTAATCATTACAAAGGGCTTGTAATGAGGTCCTAGTGTATAGTTGTTGGTAACGATTCCTAAATGACATCACAAAGTGGTATGCACATCCTAATTATATGGAAGTCATTTGCTTGATGGAATCATTAATTTCACAACTGACCTTTTCTAGCTCCATTTCCTAATAGTTTACCTCCTTTGGTTCACAATTGAAATCTTCTATAAGAAAAACCTTGATAATTGATCTTCTTGTAGAATGGTGACATCAGTAAAAAGACATTTGATTGTAAAGGGCTTGTAAATATAACTGGAACAAACTTCTTGATGATGATACAGGTTGGTGTAAACAAGCTAAAGACATTGTCATACCATATCGGCATGCACATCCTAAATACTCGTAGTGTTTTAACTTTTAATAATGCCACATTGCATTATAGTTGTTCATATTGATGCCCTAATGACATCACAAAGTGGTGTGGACATCCTAATAAAATAGTAGTCATTTGTTGCAATGGCTTTAGAAAGTTTTGAGTTGACTGGTTTTCAAAACAACAATCCTAACGATGTTCAATGTTGATATAGGTGTCGTATGACATCATATTTTATAATGGTTGTCTTAGTCACATCTTGTATTGTTATAGATATCTTTATGGTATCATATATTGTAATGGGAATCTGAATGTTATACTGTATTGGTATGCATGTATTCATATCAAACCATATTTCTATTCATGTCCTAAATATTTACTCGATATGGCCATTGATTTAAATGTTCCAATGATCTCAGCGCAATCATGGCATAGAGTTATAGACATATTAATAACGATTCAGATTGGTAAATCATGTCAAAGAGGGATAGAAATTCACATAATGATTCAGATTGGGAAAGACATCTTTCTATAAAAAAAATTATATGCTAAAATAAGTTATAGCTTGGAAGCAAAGTTTGGGAAAAATATTAATGTTACATATTTGAATTTTGAACATAGGGAGGACAATCTTCAAAAATATTTTTCTTGAGGAAGATTTCTCATGTGAAAACATAATTTTTTAGTTATTTTTATGTCTCATGTGAAAACATAATTGTTTTATTATTGTCATCATGCTTAGTTTTGACCCTTAAAAGGATAGACAAATGAAAATGAAATCAATTGGGTATGTCTCATCTTTTTAGTTTCTTTCCTATTTTTTATTATTTAATGAAAAACTTTGTAAATTCCACATCTCAAATCTATTTGAATTATTTATAGCTAAATCAATTGCAGATAGTTATAAGCTAAATGATTTGGAGACATGTTAATATTGCTTGCTTCATGTGGTCCACAAACTTGGGTTTGGTATTATATGGTTGATGTTGTATTTGTTGATTTTTAGGATCAAATTAATCTCGTGGTTGAAAATTTCATGAGCCCCCTTTAATATTGTTACAACCATGCAAAACCTTTGAAACTCCCACATAAATCATGAGCATGTGCAGCACCCTCATGAACACACACTGACTTTATTTAATTATATGACCAAGTAACACAATGTTGCATTTCCTAAAAACAATGAAATTTATAAATTATGCACAATCAATGGTCCCTAAGTTTGACAAAGGTAGGTCTGTAAATTGAGTGAATTCCATGCATTGTATACTCCCCACTGCTTTTCCTTGTCACACATAGATTCTAGAAAATATAATGATAATATTTTAGATGAATTACATGATTATCACAAGCTACATCCTAAATTTTGTAATGAACAATATCTATACCTGTGCTTAGAGTGATAGGAAGAAGCCTTTTTTATTTCAAGCTTTACAACTAAGTTGAAATTATAAATGGAAGGGTTCTTGTATGCATTTTCATATAGGATGAATAAAATTTGTTCAACAATGATGTACAATTTCTTACTAGAGCATTTGAGGATTTATGAGTTATAAATATTTAAATTGCATTGCTTAAAGAGTTTATATGGAATTTGTTTTATGATGCAGCTGGTTTATGATCATTGGTGATTTGTGTGCAGAATTGGTGGAAATTTTTTACAGTTGGAGACATTTGCTCAGTCAAAATTCATTAGAAAGTGCTATCGCTATTTGAGTCATTTCCCTTTGACTACAACATTTCAGGTAATTTACTATATGTGTTTTAGAAATTTGCTATGCCTAGAATGCCAGTAATTTACATTATTCTATTCATTCATTATACCTCAAATCCATGATTGCACTAACCCTATGTCAATTGACTCTCATTGTTTACTTTAATTAATGCAGTTGTGTGAGATTGATCTAAGTAACCTTTTACCTCCTAGTGCATTTTTCCATTTACTGATGAGATCGAGAAACACAAAGTTGAACGTTGGCGTCATCAAAAGAAGGTATCATTGAAATACACTTGGTTGAATCTACACGTGAGATTTACACAATAGTGATCATTACAAATGGTTGTAAGGGATTTATTTGTTTTAAAGATTCCACATAATATCTACAACTGCATGCCTAGCTTCAAACAATTTTTTTAGATATTAGAGTCTTTTACTTCCTACTATTTTAATAAATGTGAGTAGTTCATTTATTCTAATTATATTCCACGTTCTTTGTTGATTACAAGATCATGAAATTTTAACTGTGTCAAGGTAGAGAAATGAAGGGAAAAACTATGGAAGATCAAACATTAGTCCTCTCTACTTGATAAAAGGTCATTATTCCTCATAGGAGCATTTTAACTTTTACCAATCAAACTTACCTTTGGGGCTATGTAACTCTCAACAACCTAAGCATATTTAGCATATCTTTTTTTCAAACTATGTATCTAGAAAATATGCTTAGTCAGTGAGACAGGTATTCCCTACCGTTTATTTGGGGGCACTATGAGGTTGCTCAAGCTACATTTTCTGCCATGTTTGGCATTTTCATCCTGTGGAAAATCCATGCCCACCAAATCATTAGCTCTACATAACACTACTTTTTCCCATCTTAGCTTATAAAACAAAGCTAAAATATAATGCTGCAGTTGCTCTCTGTTTTGAAGAACTAAATGTTCTACACAGTTTTTTGTAGTATGTACTTCATCTAGGAAAACAACATGTCATTTGCAATGGTTTTTACTAGCTCCCGAGCAAACTGGAAATGTCAGAAATGCACCCAAATGATAATTTACCTTTAAAATATCATTAAATACAAACACAAGTATGAGACACATAGGATTATCTTTTGGTCAAATATACACATTTAAATCTTGATATAGACTGGCCTCTGATGGTCTACATTTCCCTCCATAGCCAAACAAACCATAGTAACTTGCCAAAGGTCACTTATGCATTGGAGGTTGGAGTTATTCTGGAAATTTATCCCTGTCTTCTGGTTGGTGGAACCTTTGTTTGTCTTATCACTTTGTTGCATTTGACAGTTAGTGTTAATTTTAATAGATGTTGTTTCTGGTGCCATAGAAATACAGTAAATTGTTTCTATTTTTATATGTTGTGAAATTTTTGCTTTCAGGTTATTGAAAAAGGAACTGTTGTGTAGTTGCAAAAGTTTAAAGGTTTTAAATAATAAACCTTTCTCTGATTATTTTTAAATCATGAGTATCGTGTTCTTATCTAATGTTAAAAAGTACAATTTTAATTTTAAACTTTCATTTTAACTGGAAACAGGAAGCTAGAGCTAAGAGGGTGGATTCAGCTATGCCAATACAAGCAAGACCTGTTCTACATGAATGTGCTTATGTCAGTAATGATGATAGGCTACCGTCAATTGATGATTTTGAAGGTAATTTTGAGTTCCATTCCTAAATAGAACAATTTTAAAGTATATTTGATGTTAAGTGGTACGAGAAATTGATTTGAATGTTGAGGATAGCATATGTGATACCTTTGGTAAAAATTCTTTCTTTTGAATGATTCATTATTGACCACAAATTGGCATTTTATTGATTCAGTAATGTGTCTTTCATGGAAAACCGAAAAAGAAGCATTAGGGGAACCAAAAACTGCATCTGGGAGTTCTCCACTATTGAATGAGCGGAAGCTGTTTTCACATGTCACCTGGCTTGGACTTGCTACTGGGTATGATTATCCAGCTCTTAAATAAGGCCTATATAGAGAGTTGTCCCTAGGTTCAATGGCTTCTACTTCAAATAGAATTAATACAGAAAGAGTTGGTTTTTTTACAAATACTAGTATGTGAGCAAAACTATTTTACGTATTTTATGTGTTTCAAAATCAGTCAATGTCATACTACTATTTGTCATCTAGTAGTTGTATAATTAATTTTTTATGTTATTAGCATCCTTGATATCTTTTCCTTTCCTCTTAACACTGCATAACATTTTGTTATGTAGTTGTGCCATGCATTGGCTCTATTTTGTGTCGATTACTTTGTAGTTGTCTTAACAGTTTCAACTAGGGGGGAGCACAAGGAAAGAGACAAAAGGTGATTACTGTTGGGAATGATCACAATCTAGAAGGATGTAGGGCTACAGGAATTTCTTCTAAGATCCCTCTATATTTGATTTCTTATGTTAATCTAGTCTAAAATCGTTGTTCACTTGCTATTTTTAGGATGGACAAATTAAATAATTTATTTATTTATTAAACTTGTGTAACTGTGATGACATGTAACTGTAGGAATTTTGTTGATTTCCATCATCATTTGCTGGGAAAAGTAAAAAAGTTTGCAAGCATTATTTTTACAGTGCACATTATTAGAACTTCTAATGATTTAGTGTTGCATACTTGTGAGAAATTGTGAAATTTACTTTTCCTCACCATGGACAAACATTTCTTTGGTATAATTTCATGGAGACTGCTAGAAACAAATCATAAACGACCAGATGTTGATGATTGAATATCATTAGTGGTTGGTGTGGACCTATCGAGCCAGGGTGAGATTGTGTGCCTAATAAGCATAGAGTTGCATTTGAGCCCTGAGCTGTGCCCTGAGCTTTCACAGCTCAAAATCAAGATTCAAAGTAAACAACCTGTTGTCGGGATAATTCATGAGGTGATACCATTTTGGCATATGGTCTCAATTTAATTGTTGCACATTACCCTAATCACAGTTGCAAGCCCCAATGTAACTCTGATAAGGAAAGCACTGATAAGGCCAAATTATGGGACAACAGGTTTGTCTCATTCTCTTCAACTTTCCTTGTAAAAGAGTCAAGGGATAATAACTAAAAATTAGTTAATTGGTTATCTTCTAATTACAGTTTCTTATAGCACCCGTGTGGACAAAGATAAACTTACAAACATGATTGAATGTTTCACACTGATTTTCATATAAATTGTTTCAACTATAATGTTGGGTATGCTTTTATTATTTAATTCAACTCTTTTTGAAATATGTGTTGAATTTCTTTTGCTTGCTTATTTTGGTAGCCTTCAGACTTCTATAAAAATATGTTTCATTTTCTAGAATTGGCTGATATGGTAGCTTATGCTTTGCAACACTCGGTCTGACATATTTCACTTTCATGGATTTTTATATTGTCACTGATAGATTGTTTTACGAATGGCAAGGTTTGCTTACCTTATTTGACTTTTACTTTGATTGATTTTATATAATGATAATTTTCTTATATATTCAGGAATGCCAAGAGATATTTTGTAAATTGGTTGATTAATTGGCATCACATCCATCACAGAGGTATTCCATTCTCTCTAGTAACATGAATGGATATGCCAGATAGGGAAAATTGTACCATTTCTTAGGAATTAGTTTATCATAAATACTAGTTACTAGTAAGTTGTAATAGTAATAATTATGTAGTTTGTCGATTGCTATCTATCATAAATTTGTTTGAATACCATCATTGTCAAGCAATAACAACTTCTTAAATGGTTCTAGCTCAATGGTATAGCGCCTGCTTAATTACAAGCAGGAGGTTGGTGGTTCGATTCCTCCATGCCTTATCATAAATTTGTGACTACAAAAATGACTAAATTTGCATATATACGACTATTAGTAGCTAATTTCCCATATATTAGTCGTATTTAGCTTATTCATTAATATGTTATCATTTATTAGTTTATTTAGTCGTATATTTGGTCATTAATTGTTGCAATTAATGACTAAATCAATGACTAAATCTGTGACTAAATCCATGACTAAATCCATGACTAAATCATTGACTATAAATGACTAAATCATTGACTATAAATGACTAAATCAATGACTAATAATTCAATCTATTAATGACTAAGTGAAATACAAATAGCTATAATATAGCGAAAATTAGCTAGTATTAGTCACCGACTCAAAGATAGTCGTTTATAGCATGATTTTAGTCATTTTTTTAGTCATTAATTTATCATTTTGTACTAGTGCATTGGCCTCCACTTGCTAAAAAGGTCACCCAGGATGTTATTAAATGACAATTCAAACCCATTGACTGGGTTTAGTTTATTTTTTTATTTATCTATGCTTATGTGAGCATTTCTTTCTGAGTGATGAGCCTCATACACTTGGGAGATGAGCCCCAAACCTTCCCTTCCCCACTTCTTCATTCCTATTCCCTTATATTTGTAGGTATGGAGTGCTTTAGGTTCAGAAATTGAAGTCCTATTAGACATATTTTTAAGCCTCCATCATGTTCATTTTGAGCTCTAGTGAAACCCATTCTTCACCTATGCTCCCATCCCTTCTTTGGTCATGTTTTGGGCCTCATTCCCACCATTTTGGATTCTCTTTATGTAATGGTAAATATATTAAATTATATATAATGTATAACAGCATATAACACTTTCATTTATATTTATCAGGTCGAAATAACTTTGTTCCTGAAATTTTACCTTCCTAGTTTCACATAAAAATCTTGTTTTGTCATTGTAATGGGGGGAATTGATCAATCTAAGTGCAATAAGGAGTAATAAAGGTTGTGGGAATGATTTGAAGGGTTTTATATGTTAATTAAGTTTTATAAATCTCTTTTATATTTCATATACACTATATAATTCAATATGATATGAATTAACTGCTTTATTTTGTACCCTAGCTAGAATGTTAGTTTTAAATGACTAGTTTTACCATTTCTGCTGTAAAATGAGTTTTGTCCACTCAAATCCAGTTCTGTAAGTTCCTATGGATCATTTAAAGACCCCAATTCTCATACATAACTCCATATAATTTTTTATTTGGGCACGTATTTTCATTTGGGATCCTCCATTGCGCAGGGTCTCACTAGGCCAAAATTGCTTGAAATTGTCAATTCCTCCCTAAACCCTCCATACAACTCCATATATGTCATAAAATATCCCAAATAATATTATATGATTTAATAATTCCTGATAACACCTTTTCACTTTTCCCCAAGCCCCTGTTTGAAAGAACGGAAGGAATTTCCCTAGTTTCACGGTTGGGTGACCCAAAAGTGTGGGAGTAGGTTTCCGCATAGCAGAATATGAAACCTTAATGGTCCCTGATATAAATATGTTATAGGAAATTAATTCAATTTTATTAACTCACTCTTGTGCTTCCCACTACCTACTCCCTTGTCTGTAAATTTTCCCAACAATAAGTCTTTATTTTCCTAGTCTGAAGGTGCTCTAAGTGGTTTAATTCAAATATCAGAAATTTGATTTAATTTGCAGAATTATTTATTTTTCAGGTATGCATATCAGACTTGGGATATTACACAATGTCTCCTATACTTTCATTATCATAATCACATGATCCTCCTTCAGAAAGAAAATGGTCCAATACGTCCACGAAATTTTCTCCTTACCTTTTCACCTCTAGTTGATATTGACATGTTAGATCTTGTAATAGATGTATCGCTTTCAACATATTCTAGTCTATCTTATTCACTCGAGGAAGATATATCCAAAAAGTACCTATTTGGTGGTACCTACAAAGACTTAGAGTCGGTTCTATTATTATTTGGTCGAAGTACAAGAACTATTTTGTAATTGTCATATAAATGTACAAATATGTATTATGTGTATATTGAGAATATGGATGAGACTTTGTACATATAAGATTTTTCTTATTGAAAAATGGAAAAATAAATGCACGTTATTTCAAAGGAAACTGCCCAATGGTGATATACTTGGAATATTTCTTTCTTTCAATGGGATAGAACCATATTTGGAGGGAACCCCACATGGTCTTTTTATCATTGGATACTTTATTGTACAATTTAAATTTGGTATTTTATCTCCAAGTATTAAAAAATTATCCACTCTTCTATCTCACTCTTCCCTAAAAATCGTGAATCAAGGAGGACACACCATATGTGCTTTGTTATAGGGAATTGTTGAAGTCTTTGTACAAATTGATTTCAAATTTGGTCCTCCTCTCTATGTAATCCTATGCTAGTTTCCCTTTTCCATCGTTGTTTCCAAATGGATGATAGATATAGGTTTATTGCATTTGCTAGATAATGAACGCCTTGTGAATTAAGGGTATTAATAAAAATATTAAGCAATTGGCCTTGATTGACACGTCCAACCTAGGGGTATCCCCCCAGTTGGATTGATTTACCAAATTCCTGTTGGAGACATTTACCACCATACACACTCATTTTGGTCAATTTGGCCTATTTAAATGACTATCCTAAGTTGTATTGACTTAATTGACATTATAGGAGCACTGTATGACATCAACATGAGCACACCCATGCCTACCTTCAGTCAAGGAGGCCAAGTAAGCCTTCTCTTTCATTTGGGGAGGCTAACTGGAGCACTCTGTGGGTGATGTGAGTGTCATAAATGCACTTAATTGTTAACTGATGGTTACAATCAGTTAAACAGAGTAGGGAAGGAGCCTCCTTTCATTAAATTGATTATTTAATTAATATTTAATGAACTGGAGTCAACAGGGGTGCCTCCAACCACTTCTGATGGTCAGTTAGACTTCAGTTAACCTCATCGGGGTTCATTGGAGTTATTGATGTGCTACCACTTGTTGGTTGGCTTGTAGTTACATGTGTTTAAGCTACTATCAGTTAGACTCAGTCATTTATTGCACTCCAAATTTAGTTAGGACTCAGTTGAGTCAATTAGGGTTTTGATCAGTGGTTAACTTGAGTGTTTACTGTGGCTTACATTTAGTTAAGCTAGACTCACTCATTCAATTCAAATGACATCCTTGGGAATTCAAATTTTCTTGGAATTCATGCATTTGGCATGATCATTATATTGTATCATCATTCTTTCATTTGATTATGCAGAGCTTCTACTTCCATTGCAGCACCATTTTGCCAATTTTATGCATATTTGTCTGTATTCTTCGTGAGACTATGTTTTCAGTTCCTATACCACTATGAAAAATTAATATGGTATCAGAGATCACAGTGGGATGAAGCTCGGATCTCTCAAAAACAAGGTCTTTAATAGATCTTGCATGAAAAATTGAGCAAAAGCTCAAAATTTCAACACTACACCAAAAGCCAAGGCTTAACACTTAATACCCCAAGTAAGGAAATTGTTGATCAATCTTGCTTGATTAACTATGATGGGTGTGATGAAATCATAGAATGTGCAGGCTGTATGACCTTACAGTGCCCCTTTTGTTGTGATTTGTAGGTTTTTAACAGGTGAAAGCATTCTCTCCAGCAGTTTTAGATGGCTTCTTCCATAGAACTCTTGACTCCGTTCAATTTCCACTCATGGAAAGGAGACATGGAGATCCAACTACGTGCCAGAGGACTATAGGGTCACTATGGACACTGAAGAAGAGCCTACTTCTGTGACAGACAAAGCTATATTCTTGAACAAGAAAGATGAAGCATTTGGATTCTTGTTCCTCTTTGTTTCCTGAGATATTCTTTTCCATCTCTCGGGATTGAAGACTCCAAAGGAAATCTGGGACAAATTGGAATCCTATATGGAAAGTAGGATGATTTGAGAGTATACCAGCTTGAAAATGAGTTGATGTCTCTCTAGCCTTCAAATTTCAGGACCTTAAATGATTTTTTCACAAAGTTCAAGCACATTGTCTTACTGTTGACGAAATGCAAGGTGGAGAAGGAGGATGATCAGCTCATCCTCTCCATACTCTCCAAAATTGGAGCTGATTATTTGGTTTTTGTCTCTACATTCCATGCGGGTAATCTCACAACCCCTGGATGGAAGATGCCTTCACTCAATGCCTTCATTGAGTCCCTAACAAGTGAACATGATAAGCTTATCCATATGGGGATCATCGGATCGTCCCGTGATCAAGCCCTCCATGTCTCAGGGCCCAAAGATCTAAAGGGTAAAGGAAAGAAGTATAAGAACCCAAAAATCAAATTCAAAGCTCCTAAGCCTAAAGTTGAAAACCAGCAGCATGAAGAGTCTTCCGACTCAAAGAGGAACAAAGGAAAAGGGCATCATGCAAAGGAAAAAGTTAAGTGTTCATACTACAGGAAGGGATTCCACCCTGAACATGCCTGCATGAAAAATAAACTTGATGAAGCTACCTCTCTCCTTGAGATAAATCACATCAATCTTCTGGAAATATTTCGGAGGAGAGATCAGCAAGATCGGGAACCACAACATGAAAGAGGTCATTCCCTCATGGCAAGCACTTCAAAGTCCAAAGCACTCTTGATAGATTCTAGAGCTTCGAAACACATGATGGCCGAAAGAGACTCCTTCTCATATTTGGAGACTGACAAATCCATTCCCATCCACATGGGATATGACTCCACCATCATATTCGAAGGATAAGGTACTGTTGATCCTGAGCATGGCTATTTTTCAAATGTTTTGTATGTACCATCTCTGGCATCAAACCTCCTTATTTTTTATCAAATGAAATGTACAAGAGTGTCCAAGAGAGTCTCCTTCAACCCAGATGATGTAGATATCACAGAACTTGCATCTAGGAAACTTGTTGCGAAAGGCCTTGCAAACCATCATGCAAAAGCCTATGAGTTCTCCCATTTTCTGGCGGATGCAATGCCCACCACATTGATGACTCATGGAAATGAAGTTAGTAGAATATGGCATGATAGGTTCATCCATATGAACTTCAAATACTTACAGCAATTACAAAAGAATTCTATGGTTGAAGGCCTCCCGGTCATCAAGGAAACCACTGGAATTTGCAAGGGTTGTGTTGTTGGAAAGCATCCTAAGCATAAGTTCGATCGGGGGAAGGAAATCCAAGCATCATGCATCTTGGGACTGATACATTCTGATATCAGTGGTCCCATTCCTATCACATACATGAATGGATTAAGGTATGTTCTGACTTTCATTGATGATTTTTCCAGGTACACATGGGTCTTCTTTATCAAAAAGAAGTCGAAAGTCTGTGAAAAATTCACTGAATTGAAGGCCTTGATTGAGAATGCATTTGGCCAAAAGATCAAGATATTGAGGTATGATAATGGAGGAGAGTATGTTAGTAATTATTTAATACATGTATTTTTTCCAAAGTGGTATTCAGTTCTAGCATTCAGTTCCCTACACTCCCCAGCAGAACGGTGTAGCGGAGAGGAAGAATCGATCTCTCAAGGAGATGACCACCTGTATGTTGAAATCAAAGAAGTTGGATGAAAATTTGTGGGATGAATCCATGAATTCTGCAGAATATATTAAGAATACAGTGCCACACTCATCCATGAAATGGAATACCCCTTTTGAAGCATACTTCAGACACAAGCCGGATGTGTCGAATCTGCGGGTGTTTGGGTCCACTACATGGGCCCGAATTCCACTTGATAAAAGGAGGGATTTGTAACCGAAAAGCATAGAATTTATATTTATTGGGTATCCTAATGAATCAAAAGGTTTCAAGCTGCTGGATATCAAAACAAAACAGATAATTATCGAAAGGAGTGTCAAGTTCGATGAGCCTCTTCAGGAGGTGGAACTAGTGAAGGAGAAAACTGCTGAATTTCCTTCCTATTCTACTGAATATTTGGATGATGAAATTGGGGGTGATGACCCTGATTTGTATCCTTTGATTTCTTATATCACTGTAAAATCATCTCCCAACTTGGGCCTGACAGACACTCTCCTCCGCAGGAGATAACATTGGAAATCCGGATGATCTAAGGAGAACCTGGTCTGATTTCCAAAGAGCAGGTGTTACACTCTCTTGTCCTGATTATTTGATGTACAAATATTGTTATTTTATGATATATTCAGACCCTAATTCTTACTACCATGCTCAGAAGGATCCGAGAGGGCAAGTTTCTATGGATGAAGAGATGAATTCTCTTCAGAAAAACACCACTTGGGAGCTAGTTTCTCTTCCTCTGGGAAGGAAATTGGTTTAATGAAAGTTGGTGTTTCAGAATAAGGTTTTTGAATATGGAAGTACCTAAAAATATAAGGAAATTATGGTGGAAAATTTTTTCTCCTAGGTCCAAGGTGTGGACTACCATGAGACTTTTGCACCGATTGCAAAAATGGACTCCACCTGCCTAGTTTTGGCAATTTCAACATCTAAGCACTAGGAAGTGCATAATATGGATGTTAAGTCAGCCTTTCTTCATGGATATATTCATGAGGAGATATACATGAATCATATTGAGGGATACATTTCTGATCCATCTTTGGTTTTCAAGCGAAACAAGTTACTATATGGGTTAAAACAAGCCCCAAGAGAGTGGTATTCCAAGATGGATGCCTTCCTTCTCTCACAAAACTTCCAAAGGTGTAAATCAGATCCAAATGTGCATATACATAAGTTTGATGGTAATTTGATTATTATTGTTTTATATTTTGATGAATTACTAATCACAGATAGCACATTTGCTTCTATTTCAGTCATCAAAAGTGCTCTCCACAATGCATTTGAAATGAGCGATTTCGGGCTCTTAAAACAATTTTTGGGGCTCTAAATTGAGAAAAATTCTGATGGGATAATGGTCACTCAGTACAAATACATATCATACCTATTAGTAAATTTTAACATGTCTGAATGTAGAGCTGCTCCATTCCCTTTCCCTTCAGAGATCAGCCTTGAAGAAGGAAAAACCACACCTCCCATGGACTGCACTATTTATCGACGGCTAATTGGTAGCTTGTTGTACTTAAATCATTCTTGGCCTGATATCTGTTATGTCATGAATTCTGTATCAAGATACATGCAGTAGCCCCATGATATTCATTGGAAGGCAGCCAAGAGGATCCTCCAGTACATTTAGGGAACCAAGACCTATGGCATTCACTATGTTGCAGACTCTGGGATAGAACTAGTTGGATACACAGATTCTGATTGGACGGGTGATTCTATTGATCAGAAGTCTACTTCTGGATATGTCTTCATGTTTGGTGGTGGCCCCATTTTTTGGTCTAGAAAAAATCAGGCCACCATAGCATTTTCTTCAGTAGAGGTCGAGTATCGAGGAGCGGTGAATGCTTTCATCCAAGCTGTTTGGTTACAAGGCATTATTTCAGAGTTTGATCTTGGTATTACTTTGTCCACTGTCTTCTTTTGTGACAATAAAAGTGCTATTAAGATATCCATAGATCTAGTTACCAGGAAGAGGACCAAGCATGTATAGATACACATGCACTATATTAGGGAGCTAATGCATGATAGGACCATCATTTTGCAACACTGCCTGACTGATGAGCAGATTGCATGCATCTTCACCAAGATATTTTTAGAAAAGAAGTTCACTTACATCCTTTCACTGTTGAGGGTGATTTCATCAGGGTGATCCAACTACTTTCAGTTTTTAGCTTGAGGGGGGGGTTTTCCCACTAGGTTTTCCCTCTTTTCCTCACTTAGTTTGTTTTGAGCATTGTTTGAGTTTTAGTATTATATAGGGTGACCTATGGCCTTTGTTTCCATGGCCCTAGCATTCTTATTCACTTTATGTTTTCTACTTCTTCTGAGTATAGCTTAAGGGGGGGTGTTGGAGACATTTACCACCATACACACTCATTTTGGTCAATTTGGCCTAGTTAAACCACTATCCTAAGTTTTATTGATTTAATTGACATCAGAGGAGCACTGTATGACATCAACATGAGCACACCCACACCTACCTTCAGTCAAGGAGGCCAACTAAGCCTTCTCCTTCATTCGGGGAGGCTAACTAGAGCACTTTGTGGGTGATCTGAGTGTCATAAATGCACTTAATTGATAAATGATGGTTACAATCAGTTAAACAGAGTAGTGAAGGCACCTCCTTTCATTAAATTGATTATTTAATTAATATTTAATGAGCTGGAGTCAACAGGGGTGCCTCCAACCAATTCTAATGGTCAATTAGACTTCAGTTAACTTCATCGGGGTTCATTGGAGTTATTGATGTGCTACCACTTGTTGGTTGGCTTGCACTGACATGTGTCTAAGATAATTTTATTTAGACTCAGTCATTTATTGCACTTCGACTTCAGTTAGGACTCAGTTGAGTCAATTAGGGTTTGGTCAATGGTTAATTTGAATGTTTACTGTGGCTTACATTCAGTTAAGCTAGACTCACTCATTCAATTCGAATGACCTCCTTGGGAATTAGAATTGTCTTGGAATTCATGCATTTGGCATGATCATTGTATTGTATCATCATTCTTTCATTTGATTATATAGAGCTGCTACTTCCATTGCAACACCATTTTGCCAATTTTATGCATATTTGTCTGTATTCTTTGTGAGACTGTGTTTTCAGTTCCTAGACCACTGTGACAAATTAATAATTCCATGTACATTAACAATATTATAACTGATGAAATAAAAACTAACAATGTACCAGAAAATAATTGCGTTACTAATCTATAACATTTTTGGATCAGACTTATTCTCAGATACTTTTAGGTTCATATCTTGTCACCGAAGGGACAAGTCACCTAGATGAACAAATGATGTACCTTGAGAGAGAGCTTATGAGGGTTATAGTAGTAATGGTACAGACCTCAGATTCTTATTCAACATGAAGAGAAACTTCAATCATTTATCCAACACTTCTGAAGAACGAAAAGATACCTTCATTACCCAGCCCTAGGAGATGTAACTCAATAGAAATGATACTAACAAGTCATAACTCAGCCTTAGAGGTTGTTATAGATTTAGGTTCCAACTATATTAGTGGTTGTTATAATACCACAACATAGCAGAGAGAGAAAAATAAATACACATCCCAACAAGAGGAGTTCATATACAACTTAGTAGGAGAAACAAACACAGTCACAACCAGTAGAGAGACACATAGTCATAGGCAGCATAGAAACACAGTCACAACCAATAGAGAGACACATAGTCACAACCAACAGAGAAACACAGTCACGACCAACAGAGAGAGGTACCAAATGGTCATGAAGTTTAATATTGGAAGGTCATGTATGAGCCCAAAAAAATCCAAAAAGGTCACTTCTAGAAGCATAAGGGTTGTAACCCACTTCCAATACCAATACATCAACTCCACGTAGCAGAAACCCTACCTACGTACTCGAAGAATTAGATCTAACCTTTTTTCTTTTTTTTTCAATATTCCACACACAAATGAAGAAGTGAAACTTTAATTTATAATCTTGAAAGGCCTTCTAGAAATATCACTCAACTACTCCTAGATTTTAGGAGTTTTACTAATATAAAATAAAGTTAAGTTACCAATGGTTAAATGGTCTTAAAAAAATAAAAACCATAAAATAAAAGTCATCATACTAAAGGTACATAGAATAAGAGTGCCAAGACCAAGTAGAATATAAAGCACCATAAGTCAACCAAAGGGGGTCACGATAAGAAGATAAGGAAACCCCCATACCCATAAGACCAAGGTGTACCATAAAGGTGGAAAACCAACCCATTTTACCCATAGGACTAACCAAACCAAGCACTCTAATCTTTTCTCTCTCTCAAGGTACATTGTGTCATATATTTTTATCATCGATGTATAAGGAGAAGATCTAAATTCGATGATGTGATCCAAATGCATAATAGTACAATAATAACAACTGAGTAAAATTTACAACATTGTGCTAGATGTGAAGCACTAAGATAATTTAAATATAATTTTCATCTCTTTCAACTTTAGCACTCTTCCATGATCCTTGTGCTAAAGTTCGTTCTTGAGATGAACAGTAACAATAGTACAAAAGAAAATTCAATAATAGTAAAATAATATGAGCTTAGTAACATTTAGATATTCAAACTATTTTATTGCTAATTAATAATATGCTTACTAAAGCTAAGAATATTAGGTTGAATCAAATTAATTTCAATCTAAAGTCCCACTCAGTTCTAACTTATAATGTATAATCTTAGGTTTTGTCAACTAAAATTATAAGATTAGTCTTTGTCAACTAAAATTGTAAACTTTCTTGGGACTACTACCACAACTTTAAGCAATATCCAATAGAATGCAGCCTATAGAGTTGTGTTAATCAGAGGTGTCAGATAGTCAAGTTCTATAACATGTAAAATTATGTTCTTTAGGTTGCAATTGTGGTACAGTCATGCAATAGTCCATGAAAAGGCTTAGGATGTATCCTTTATGATTATACAGAAACTCCATTTAAAATAATTCTCAATTTATATAATTTCCATATAAATATTTCTTATCTCTAATTGCATCTTTAAAATGAAAAGGTCCTTAGCCTTAGATATTTGATTGTACAATTCCTTCCCTTCATACATGGTAAATACTTCATTTGCAAGTCTACTCAAATTGATATTGTAATCCTTGAAAAGGATTTTGATTCATACTAATACTATCCAAGGATTTCCACATATTGAAAGAGGATTACTATATCATCTATGTGATATTGTGCAAACATTGAATTAAAACAAAGCACAATCATATAGCTAGTGGAAGAGACAAAGTAAGTATGAGTAGCATCATATATTAGTGAGAAGCGTTCATGTGACAAACTATCATATTAGGTTCACTTTCAAATTGCAAACTAATATTTTCATTGTTCCACCAAGTTTCCAGGATGTTAGAGCATGGAAACACATCCAAGGCATATGTAGAAGTACCCTCTAAATTTTAGGGAACGTTTAGGGAATATTGGGGTATTCAACATAGTGGACCTTATTTGAAATACTAAAAATATTTAAATTACAATTATACTATCACCATTGTATATCACATTATATTTAGAAAATTGAAAAATCAGAATATATAGTCTTATAGATCTAAGTATTAAGATAATTCGATGACTCATACAAGATTACAACATATATCAAGTGAAAAACGTAAAATACAGTCATACTGAAATGGGTTAACTATGAAGTCTAAATCTATTGTATCAAGTTTCTTAATTTTAAATGTCTAAGGACTTGAACAATCAAGTCTCCAAATTGTCTCCAACTTAACATTGTTTAGCAATGTATCCAAAGTAACACTGCCCAGCAAAATTTTCTCCACTATCCATTATCGAACACCCATATCTATTGAACACTCCAACAACCACAAGTTGAAGGCTCAAACATAACACACAAGCACACGTTGAATTCTCCAACAGGTAGTTAACACACAACCAAAGGGTTCAAACTTGAAGGAAGACATAACTCACATGGGTAATGGGATTAGGACCTATGTCGCAAATGGTTTGAGGTAAGCCGTAACCCTCTCATATAGCATTAATCTCATGCTTCCTACCAATGCACATAACAAAAACATGCATTGTCAATGTCTCTCACACAACCATGACAGAGACAAATTAGGAGGCATGGGAGGCTATGTTTTAGGGGAGGGAACATTTCCGTTTAAAATTTCTATGCCTTTCCCTTAAATTGAAACATTTGGGAACATCGCCAATGGATTAACCCCATCCCATGAGAGATGGGAGCGCACATACCCTGCCCTTGGGAATGCATCTCCATGTAACACTGAATATTTCAGTAACAAACCATAATAAAGGCTACATGCATAGAGATATTCAAGCTAAACTAGTAGGTTCATGGTGAGAATATTGTTGGCATGGAACCACTCTTAATTATGTGTGTGGTTGGTCACTTGTATCCAAAGCAATGGGTAGGACATAAGATGTGTTTTATCAAATTATTAAAATCGTACCTTTTGCTGGATAAAATGTTTATCAATTAAACCTAGAACAACTCATTAACATGGCAAACAAATACATACATCCCTCTCTATGGATTCATGTGTAACAATTCTCAATTTTTATTTTTCATTTGTATCATTGATCATTATAAATTGTTCCAGTTAAAGAGAAAGTTGGAATTTGGATAATTCATGTACGACATGACAGGTAAGGTTGGTGATATGACATAATTTACTATCCCTTAATAACTAATATAGGTAAAACTCGACAAGGCGTAATAAATTTAGCAAAGCAAAACTATCAAAAAAACCCTGACTGCAATTTATGGAGGGAATATAGGAGAAACTCTCATACACACCAAGCATTATACCTTATGCTAGAAATCAATTTAATTATTTTAGTTAAAAACCCAATAGCAACATTTTCAGTTAAAAAAACCAAATAGAGAGAAAACTCATTGATCTAGGAGGCATTGTGGGCGGTGAAGTCTTCATGTTCTTGGTGTTCTTGGTGCCGGGTGCATTATCCCCCTGTTTCTAACAAAGCTACATGTATGGTAAGCAACTAAACCTAAAAACAATTCAAGCAGATTCAGCTTTGCTCCAGATCCCTTGCACCAATCCTAAATATGATATGAACCAGTATGCAACTTGACAAGAGGCAGAGTTCATGGAGGATGAGGGTATGTGTGTTTTTTTTCATTTGTTTTAATTTATATATATATATATATATATATATATATATATATTATTTAAAAATAATTAATTTTGTTTCAAAGTTAAATAATAAATAATAAATTAAATAATAAATGCAATTTTTTTATTTAATTTTGTTTAATGTTTATTATTTAAAAATATATAACTTACCTATCACTTATATATATAGGCTTGATTCATGGTTTATCTCGGTGGGTTACGTGTTAGGTGTTTTTATTATATGTATGGGTGTGCATAACAATAGGTGCATGTCAGGAATAGGTCAGGAGTATCATAATATTAGTTGTGTCCCTTATGTATTTTGCATTTTATGTACATGTGTTAAAAATGAATAAGTTAACTATTGGGTCATGTGCATGGGTTATATGTTTATATAGTTGCATAGGTTGCGTGCATTGCTCAAGTTTATTAGGTGCATTTCCCTAAGTGCATAGGTGTGTGGGTAGGTACATTAGTGCTTATATTAGATAAATGGTTTAAGTATTTGGGTTACATGTATGGGCTGTTAACTGCATGGGTTATATTTGTGCATAGGTGCATATGACAAGTGCATTGGTTCTTTTAGTTTTCTTCCTAATGTGGGGCCTTGTGTGGGTTATATGCCTCTCTTAGGATTAAAAAACTATCTTCTATCTATGTCTAGGTACATATCCATGTCCTAACATAATAAAATTCAAAGCACTGATAGAAAATTCTATAAATGTGGCAACAACCTAACCCTTAGCCAATAACTTGATAACATCATCATCATGATTGCGATGATTGAAATGATTATTATTGCAATGATTGTAATTGTAACACCTTGGTTTTTACCCCATTTGCATTTAAAGTATATGATGTAAATATTGTATTTAATTGTGGTGTGGAGCTCAAGGAAAAATCCCCACCATCAATTTAGCATGTTGTATTTCGGAAAGTAAATTAGATGTCGATGGTGTTTTGTGCTAGCTAGGCACATTATAATTTTACACCATGTAACTATGCAATTAATAAAATATACCAAAGCCGGCTATGTCAATGCAACCGTTGAAGAGAAGGGGCATGATCTCACAAGGATAAGGGGGGGAAACCATTTAATCCTTTGGTCCAATGGAGAAAAGCCAAATGTCAAAGGGAAAATCCATAAAGCTGTCAACTACCCTTTTTGTCTTTTGTGCCCAGTCATTTAGGAAGTGGTTGAGAAATTAATGCATGGGGATGGGAAGAGTATGGGAGTCAAATTCGAATTTGGGGAGCAACCCATTTTGGAAAAATGTGTATTTGACTTGTTGGGCAAGTAAATTCTTGGAAAAGCATCCCCAAGCTCTTTACTCACCCACGCCCTTTCATTCTTCACCATTCCCATGGAGGTTGGGCACTCTCACGTAGGTGAATCTTGCTGAGCTCCTTCCCTCACAATTTATGCAGTTAAATCTCATTTCCATGGCTGGGAAACCTGATTTTGTTGTGTTCAATGGATGGGAGAAGAGACCCACGATTTTGGGGGTTTAAGGGGACGTTTTTCCCTTTACTCATGTGGCTAAGTTTGATGGGCATTTTTCCTCCACAATTTTGTGGTTTTCCTCATTTTCCCATGCCTAGAATTTGTCAATTTGGGTTGGCCAGTGGTTACAGAGCCAAGTCTTCTTGATTTGGATGTTTGGGGTAGTATTTTTTGCCCCATGTTTCCCATAAACGTTTTCTAAGTTCAGATCTGTGATTTGGGGATTTATGGTGGTCTTTTTTTCCCTTGAAATGCCCGTGGGTGATTTGTGAAATAGTGTTTTCCTTTAGAGTGTTGTTTTCCCTTTCATCAAATTGTTTTTGGTTGAAAAACATTTCCTTGCATGCCTGACATGTGTATTTTTCGGTTATGTGCATCCCTGTGTTGGATTGGCTGAGTAAGTCCAAGAAACCCATATGTTAATCGGTTTTATTGGTTGAGTAAGTCCACAGAACCTAGATGTTAGATGGGTGACTGAGTTGGGATGTGATTGGTTGGCTTGGATGAGTAATTCCAAGGAAACTCCATGTTATTGGTTTGTTTCCCCCACATAGTCTGTGAAACCCAACTGTATGTTGGCTTGACTGTGCGTGTATGGTTTTGCTGCATGTAAGCTTGTTTTTCCCTTGTCCTTGTGGAATCATGCCCGGCTCAGGGGTGGCAGCATTGCTGAGAGATTGATGAGCACACTGGCCTATGGTTGGGTGGAACGACGCACTGACATAGCTAGTTGTGGGAGGCATCAATATTCAATTCAAGATAAGTATTCTTGTTCTTTATAACTCCTACAACTGTAATTGTTTTACGAATGACAATATGAAAAATGTTGAAATGTGTTGAATGTATGTGATTGCTTCTGTTGTTTACTTATTGATGATTAGGAATTTTCATCTATGTATGCTTCATTATTCAATGCATTGTATATTATCATGTTCATGGGGCTAGATTTCCTAGTTTCGCAGTGTTGGTCGCATCCTCTCTGCGGTTGAAGGGTCAGGGACATGACAGTGTGGTATCAGAGAACATGTTGCAGCATGGGCCTCAATGGGCCATGGAAAGCAGTGACAGAGGAAAGGTTTCCCTCTACCCAGTAGAGGAAAAAAGTGAAAGATAGGAAAATTTCAAAAAAAAAATTCTATGGAAAATATCGGATGACTTAGGCTGAAGTCCATCCGATATGTCAGATGAATTAGGCAGAAGTCCATCCGATACGTCAGATGAATTGAGCTGAGTCCATCTGATAAAGAAACCAAGCAAAGAGAAAAATTTGAAAATTTCCTAGGTTTGAAATTTAGCTGAAGGTCTCAGCTGGGAGGAGCCGAAGGTCTCGGCTAAGAGGAGACGAAGGTCTCGGATGAGAGGAACCGAGGGTCTCAGTTGAGTTGAACTGAAGGTCTTGGATGAGAGGAGCCGAAGGTATCAGATGAGAGGAGTCGAGGTGTTAGCAAGGATCTCCAGAAGGGAGCCAACACGACAGCAAAAAGAGGAAGATGAGAAGAAAAAAAATTGAAATTTTTTCTAAGTATAGGAAATCTCATAATTTTTTTTTCGATGGCTCTTAGGTGAAGCTCTCTGAGGCATCTCGAATAAATTTTTGATGTCTCTCGGGAGAAGCTCTCCGATTCATCTTAGAAGATGTTCGTTGAAGCGGAGCTGAGGTGTCAGCAAGGCTCTCTTGAAGGGAGCCGACGCGTTGGAAGAGAAAAGGAGATTGACCCAAGGCATCGGAAGAGCTGTCAACAAGTGACCTGATACATTGGACGACTTGTTGGGAAAGGATCTGATTGGATGGATAAATATGAGTTTTTCAGTGGGATTTAAAGGTGCTAAAAAGATGAAAAAAATGGTAGAAATATTATGTGCCATATTTCATGAAAATCAAATATTTAGAATCCCCTTTGACCCCCATTTCCCCCATGAGACCGTCGTTCTTGGAGGAAAGAAAATTCTATGTTTTGATAAGTTCCAATGTGGGAGTTTTCCAAATTCTTGTAAGTGAATTATAAATTTCTAAGGTTGATTATGCAGCTAACAATGATGTTTATTAACACATTTGCAGGGTCATAGTGCAATTTGGAAGGTTGGTCATGAATAGTTCCAAGCAGATCAATTCCAAGAAGATCAACATCATGAGCAATGCCCATAATCCCTATGAGGTCGAGGCAGATGTCGTGGAGGAAAGTATTCTGGTTATGAATGATGGGACATAATTTGACTGGGAAATTAATCAAAAGACTTCCCCCAATCTTGCAGCCACTATAAGAGGCCTGAAGGTTGATTTACAAAATTGTAGATAAAACAATGAAAGAATGGTTAAATCTTAGGAGGAGCAAAATCAGTTGACTACAGCCATACTACAGAGTTTGACAGATCTCCAAGGGCAAGTAAACTCTTGGCATTAGATGGATGTGAAGCTTGGTTGAAGGAAGAAAGGGTTCAAACCTTCTCACTTCCAATATTAGAAAAAGAATCCATCACAATCTATGACTAAGCTAGCCAGAATGATGGGAGACAAGACAAGGAAACCATTTCGATGTTGGGGATGTGGAGAAGACCACATGATTAAGTATTGTCCGCATCAGAATGGGAATGAAAGTCCAATCCAAAATATTCAAAGATCTGAAATGGTGGGGAAACCACTCCAATGCTGGGAATGTGGAGGACACCATTTTTCTAGGATATGTCTGCATGGGGATGGGAGTGTGAGGAAACATCACAACATCCAAGGAGTCAAAACTAAAATTGGGACAACTGACCATGAAGGATTATGCAAACAAGTTCTTAGGATTGTTGGGGTATGTAGTGAAAATACAATATCTTCTGAATAGGTTACCTCAAGATTACAAATACATGATTGAGGTTGATGATCCTAGAATTCTAGAGGAGGCTATCAGGAAGGCTAAGTAATGTTGTGACTAGAACCCAGGTTCTGAGACCAAAATTGTGTATAGTTTCATTATGTGAATGAAGAAATCCTATTTTGGCATGATCTTTGTGTGAACTCAATCATGTAAGAATGTGTGGTTTGCATGAATTAAATCCTCTGTTAATGATTGATAAGCATGTGTGTGTGAATGAAGGTTGTTATAGAGATAAATTCCTATGGCTTGGGGTACCACAACAGACAGCTTGACTCCAGAAATCAATCCTTTCCAATATGCAATAGAAATCAAATATCTAACACTAAAGGATCAGAGGCTCGTACCTTATTCCCGATGGTTGAAGTAAATCCCCATTGAGATTTCCAAATTTAGCTTGAATTAATGAATCACTTCCTCAACAACAAGTAAACAAGACAAGCATACTATATATATTGGTGTTAGATCTATTCTAGCATATATAATCAACAATGTATAAGAATTTGAAATCATCCATGGATAAAATATTCATTCAAACATACATTATTGGACCGGAAAAGATATTTCTATTAATATAAAATCAGAGATTACAATGGATACAACCTATGTCGGCACGTCTGCAAATTAGAGAAACTGAATCCCCCACTTGGGCCTCCACCACCTCAATCTTCCATCTCTCGATAGCAAGCTCACAAGCAAAGGAAAGCTTAGGAAGAACACAAAAGTGCTCCAAGGGACAAAGGGATGCAGACTCAAGTACAAGTTTCGGCAACAATGGACTATAGTTTCTTTAATCTCAATTCTCTTATATGCCTTTAATGTATCAAAGAGTTCCTTATATATATTTTCAAAGGGGTAATGAAAGGTCGAATCCGATCGATCTCAAGGCATATGGAAAGCCAGGAGTCAAGTGAGTTAGATCCATGTCAAGGAAAACTCCAAAAGGATTGGATTTTGCACACATCCCAATGTACATGGTTTTAGGGGTCAAACCCGCGTATATACATGATTAGGGGTTTAAAAGTCACGTATATGAATTTTCACATGTTTATAGGGATGTTCTAGGAAACATCAAAGGACAAAAAATGGTCCAAGGGGTCTAAAGAGTCTGCAGAGGGACAAGGGAAGGCCATACAAGTGTGATTCACCTAGTGTGGTAAAATCAGCTATAACAGATGCCCCCTAATGTGTGAGGTCAGAGGGATCATACGATGGCCAAAATAAATTATAAGTCCATCCCAAAAGTGGAGTGATGAAGGATCCCAAATAGAAGACCAGCCACACAATTAGCATAGTACAATGATACAACTCTGCACATAACTGCAAATACATATAGCAGTCCCGGATACATAAGAGTACAATGGACATGAATAGACACGATACAAAATATCACATAAGTGGTCATCACCACGTACAATATACATATATCAGAATCTCCATGATGAAGATATACAAAGGATCATGATCTCCATAATGACTGAAGATATACAATGGATCAAGATCTCCATAATAACTGGAAATGTTTGACATATACTGGAATCAAGTCAAGAGAGCTGAAATCTCATGAACACTAGCATGATCAAGGAGGTAGCATATAAGAGATGCCACCAATCTGGAAGGTCTTCTACACAAACCGCTACGAGTACATGTCCTACTATGTGAATAGAGGTGTCGAGGTCGAACATAGTAGTCCATCATCTGATTATTGGTCATTGATGTATACCGTTAACAGACGTGAGATCACCCACCGATAATGATAATGGGAATCAAGGTACTAGAGTGAAAACTAACAAGTGTGAATAAATGTGTTGAGGTCAAAGACTTGAGAGGATCCATCGATCAGGGGACATTGATGTATTCCCAAAAACTGTCGATGGTGAGAGAACCTGCCACTGATGACTGCAAGTCTCAAGGCACTAAAAAATGACTCTAGATTTCAATCCCAGAATAAATGATCTGGAGTCGATGGGATGAAATCCGCTGGAAGGAGGGCATTAAGGCACCCCCCATCATCCAACATGAGGTACTCAGCAAAGCTATATAATGTGGAAGGACTCGATCATAAGGTGCAAGAACCAGTAACTGTACCGAGAATGGACGACTCAGGTTTCAACTTCCTTCGAAAAAGAGCATAACGATGAATGGTGACTGAATAAAGGTAGTATAGACTCGATATATAAAAATGGGACATCTCTACGACACAGGAGGCATCAAGAGAGGCTCCATGGGGACTGGAATCTTAACCAATCGGTGGAGATAAACTCACATAAATGAGTACAACTCCTAAAGTCAAACTATAAACCCAACCAATGGATGTGATATACAGTGCTCTGTTCGAAGGCGAGACGACTCGACAGCTGCCAAAAGATAACATCTTTCCTTGTCCGACTTTTTGGTTTTTTTATTTTTTTGGAATTTTTCAAATATTTAAAAAGCTCGAAAAAGAATAAAATGGATTTATAGTTACAGACTAGGAGGAGACGAGTGTCATATGGAAAAACAAACTAGTTCGAAGCAATGGAACATACCTATGCTCAATGCAAAGATAGATGTGTAGGATAGCGACACTCGGGGGAAAGTCCCCTCTAGGTAAAAGTAGGGAATCAAGTTGCAAAGGATATATAAAATGGCTCTGCATGGCTAGACATGAGACAAGATCAGGCTATATGGATGAAATTCAATGTCAGGGAAGTCAGCATAAGGCTCAATAAGGCAAGCAAAGCTCATGATAATGCAATTACAACTTGACATAAGGGAGTCCTGAGGGAAATAGGCCAGCAAAATATCAAGAGGAGTAAGAAGCTCTTGCGAAATGTCATGGAAATACTATACAATGGACTCCCACACCCTAATGGACAAAATGTCAGCATGGGCACCAAATGAAAATAAGGAGCTAACTAGGGTACCATGTAAGGTCAAGCTCTACCACTCATATCATGCCACTTCTAAAACAGTGAGAAGGTTTCGTGACATAATAAAGTGGGTTCGTACCTAAGGCTATAATGAAACGGTCATAAGGTCATGCAAAATGCAAATGGTGATGAAACCTAACCTATATGCCAATTTAGACATGATACCTGAAATCGGCATGAATGAGTCAATCCAATGGCTAAAACGGCACTCAAAAATGTATCCTACATAATAAATTAGTCCAAGAGGATTAGAAACGGTCCAAACTATAGGAAAGGGGGTAAAAATTTTCAAAAATTTGAAAAATTTCTATAAATAGTAAATAATTCAAAACATTATAAAACATTTGAAACTTTTACCCATTTGAGCTTAGAACTGCAACAGCAATATCCAAGAGATCCAGCTGGTGGAATCCACTATCGTTTTTTCTAGGTACTTACCCATGCTCTTCTCTTTCATTTAGATGCAAATTTTGTCAAATTCCATGGTGTATTTGATTTTCTAGGCCATTCTAAGATAGACGCCACAACCCATGCAGAAATTGAGGGTTTTTTCACGTACAGGGCTGAATATATGCAGAAAATTCCCCCAAAGCCGCGTACATATGCGGTTGTTTGGAAAATAGTCGCGTATGCAGCCGCGCTTAAGGTTTTTCAAGTGTTCTAATGGGAAAAAATCAAATTTTTTGTGCAGGAAGGTCCTAGAATGGAGAGAACGTGAACATGGTGATGTAGAAGAGGTAGTAAGAGCAAATCTAATGGCTCAACAAGTGTTACGTGCATGTGGGTTATACAAATTTTGGTGTCTTGGTGGCTTAAGGGCCAAACCAGGGCTATTACAGATGTTAGTGGACTACTGGGATCCAGACTCAGAGTCATTCCAGATAGACGAGATGTCCCTCACCATAGAAGTGCAAGACATATACTGGACTTTCCCAATGGGGGGAAGTAGTGAACCTACACTCTCGTGGGCCCGGAGGTGGCCTGACTATAGATGAGTACATTGCAGTGTACTGCTAGCCGAACACAGAGAAGGTGGGGAGTAAGATCCCAACTAACTCCATACAAGTGCTGGGCCTAAAGGCCATCCTACTGACACTGGGTAGGATAGCAGGCTTGGCTTCACTCCACCAGGCCTCGCGGCCTCTAATGTTCTATGCAGTGGAGTGCATGAGACCCATGGTATACGATTGGAGCACTGTGCTACTGGGCAACATGAAGCACCAGCTCAGTGAGTGAAAGATGGGTAGAGTGCGAAACTTGGGTTTCAGTAGCATATTGAGCACATTTTTCTTTGAGCGTGTTCCAATATTGATCCCTAGAGTTGACGTTCCTCTACACGGGGTTCAAGATCCAGCCCAACTGCATTGGGCGGATGCGATGTGCATATTGGGTGGAGGTAGGGTGTCTGACCCCTATCCAGCTGATTTCTTTTTGTGTTGGTGACGACAGATAGTTTCCATTGATGACTACCCCTATGCGGGGATAGATTTTCGGGGAGACCTGGACATGCCACTACCACCAGGATCGACATACGGTGACATAGGTAACGAATCTTGACCCCCTCTTTAAAATTTTTTAGTTATTTATTTTTTTTGTGTTTTCTGATTATGTGGAATCAAACGACATGTTTTTGGGTGACAATACATAGTGACATCTACCATATGCATGCAGATGTGGGACCACGGTGGCCTGAAGGCTTCCCTCGTCATAGACGAAGGGGAAGAGGAGATGATATCACAAGTTTGGATGCAGAGCGAACACTCTAAAGAATTCATACCAACTTCATGAGGCTGACACACAGAGTACCCATGGCGCAAGTTGAGGACTTGCCTGAGGCCATGCAGCACCAGGTGGTGGGTGTACCATGAGCATGGGTGCAGTTATTTCGATGGCTAGCTAGAGCCATAGTGACATTCCATGATCACAACCCCCCTTCTCCTCCACGGGCTTAGATACCTGGGAGTGATACATTTTGTATTACCGTGTATTATATTTTGGTGGCTTGAGAGTCCCATTTTTGTATTATGACAATATGTATTACCACATTTTGGATGTTTGTAAAAACTTTTATGATGATCGATTTATTTATTTACATGTGTAAAAATTTATGTTTGTGATGAGCTTATTGAGTATGAAACAAATGCCAATCTAACATGTAGTTAGCATATGAGTCAGCAACTTGATTATTAATTCTTGGAACATGTATGTATGTTATATTGTCAAATTGTCGTTCTAATAATCTCACACATAAGAATATTCTTAATAATGTCAGATCTCTAACATGGTACAAAACATTAAGCTGTGACACATCTAACTCTAAATCAAGACTTACCTCAAGAGAGAGAACGCCATGTAAAATGGCATCTCATAGAAGCTCAAAAACGACATTATATTCAGCAACATTGTTGGAAGATGGCCATAGACATACACCTCCTGAAGACAATACCTGACCCATAGGAGTATAAATCACCCAAGCAACAGAGGCTGAGTGTTGAGTGTGACGGCTCGCACCATCCACGAATCCTATGAAGGTGGAAGATTCCATTGACATCTACCACAAGAAATGGAAACTAATCACAAACCCGATCTCGATAAGAAAAATACCTACCTATGCAAAACTGTACAATAATATACAATAACCAGCCTTGGCTGAAAATAATGCATAGTACTTTTTGAGATAGAGCCCATTTCTAGGCTCTGCCAAGGTCGTTCCCTCCTAATCGACTAACCCATAAGCTCCCTTCTCTAACACACGCTTAATGACATAAGTCCCACGCCACATGGGGTTAAACTTTCCTGCCCCCAAGGGTTCTTTCGGTTGATCCCAAAAAAGGACCAAGTATTCCTCACTAAACCTCCTTGGACAGACAGACTTATCGTACTGGACCTTTACGTGATGCTTATTTACTTCTAGAGCCACCAAGGCATCTTGACGCTGCTCATCAAGTTGCTCAAGGTGGACCAAATGCTCCTCCAATGGTGAAGTATCTGGTAAGAGCTCTATGGCTAGCTTCAAAGAAGGAATCTAACACTCAACCGACAATATTGACTCCACTCCAAGTACAAGCTGATATGGAGAAAAGCCCGTGGCAATCTTAACAGCGGTTCTATACACCCACAAAGCAGGATATAACATAATGTGCCAATTATTCTTTCTTTGTGCGATGGTTCGTTGGAGAATGGATTTGAGTGATTTATTCACTACTTCTACCTGTCCATTCACTTTAGGGTAGTAAGAGGAGGAATGCTCTTGCTTGTACCCTAACTTTGATGCCAACTCTTCCATCATACGATTCTGAAAGTGCGAGCCATGGTCAGTGACAAGCTCTTTCAGAATTCCAAACCGAGTAATAATCTAGTTGAATATGAAGTGCATGGCTATCTCATCATTGGATTTAATTGTAGGCATAGCCTCAACCCATTTCGTGAAGTAGTCGACAGCCACTATGATATGATGATGCACCCTAGCTAAAGCTGGGTTGCGATCCATAAAATCAAGCTCCCACTTAGTGAAGGGACCGGTGGTGATGATGGGATGTAACGGGGCAGGTTTTGAGTGCATATTACATGCAAACACCTGGCAAGGGTGGCACTTCTTGACCGCATCTACACAATCCTTAAAGATCGATGGCCAGAAATAACCTGCTCTTAAGATTTTTTGGGCTGTAGAAAGCCCAAATAAATTACCACCACACGCCCCTCCATGGCAATCATTTAGCACTACCTCAACCTCCTCATGAGTTAAACAATGACATAAAATGGAATCTACCCCACGACGGTACAAAGTGTTATCCACTATGAGGTAATTCTTAGACATGTGACGTAACCGTCGTCGTTCATCCCGTGAGAGGTGAGTAGGGACCTTCAACATTTGTAGATATATAATGATATCCCCATACCATGGGTCTAATGTTGATATTAAGAAGATGTGTTCATCGATAAATGTATCTTCACAAACCAACTCCTCGTCCTGGCTTGGGAAATCCGATATAAGCTCTGCAAAAATTAACGATTTCTTGGATTTTGCCGAAACAATCTCGAGGTTGAATTCTTGCAGGATGACAATCCATTTATTATATTTTCCCCCAATCATCCTTCAAGTGAGGATGAATTGAAATAGATTGACATGGGCTACAACCAAGTTCTGGCGAAGGAGAATATAATGTCTCAACCGTTGAACCGCATGTACGGTAGCTAAGGAAAGTTTCTTAACATGGGAATAATGAATCTTTGTGTCAATAAGATTTTGGCTCAGATAGTATATGACATGCTCTTGGAGCTCCTCATCCTCTTGAACCAAAACCACACCAATCGTCTCCATGGACGCAGCCACATAAAGTAGAAAATCGTGGCTATAGTCTGGGGGACTAATCACTGGGGCCGATGCTAGGGTTCGCTTAGGACTCCTAGGCTCACTCATCCCAACAAAAGGTGGTGTCCTTCTTCAAAAGATGCATGAAGCCTCTAGTCAAATTGGAAAAATTGACAATGAATCTCCGTAAGAAGTTTACCATGCCTTGCAAACATTGAAGATGATGAATATTCTTCGAGGGAGATAACTGAAGTATTGCCTCAACCTTCAAAGGGTCGACTCTTATACCCTCTTTAAAAACAATGAATCCTAATAAGCAACCTGACTTCACACAAAATATGCACTTGTGAGGATTTAACCTGACCAAATAATGGCGGCACCTTTCGAATACCAATCTCAAATGATAAGAATGACGCATTCTCATACGAGAATGAGTAGCAAGGTCATCCAAAAACACTTCGATAATCAATTTGAGATCATGGAAAATCAAGGTCATTGCCCACTGAAAAGTAGCTCCGGAATTCTTAAGGCCAAAAGGCATTTTCTAATATGCAAAAGTTCCCCAAGGACAAATAAATGCAGTCTTATGTTGATCCTCGGGTTTAATTTGTATCTGATTATATCCAGAAAAGCCGTCCATAAAGGAAAAAACCTCGCTACCCGCACACTCATCCAAAATCTTATCAATAAATGGTGTGGGGAAATTGTCCTTAGGACAGGCAGGATTCAAATCATGAAAATCAGTAAGTATGCAGATTGCTCCCTGCTTCTTATCAACCAAAACAGGGTTTGACACCCACTCTGTCAAGGGAATGGGATAGACAAAACCGGCTTTCAACATTTTCTCTATCTCTGCCTTAATCGCGGGTGCTTTCCTAGGATTCACCGCACGCAAATGTTGTCGAACAGGCTTAGCGTTGGGATAAGTCTTAATCTCGTGTTCAACAATGCGAAGGTCAATACCTGGCATTTCATCGTAAGACCAAGCAAAGATATCATGAAATTCTTTAAACAGCTCGATGTATTATAGAATCTCAGGATGAGAACATTCTACCCTAATATAGACATTCTCTATCCTTCTAGGATCACGAGAGATATTGATAGGAATCGTTGGAGATATATTTTCCATGTTCCCATCATCCATCGAACCAGGAGAGCATAACAGAACCATGGGACTACCAATTCTCTCACTAAGAACCTCCCTAAAGTCCTCATGCTCCAAACGGTCAAGCTCGAGAAGAAATTAAGATCTATGATGGAGCTCTTCCCATGGTGGCTCAACTCCCGACATGGCCTCAATAATCACTTCGTCTGAAGGAAAAACACTATCAAGGCAGTCATGTGCATGAGAAGACTGTACTGCCCATGCAAG
Organism: Pseudotsuga menziesii; assembly: GCA_001517045.1. Lineage (NCBI taxonomy): Eukaryota > Viridiplantae > Streptophyta > Pinopsida > Pinales > Pinaceae > Pseudotsuga > Pseudotsuga menziesii. Next base: position 764,135 of record LPNX010265974.1, on the reverse strand, counting down.
CAGCACATAAGGGTACTCCTCCTCCGTCCGTGAAGAGGAAGGACTAGGCTCTACAACACACTCAATATTAGCTTGATAAGCTACCACAGTTGCAGGAAATGACACATCCGTCATGATGGGCTCACTCAAAGTGCTTGGTGTAGGAAGAATCCAAGGATCTTCCATATGACTTGTGAAAAAAGACACCGATCTCACAAATGTCGAAGCCTCACCGAAACTAGACCCTATCATAAGGATAGGCGCAGGGAAACTAAAGTTTCCCATGAGGGATGGATACATGCCCACACCCACATTCCCAGTTTCCAGCTGAGAGTGCTCTACAATCGAGATTGAAGCTCCCAAAGATGCAGTAACCAGCGGATTCTTGAATGGCGCTTGATTAATCGTAACTATCTTCCCATTAAATGGAAAGCATAAAATGCAAAATAGTGAAGAAGCTATGGCTTGCATACTATACATCCAATTCCTACCCAGCAAGAGATTGTATTCAAGGGGCGCATCAACCACCTCAACCTCTATCGCAATAGTCTTCCCTCTCAAATGGACCTTAAGGGAAGGAAGGATCCCATGAAGCCTAAATGATCTCCCATCGAACGCAGTTAACATGGTCGTAGATTTAGACAAATCAAGGGAACCTAAACCCTTCCAACATGATAAAGACATCACAGAAGTAGCAGTTCCTTCATCAATCATAGTGCGCTTGACGGTCATGTTCAGACATTCTATGTGAATCAAAAGAGACACATAGTAAGGCAAGCAAGGTTGAAGTCCTATGTTTCAAATTTAATCATGGAGGAAGAATTATCATCATCCACACCAAGGGCAAAAAGCAAAGGCTTCCTTTGTGAAGGACAACTCTGAAGTACTTCTAGTGCAAACATCGCACAAGGAGTGTGGAACAAATCATCGATAACAGAATATTTCTAGGTGGATCGGGCATTAGGATTGTGCCCCGAACACTTAAGGACTCCCTTAGGAATGTGAGGTGTAGCTTCACATTTATCCACAGGTTTTTCAATATGTAAAGGAGTTCCTCGTGGATTAGGTTCCTTACCTGGGTTGGGTTGTGACGAACCATAGTCCTTTGCACAGGTCACAACTTTCGCAGCACGTACCATGTTAATGCAACCACGACCACTACCCTCCGATGAATCTTGATCACCACCAAACTGATCATGGGTCCTTGAGTTCATATTTTGATTGTGAGGTAAAGGGTTAGTTATCACAGCTGGGCCCTGTGCCAAGAATCTAGAGAATTCGTTGATACGAGGGCACAAGTAAGTGAGGTGATCTTCCTTACACAACTTGCAAGGAAATTTAGCGTTACGTTTAGCTTGCTTGTCCCCCCATCATTACGGGAATTCTTGTCATTATTATTAGCATTTTCATTCCTATTCCCACCCTTACAATTGTTCTTACCTTTCTTTTTATTCCGTCCGGGCTGCTGGTTACCCTTCTGGTCCGACGATTGCACCGAAAGCACACTTGTCATTTGGGTGGGTTGGGACGAAGCTGTGGCTTGTCCCGAAGAAAATTGGTTGATTGACAATTGACTGACTTGTTTTTCAACCGAATCCATAGGTTTAGCACTCGCACAACCAACAATGGCATCGACATGTGGTCTAGGTTTAACTTTGGGGTCGAAATTAGAACGTGGAGCATTGGGAATGATCTCATATAACAAACTGGATTGAGCATAAATCAAATCCAGTTATTACGCCCTAAAACTGGCTTGTTCCTCATTTTTCACTCCGTATGTAGAACCATCCTTCGCTATATAAGGCAATAACGACTTAAGGAACCATTTGAGGAGGAATTTCAGCGGTATAAAGGCTTTAATCAACCTCTTCCATCTATGCCACTCTTGGATATGATCCGAGATATGTGTGGCTTTATCCTACTAAAATGTTGACAAGAGTTCTATACCAATGTCATAACACACTGGTAGTTGGAATTGGTTAAAAAAAGTCATCGCTAGTTCATCGAACAAAGCGAATTCCCCCCTAGGTAGCTCTATAAACCATTTCGTGGCAGGCCCTACAAGGGGNCTGGTAGTTGGAATTGGTTAAAAAAAGTCATCGCTAGTTCATCGAACAAAGCGAATTCCCCCCTAGGTAGCTCTATAAACCATTTCGTGGCAGGCCCTACAAGGGTGCGATGAAATAGCCTTAAATGGATCGAATCCTAGTGTAACGAATTTGAAGAGCACCATAGGTGAAAGGTCGTAACATGTTCACACAGATCCTCTCCCAGTTTTCCCTCGAATTTGGGTATGTCCGACGGAAGCTTAGTAGGGACAGCTGGCCAAGCTGGATCATGAGCTACAGGATCGTTCGTCAATCTCGACAAGTCAGGAAGATTCAGCATTGCAAGGAAAGGGAGCCTAGGATGAATAGGCCAATGGAATGCTCCCTGATAGTTCTGATTCACATAGGTCTGATTACTATAACCACCATGGCCTTGGCCATAGTGCCATCCTCACGTTTGACCCATATAGGGTGGCATGAAAGCACCATAGTGTGGTGTACCTTGACTATTCGGAGCTACAAAGCCATAATTTGGAGAGTAAGCAGGTTGTTGATACCCGCACCCATAAGGTGAATAAACCTATCCATACTGTGTCCCATAATAAGGTCCACAAGTCATCGCATGCAATGTCCCATGAGACACTCCGTAAGTAGGAATATAAACTCCAAAAGTAGAATATACATTCCGGAAGTAGGAATATATGCTCCGGAAGTAGTAACATGACCTCTAGAAGTATGAACATAACCTCCCAAAACAACGGGTGGTACATGAACCTAAGACACAACTGGTCGATTAACAGTAGTACGGACATGACTCGTAGCAATGTTCCGGCCCGATGGACCATGTGAATGAGGTGGAGGGTGAACATTGGAAGAACTAGGGATAGAGGATGAAGGGACCTATGTAATTATGTACATGTTATTCCCTATAGTCACTCATCTTGGATCTGGTATCCTAATAGGATCACTAGCCCTAGGCCTAGGAGTAATATGTGATGTAGTTTCCACCGTCGGGATGGAAGGTGCAATGTGACTTGTGCTCCCAAACCTCTCTGCATGGTAAGGAATGAGAGTGCACCCAGGCATAGTGTTAGGCTTAAACTTTGACTCGACATGAAATTCCAAATCATGTGTAGGAAAACCAGACATACCATAACTACCATAACTAGTGCTTGCGGGTTCAAGATGAGTCTCATCATCCTCTGACATTCCATACCGACGATGCGTCAATGGGGGATCATCACTAGAGTAAGTAGGTCTATCATGAAAAGTACCTATCTCAGATATCATAGGACCTAACTCAGTCAAATTAGGTGAAGGATCATAGTTAGGAGTAAACTCCCCATCCTCCACTTGAATGGGAGAAGGTGGTTCAAGAATACCTTCAACATGGTCTCCCATCGTGTGTGAATCAATGTGCGAAGTAGTATTCTTGGACTATATATTTCTCTCTCCCAAAGGAGGAGGAGATGTAGAAGGCAGAATTCCTACTAAACAACGAGAACGGCGAGGCACCGCACCCAAATCCACAATGACTCAAAAAATATAAAAGACTCTCTATATACATAAACCCTAAGCAAGCTAATGTGCACAGAGCAATCACCAATAAAATCTAAATCCAAACACAAGCAATCAAGGGTAGGATAAGTGATCTCCTGAATGAAGCAGGTATGTCTCACCTAGGAGAGGCTTGAAACTCCCATACACAACAAGCGGAGGTGCGTAACCAATTATTGTGGCCCTCATCTTCAACGCATAAAGCGACTGTTTTGTCCAACCCCAACCTGGTCGGGACACCCATAGAATAACCCCTGCAGAGTACCCCCTCGATATCCTAGGTAAGGCCACTAAGGTCATCTCAATATAATCAATGCTCAGGCAGATAGGCGCAGGAGGGATTGATCATATGGGCAGGGTAGCAAAGCCCAAAAATCTCGAAAGAGCCCCCATATATGAATACAATCCTAGAAATATCTCAAATGCTACTCAGTTATGACTAGGGGTCATCCCAATCAATAACCGCTCACATTGCCTCGTGCTTAACTCCCTTTTGAGAGAAGGATCCTGAGAAACACTGGTTATACCAAGGAATTTCACACACTCACCTGGATAGACACATACATGTTGTTGTTTAGTGGTCTTGGAGAATTTACTCAGAATGAACTATTCCAAGACCCTAAAACCTAATCTTGTTGGTGAACCCTATCAAATAAAATAGTGTAGTTCATTTTAATTTAGGCGTTGATTTTAATTGACTTTATTACTCAAAGAATGTATATGGTCATGCAACTAATGGTGTTATGACACAACATGAAGTAAAATGCACACCTAACAATCAATGCAAATGCATTGTGTCCATGAAAAATAGGGTATGCTACTACGTGTAATGCACAATTTTTCTTCAAATGATAAATGCAAGCTTTCCTATATGAAATCATAACTAATACTCCAAAGAAAATCTAGTGCAAGTACTATGCAAAATGCAAGATGCAATGCATAATGATAAGCACATATTTTTGGATTTTTTGAAATAAAAATGAGATACAAAAGAAAAAGAATGTTTCTACAACCCCCAGACTCTGCAAGCACACTCAAACAACACTCAAGCAAAGTACTAAGGTAAAAGAAATCATCACAATTCACCCAGCAACAATCCATCTTACTCTAGAAGGAAAAACTAAGGGCATACATGACTATTCATAGAAAACCCGTGTGTGTATGCGGAAATAGCAGTGAAACCCGCATATATACACGACTGTGAGTTAAAAACTCGCGTACAGGAAGAAAGGTGCATAAAAATAAAGGCAAATAGAAAATCTGAGACAAACTTCACACCAATCAAACACTACCAAGAAAACATGCCCCCGGACCCAACACAGAAACAAGAGAAAAAGAGCAATTCAAAGTCATTGAATGCTGATAGAAAATCCCCAAAGGACAACTACTAGAAACTCCCCAACGGGGTCGCCAATTCTATTATGGAGAGAAATTCCTATGGCTTGGGGTACCACAACAGACAGCTTGACTCCAAAAATCAATCATTTCCAATATGCAATAGAAATCAAATATCTAACACTAAAGGATCAGACCTCGTACCTTATTCTGGACGGTTGAAGTAGATCCCCGTTGAGCTTTCCAACTTCAGCTTGAATTGATGAATCACTTCCTCAACAACAAGTAAACAAGACAAGCATACTATATATTGGTGTTATATCTATTCTAGCATATATAATCAAAAATGTATAAGCATTTGAAATCATCCATGGATAAAATATTCATTCAAACATACATTATTGGACCGGAAAAGATATTTCTATTAATATAAAATCAGAGATTACAATGGATACAACCTTTGTCGGCATGTCTGCGAATCGGAGAAACTGAATCCCCCACTTGGGCCTCCACCACCTCAATCTTCCATCTCCCGATAGCAAGCTCACAAGCAAAAGGCAAGCTTGGGAAGAACACAAAAGTGCTCCAAGGGACAAAGGGATGCAGACTCAAGCACAAGTTTCAGCAATAATGGACTATAGTTTCTTTACTCTCAATTCTCTTATATGCCTTCAATGTATCAAAGAATTCCTTATATGGATTTTCAAAGGGGTAATGAAAGGTTGAATCCGAGTGATCTCAAGGCATATGGAAGGCCAGGAGTCAAGTGAGTTGGATCCATGTCAAGGAAAACTCCAAAAGGATTTGGATTTTGCACACATCCTGATGTACGTGGTTTTAGGGTCAAACCCGCGTATATATGCGATTAGGGGTTTAAAAGTGGCATATATGAATTTTCACATGTTTATAGGGATGGTCTAGGAAACATCAAATGACAAAAAATGGTCCAAGGGGTCTAAGGAGTCTACAAAGGGACAGGGGAAGGCCATAGAAGTGTGATTCACCTGGTGTGGTAAAATTAGCTATAACAAAGGTCTCCAAGAGGAAGAGAAATAGAGATCGATTGATCGATTCTCTGATCAATCGAATGTGAGTTAGATTAATAATCCATTGAGGATTTCATGAATGAGTTATGTTCAGAATAAATTGGTTGCAGGTTTCTGAATCGACAATTGATCACTACAAGAATCGATGGTAAACAAGGTCTGAGCTGTACCTATGTGAATGGTTAAATATTCAGGGTAAGATTGCTAAGTAATCTATTTATGTTTTGATTAACCTTGGATCTACTTACAGGTATATCACTCCTAGAATTGTTGAGGTTTGTGCTTTAAGTTAAAGCATAACAACTCATGGTTAATCCAACTAGCCACTAGAACTAGGAAGAAAGTTGGAAAAGTGGTAGACTGATGTCCGTTGGATATGGATGGGCTAGTCACTTAAGTAGACTTAGATGTTCTACCACTTGGTTCCTATGACATTCCTATTGGGATGGGTTGGTTAGAAGCACGCAAGGTTAAACTTGAATTCTACAACAAAGCATCTGAATACTTGGATGAGGAAGGAAAACTAAGGATGGTAAGAGGAATTTCAAAGGATTTTTTTGTTAGGAGCATTTCCGCAATGTAGCTGAAGAAATTATGTAGGAAAAGGTTTCAATTATATGCATCCCATGTTTTGGAGGAAGCAAAAAATGGAACTCATAGGATGGAGGACTTCCATGTGTTGCAGGAGATCAGGAATGTTTTTCATGATAAGGTTCTGAGACTTCCTCCAGAGAGGAACATTGATTTTACAATAGACTTGGTTCCTAGAACAACACCAAGGTATAAGACATCCCACGGGATGAGCATACCAGAATTGTTAGAGCTAAGGAAGCAACTACAAGAATTGTTGGGAAAGAAATATGGTATAATCAAGTTGTGTATTGATTACATACAGTGGATTAAGGTCACTGTGAAGAATAAAATACCCTTTGCCTAGGAATGATGAACCATTTGATCAAATGAGAAGAGCAAATGTGTTTGCGAGGATTAACTTCGGGTCTGGTTACCATCAGGAAAGGATCAAGGACAAATATGTTCATAAGATAGCCTTCAAAACAATTGTTACCAGCAAGTATATAGACAATATTGTTCTTGCCTTCCTAAGCGACAGTCTTATTGTTCTAAGAATGAGGAAAGTGCATTAGGGACATTGAGAATGGTACTGAAAGTGATCAAGGAGCATGAACTGTATGCACATTGAGGAATGTGACAAATGTGAGGTCTTTTATGAGACTTACAGGTTACTACATGAGACTCATTGAAGGGTACTCTACAGGTAGAATGACTTGGACAAGGAATTCTAAGTGGTACTCGGTGAATTTGAGGCAGGAACCTGCCATGGACGCAGGCCAGACATCATGAGGGAAAACTCATAACCAAACATATTTTTGAACTCCAGATTGCAAGATTTTCTATTGATTAAGGGAGACTGCGATCTCATATGATGGTTTTGAATCATGCTAACAATGGATATGCTTGTCTTGCATTGTTTGATGTCTGAAGTTCATGTTTCTAACTGTGATTGTATGACTAATCTAAGATAGTGTCTAGGTGACATGTTGTATGTGAATGTCCAGGTTTTGGGCAGCATGTGTAAGTAAGGGATAAGTACTCCCACTTGCAAAGGCCAAAAAATATGAGGATGGCCTCATGGTTGCAAAAAGTTTAAATTATGTAGGAGAAGGAATTGTAGACTCAGACTTGATTTGACTATCAATGTATTGATCAATTGATAATTGGGAATTCATTGTAGGCATGAAATAGATTTGAAAATCCATGACTGAAATTTGTATGATGACATCTCATGTAAATTGCATGCTTGTGTGTGACACCAGTGAGATGATGAAAATATGCATAGCTCTTGGGAGGATGTACTTGGGTACATAGCTCCTCAGAAAGATGTACTTGGATGCATGGTTCTCGAAAAAGATGTATTGGGTGTACATGGATCCTCGGAAGGATGTACTTAGATACATAGCTCCTCAGAGGGATGTGTTTGGAATAGGTTTGAAAACCTATAATTGAAATTCTTTTTATGATGACATCTCATATGAATTACATGCTTGTATGTAATGTAGGTGAGATGATGAAAATATGTACTGGGTGTACCTCACTTCTCGGAAGGATATGTTTGGGATACATGGCTCCTCTGGAAGGATGTACTTGGGTACATCGCTTCTCCCCCTGCTAGCTAGGCACCGGTATGCATCACTAGGGATGCATGGGGTGTAATACATCCGGTTAGACTTCTTTCCACATATAGTCACACCGTAAGGGGACTGTCACGGGAGTGGGGGATCCGTGAAGAGAATAACCCCTAGGTATTATGTTTTATGTAAAGGGAGCACCTGAGCTTGGTAAGAACTTGGAGGAGGTGCTAGGATTTCAAGTCAGAGCTAACATTAAACACCCAAGGAGGTGCTAGGCTATGGGGAAAATCCACCATTGAAAACTTAAAGCAGATGTGTGTGTAGATAAGTATATGGTTACTTATCAACTTCTAGATGATTATTATGTGTATACACATATGTATTTGATTCGGTTAAGATTTGGAAAATATTGTTAAGGAATTAATCCTTTGTAAATGAATCTAACATGTGTAAAAATATGTTTTGGTGTTTGGAAAGGAAGCGTTTGAGCTTGGTAAGCACAAAGAGGAGGTGTAGGCTCCTAAGCAGAGCTTCCATTGAGCACCCAAAGAAGTGTTAGGCTCTGAAGCTAGAATATCAAATCTCGATTGAGTAATGTTGTCACAGGTGATCCAAGGCTTGCAAAAATTTGGCTACCCATCAATGCACACCTTAGAGAGTAGAGGGAGGGTGGGTACACTTGAAGGAATGTATAACAGAGAAGAGGTACCATCCTACTATGAGGTGGGGTAGGCTTTGTTAATTCCATAGTTGTGTGAAGACAAATTCAGATACCTGTGTACCCAAAGGACATACTTATGCAGATAAGTATTTGGCTCATCTGGCAACTTCTTGTTGATTTTATATATATATACATATGTGTGTGTGATTCAACTATGATTCTTAGAATCTTGAATGAATCTAACATGAGAATTGATTCATTGATTGGAGCTTGAGCATAGGTATTGTTGACTACCAAAGGAATTAGATATGATCCAAGCTGGGGAGAGGGATTCTCCAGAGTCGCACATTTGATACCTTCTTGCAAAAGAAGGGAATAAAGTCTGAATGAACACCAGAGTTCAAAGAAAGCTTCTAGCAGTGAAGAATATTCTTACAAGTGCACCTGGTGGTGTGTATTGATGTAGGAAATTGAGGACTTGGAAGAGCTCCAATCGTTCCATTGGACAGGTGAAGGTGTGGTAGAAGCACTATATTCCTGATGAGGCTACACGGGAGATGGAGAATGCCATGTGATTGGTGCATCCATTGTTGTTCAAGTGGTGAAGCACTGAGGACAGTGGTAATGAAGGGGAAGGGGAATGTAACACCTCGGTTTTCACCACGTTTACATTTAAAGTATATGATGTAAATATTGTATTTAATCGTGGTGTGGAGCTCAAGGAAAAATACCCACCATCGATTTAGTATTTTGTACTTTGGCAAGTAAATTAGATGTCGATCGTGTTTTGTGCTAGCTAGGAACATTAGAATTTTACACCATGTAACTATGCAATTAATAAAATATACCACAGTTGGCTATGCCAATGTGACCATTGAAGAGAAAAGGCATGATCTCACAAGCATAAGGGAGGGAAACCATTTAAACCTTTGGTCCAATGGAGAAAATTCAAATGTCAAATGGAAAACCCATAAAGCTGTCCACTACCCTTTTTGTCTTTTGTGCCCAGTCATTTAGGAAGTGTTTGAGAAATTAATGCATGGGGATGAGAAGAGTATGAGAGTCAAATTCGAATTTGGGGAGCCACCCATTTTGGAAAAATGTGTATTTGACTTGTTAGGAAAGTAAATTCTTGGAAAAGAATCCCCAAGCTATTTACTCACCCACACCCTGTCATTCTTCGCCATTCCCATGGAGGTTGGGAACTCTCATGTAGGTGAAGCTTGCTGAGCTCCTTCCCTCACAATTTATGTAGTTAAATCTCATTTCCATGGATGGGAAACCTGATTTTGTTGTGTTCAATGGATGGGATAAGAGACCCACAATTTTGAGGGTTTAAGGGGACGTTTTCCCCTCTACCCATGTAGCTAAGTTTTCTGGGCGTTTTTCCTCCATGATTTTGTGGTTTTCCTCATTTTCCAATGCCCATAATTCGTCCATTTGGGTTTCTCAGTGGTTACAGAGCCAATTCTTCCTGATCAAGAAGTTTAGGGAGGTCGTTTTTTCCCCCCGTTTCCCATAAACATTTTTTGAGTTTGGATTTGAGATTTGGGGATTTATGACGATCGTTTTTGCCCTTAAAATGCTCATGGGTGATTTGTGAAACTGTGTTTTCCTTCAGAGGGTTGTTTTCCCTTTCAGAAAATTGTTTTTGGTTTAAAAGCATTTCCTTGCATGCCCGACATGTGCATTTTGTGGTTATGTGCATCCTTGTGTTTACTTGGCTGAGTAATTCCAATAAACCCATCTGTTAATTGTTTTTCTCGGTTGAGTAATTCCATGGAACCTAGCTATTAGGTGGGTGAATGAGTTGGGATGTGATTGGTTGGATTGGCTGAGTAAGTCCAAGGAACCTCCACGTTATTGGTTTGTTTCCCCCACGTAGTCTGTGAAACCTAACTATGTGTTGGCTTGACTGTGGGTGTATGGTTTTGCTGCATGTAAGCTTGTTGTTCCCTTGTTCCTTGTGGAATCATGCCTAGATCGGGGGTGGCAGCGTTCCTAAGAGATTGATGAGCATGCTGGCCTATGGTTGGGTGGAATGGAGTAGTGACATAGCTAGTTGCGGGAGGCATCAAGCTTCAATTCAAGATAAGTATTCTTGTTCTTTCTAACTCTTGCAACTATAAATGTTTTATGGATGACAATATGAACAATGTTGAAATGTGTTGAATGTATGTGATTGCTTCTGCTCTTTACTTATTGATGATTAGGAATTTGCATCTCTGTATGCTTCATTATTCAATGCATTGTAGATTATCATGTTAATGGGGCTAGATTGCCCAGTTCCGCAATGTTGGTCTTGTCCTCTCCGCGGTCGGAGGGTTGGGACGTGATCGGAGGGCCGGGGACGTGACACTAATGAGGATGAAAATGATGTTGATGATCATGACAAGGAGGAGGATAGTGATGATGATGGTGGTGGTGGTGATGATAACAATGAATAGGAGGAGGAGGAGGATGAAGATGAAGAGGAGGAGGAGGAGGATGATGATGCTGATTATGATGATTATAACATCGAAGTTGATGATGATGATGATGACGTCGATGAAGCTAATTATGAGATGGCAATGATGATGATGATGATGCTAATGATGATGACGATGAGGATGAAGATGAAGACAATGATGATGATGATGATGACGATGATAGCATTGATGATGGTGATGATGATTATAACATTGACGATGATGAGGATGAGGATGATGTCGATGATGATGAGAAGGAGGAGGATGATAAAAATGAAGATGAGGATGAGGATGAGGATGATGATGATGATGATGACAATGGTAATGATGATGATAAGAAAATTTAAGATGATGATGACGATGATGATTATGAGGATGATGATGAAGATGATGATAATAATGACGAGGAGGAGGAGGATAGTGATGATGATGGTGGTGGTGATTATGATAACAATGAAGATGATGGTGAGGAGGAGGAGGAAGATCATGATGATGTTGATGAGGATGAAGATGAGGATGAGGATGATGATGACGATGATTATAACATTGAATATGATGATGATGATGATGATGATGATGACGATGAAGTTAATTATGATGATGATGATAATTATGTTAATGATGATGACGATGAGGATTAAGATGATGGAAATGATGATGATGATGATACTGATGACAAAATTGATGATGTTGATGATTATTATAACATTGATGAGGAGGAGGAGGAGGAGGAGGAGGAGGATGCTAATGAGGATGAAGATGATGATAATGGTGAGGATGAGGATGATGATGATGAGGGTTTGGAAATTAGATGATGTGTGAGAGAAGATGAATTCAGCATCATCCTAAAGGATTTACATCATGAACCATGTGGGAGAATTTCGCTGATAAAAGAACTGGACACAAGGAATTAAGGATGGGTTAATTTTGGCTAACCTTGTTTCACCATGCAAAGAAATACGTGCAATCTTGTGATAGTTGTCAAAGGATGGGTCAGCCAAATAGGCTAGATAAAATTCGATTACAACCACAACTAATGGTTGAGCCTTCTGATAGGTGGGCCCTGGATTTTGTGGGGCCCATCAACCCTCCTTCAAAGAAAAAAATTTATATTCTAGTTTGCACGGATTACATGAATAAATGGGTGGAGACCAAGGCCTTAGTGAGGGATACTGATTAGGAAGTTGTATGTTTCTTGTTTGAAGATATATTTACTCACTTTAGAGTACCTAAGGAGGTGGTCACAGATGGAGGGCCACAATTTGTGTCTTATAAGATTAAGGCTATTATGTAGAAATATCATATTCAACATAGAATAAATTCACCATAACATCCATGGGACAATGGCCAAGTGGAATTGAAGCTATTCTTACAAATACTGTGAAGAGCCATCACAAATATTGGGATGAAAGACTCCCTGAAGCATTGTGGGCATACCGGACCATGCGGCATAACACTACTGGTTTCTCCCCTTATGAGATGGTATATGGAAAAAAATGTATTCCCTGTTGAGTTCGAGATTAAGACCCCAAGGACTTCCCTAAAGGCCAATATGGACTTAATAGAAACTCAAAAGGGTCAGTTGAAATAGTCAAATGAGCTAGATGCGAAACGAGCGGCTATTGTACATCAAATTTCAGTGATTCAGCAACAACGTTCTAGGTGGAATTATCGATTTATTAAGAAAAATATGTTTTAGGAAGGAGACAATGCCTTACTCTATGATTCATGGTTCAAAATGGATTTTAAAGGGAAACCGTGCACCCAATGGTTGGGACCATATAGAGTGGACACAATATTTGAAAATGGTATAGTCTAATTGACCACAATCGATGAGTAACAGACATCACTACTTGTCAATGGTCATCGGCTGTGAATTTATCATAAAGCATTATCGAGGTATTATTTGTTTCTCGCATTGCCTCAAATCCATACTGTCATATGGTCAATGAAAAGGTAGATAAATAGGATTCTCCTCCTGTTTTACCAACTCTTTAACCTCTCTCCATATTTTCCATAGAAATTGTACATAAACAAATTTATTTGTTTGGTTTGAATTTTTTATATTGCATGGTGTGATTAGGTGTCTACAGCTGAGTAGGATAAAATACAACTAAAACGCCATGCTTTTCCAGTGGATTTATGATAAAAAAATGGTAAATGTTTTTCCAGAAATTGTTATTTTCACAATTCTAAAATTTCAGCAATCTTAATTTACAGTTCTAGACTAAATCCCCAATTTTAAAACTACCCAGATCGCTAAAATTATGATTTAAACCCTCCAAATCACGAACCAACAATAATTGGTTTTCCATATTCTAGTGGGTTGGGGCGTTTTGGTCAACACTTATACTACTCTATCTATAGGTATTGCACACAAGAATATATAGGAAGGGATTGATTAAGAAAACAATTGAGAAGGGCCAATCGATTATTAGAGCATTGGACAACCCTCCAAATAATTGAATTCCACTTCATAAATCTTTGTGGAGGACATTCAATATTTCGTGACTAAACTATTGAACATAGTTAGATGCTATTGAAGTTTCATTTTTTTCGGTTGAAACTCATCATGTTGAAACTTTGCCAATTTATTTTCTATTTTTTTTAAACTCCACCAATTTCTCCGATAATTCGTTCACTATCAAAACTCTGCCAATATCCCCCCTATTTTTTTGCTACTTACTAAAAATCCACCCATTTATCTGTCAATTTCCACTAAGTTATTTGCTATTCACTGAAAATATGACAATTTCTTCAGTAAGTTCACCGCTATAATTTCACCAACCCTTCAGCCTACACTACCCATGGGATCCATCATCTTCCCTCTTGATCAATCCAAACTTGTCTAAAATATGAACTGAAGAAAATATCAATGGTTAGGAGTGATATTATCATGTCAGTTCAATAGTTAGTACTAATTTTCTACATATTTTTGGGAAAAGCATTGAAAGTATGCCAATCTCCTCACTCACTGTCATAGTTGATCTTCTTATTATTTCTACTCACACTCTAAGATTCTCCTTCATTGGTCAAATTATCCTTAGTCCTATCATACCACGTGTTAAGAGAACATCTACAGAATATGGAAACACCACAATTGTCATTTCATTGGTCATGAGTACTTATATGCATTAATAGAAAAATATCTCCAGTTGTTCCACCCAATAAAAGACAATGCCACATCATCTCATGAAGGATCCACCTCGGTAAATACTACAAGTACCCACTCTTGTTTATGAACATAAACTTGCTATGATGTGATAGTTAATTAATGGGGGTTTTTCCTTTAGCCATGTTAGCACCCAATCGACAAAACCTTTCAGTTGGGGGGTGTTTCTCCACACCTCCCATATATATATGTAGTCGCCACCTTGCCCATTAAACCACGTAATTGTTTATTGCACATGCCAAAATCATAATGATATCAACTTTACAAAATAATCCAGCAAAACCCCCTTGAATGTATATTGCAGGTACTGCATGCTGCAACCCTGCATTAGTTTTATTACATCTTTATGCATCTTTACAGCAGCCAAATATGGGAGGTTCTATATTCCGACATGAGCTGAAAACAATATACTCATTATTCTAGGACAAAAATTTTTATGGAATATTTGAGGAATCGGGATGGACATTTTTACCTTGAGAGATTGAATGGGTTCGATGAGAGGGTGGCATTGCAATTTGCACAGAACCTAATGGGAGACTATTTGGAAGTTGGTGGGTTGAGGATTAAAGCTTTAGAGTGATCTGTAGTAAAGGTGACAAGCCTACCCACAAACGAACGATGATGGTACGGTAGAAAGGTTCCCAGCATGATTGCAAAATATGACTTCCTTACCGCTAGAGAAAATGTTTGGCCAAGGGGGTAGGAAACAACATTAGAGTCATTACCCCAACCATGGGGCCAAGCTGTAGTTTTTGTGAAGAAATATTTTACTTGCAAATGCAAGTACATAGTCCTTTACATCTATGATTTTATTATGTTATCACATCTGTGTCATTGTATATTAATCAATATGCCATATTACCTTTTGATAACCCTACAAAATATGTCCCATTACACAAGAAGATCCAAAAATTCTCAAGGGTCTGTCACAAACAATGGCTTGATTAAATTGTTAGTCTTCTATGCATTGGAGCAATGGCGCATGCGGGGAATTTGTTGTTGGTGCAGCAGTGGTTCCTATAAATATGGGAGAGAGTTGCAATGAAACTGATGAGGAAGACAATATAATCTTATCTGACAGAGAAAGGGAAGAAATAGAACAGGAAGGAAATGAAGTTGATCAAGGTAATGAAGAGGTGAACATGGAAGAAGTGGTGGTTGTGGAGAGTTCACAAGATGCAAATCCTCTATAACCAGTTGTGAATTCATCCCAACAAGAAAATGATAGGCCATTGAGGGAACAGGAAATTCAACCTGAGGAAGGTTTTGAGATGGTGACAGAAGAAGCAGACAAAGTAAATCCATCTAAGGAACCTTCAATTGGTGACGTGGAGTTAGCACTCAAAGATGTTGAGGGAGGAATGATTCATGAGAGACCCCACCAGTCTGAGAATGAATATGGGTTGCAAGGAAGTACGCTAAAAAATAGTGAAAAGGATGCAGGGGGGATTGAAACCCTGAAATAATGAACGCATGAAAACAGAACCTCTGGGAATTATGAGGAGGGTAGAGAATCAAGAGGAGGAACATCTACTTCACCTGATGATCCCTTTTGTCCTATGCCTTATAGAAAAATTAGGAACCCTAGTCCTCCGAAAAAACAAAGGGGGAATAAAATATTATCTAAGGAAACACTGCCATCCTCTCCATGAATAAAAAGAAAAACCAAGGCCTCTATTGTCATAGAGGCAGTACAACATGAAGCAGACAGTGAAATTTCAACATTAAAGCCTCACTCACTCCATACCACACAAGAACCAATGGATACAGACACACAAAAATGATCTACTACTGTCACACAAGAACCATGAAGCAGCTCAACCCCAATGCAGAGGCCTCTTGAAACACAAGTACCTGTTGCTACAGAGGACAAATCCCAAATAAAAACCCTAATGTCTAAAAATAAATTGTTGAGGAAAAAACTACAAACACTTTGGAAGGAGTTGGAAACATTGAAGGATATATTGAAACCCTGAACTCCCTCCAATTTGAGTTCATTATCCCATGTGGAAAATTTGGTCATGGAACTTTCCCTCGCATCAGAAGGGAGTAAAATGTAGGAAGAATATATGGAATTGATATGTCTGGAGTGTAGAAGCATTTATGAAGGTGTGGGGTGCATGGTGTTTTTGGATGAACCATCATCTCAACAATTATTTCAAAGGAAGAAATAACTTGTTTGAAAAAATATCAAAAGGGCAGCCTTGATCACACAAGAACCAATGGATGACAGTAATCAGGAAATACTTGTTGAAACAGTCCTCGAGGAAAAGACCACTACTCCAAAAGAACCAGTGGTTGGTATTAATGAATAAAATGAGTTATCTCAACATAATGAAGCCAATGTTACACGAGAACCAACGACCAAAAATAATCTAGAATCACTTGTCGAAATAACTCCCGAGGACAAGACCACTGCTCCATAAGAACCAATGGTCAGGAATAATGAATAAAATAATAAGATTCAGAAAAATGAATCCACTGCCCCATAAGAACCAGTGGTCGAAGAAAAAAGAGAATAGTTTTAGCAGGGGGAACCACTGTCACACAAGAACCAGTGGTACACCAACAAACTCCTTTCAAGGATGAGGATGACAGATCATAAACACAAGAACCTTTGTTGGAATTTGTGGAATAAGATTCCAATAAAGGAGAACTCCAAAATCCAGAATGAAACACTCTCCTCTCAAGGAATGAAATATACAATTGGAGAAGGAAAGTGTCCCTATTTGAAGGAGGAGTGATCCCATTATCAGTTCATGAAAAAAAAAATTAGTGACCTCAAGGAATTGATGTTTAGAGAGATCATATGGAGAAAGGTAAGCAAGGAATTGGGAGAACTAAGGAATATCAAGGATATGTGGCAAGATAAATATCAGATGTACTTCTTGACCCAGAAGTTACTTAGTTGCAGAGGTCTCTCTCCTTCTTACTAAATATTTTATCAAGAACATATGATCCTTTTTAAAAATAATGACATTAAAGAAGGAAGACCTTGTGAGATGGTTAAATCCCTTGAATTCCTAGAGGTCTTCACTCAGAGTGACTTCACTTACTAGCACTTGTTATGTGAGATCTACCTACACGAGTTGGCCTGTATTATGGATTCCAAATTTCATTTGGTACCTTACTCAAGGAATATACACTTAAGGGCCTTCACATACTTCGTGAATAGTGTGGAACGCCTCCCAAACCATATCCAAGAATGAATAGAATATACACTTAAGGGCCTTCACATCCTTCATGAATAATCAAGTGAGTTGGTGGAATGCCTCCCTGACCATATCCAAGAATGAATAGAATGCTACATTATGGATTAGAGGGGAACCGGTGCTTTCCACCATTGCCATATCTAAACACCAAGGACTGATTTATTCCCCAAGTAGAGTTCAGAATATTGCATCAAATCATACGTAGGTTATAGACTCATGTATTAAAGAAATCAACCATCAATATCCTTATGCGTTAGAAGGAAGGAAGTCTAGGTGGGAAGCATATTCCATAGTCCTGAGGGCTAGGGATCCCTAATGTTATGAAAATTTCACGTATGCTCTCTCTCGAGTGCCAAGATACATCAGTTGTATATAGGCATGTGGTCCTAATTGGATGGGATTGAGGTTTTTTTTCCACCCATATGGTTACCAGAAAAGAAGCATCAATGTTTATATAAGCTGATGAAGAAAATAGAAACGAAATGCTGGGAGCATTTGATTGCGTGTAGAGGATACATGGACATGAGAGAATGAGGAGAATTTCCTTTCAACCTCAGCAATTTACACTATAAAAACTCTTTCCCAGACTTTGAATCATATTAGTTTGCATGAAGACCTGCAAATGTGCAGTTGGGGGGAGATGTTGGGTGCAGAAAATGCCCATTTTTCTTGTCTTTTCTATATTACCTCATCATGTTTTGCATTAATAATATATCCATAACCTCTGTCTTTTTCCAATAGAACATTATTCCAGTAGATATAACCTATCATTTATTTTATTACATTAATGCTTGGCTTATTTATAGATTTGAGTTGTGCTTCTGTTTGGGCTAACCTTTGGTTGGATGATGAAGACATTTTTATATTTAGGTAAAAAAGGTGGGTGCTGCAGCTTGTTGAAACAATGGAACAAAAATCACATGACATGTTATTCCACCTCTTCAAAGCTACAATTCTAAACGTTGTGTTTTCCAACCCAAATTTCCTATTTACGAGGCTAGTTGAAACTCATGTAGCACATCTCATATGTTTTTCTAGTTGGAACTCACTTAGCCCATATCTTGAATTAATCAATATGTTGAAGATATTCTTGATTTAGATGGAAGTTGTAATTGTTTATGTTCTAATTCTTATTCGACATCCTAAAGATCTGTGATCCTCATGGTTTTTTGAATTTCAAGGATATCAACTAATTAGCATGTAAAAATGATTTAAAAATGGAATTGGAACATTATGTTTGGTTAATCTTATGTTGGAAAGAGTGTAACAAGAGTGATAAGGAGATTCTGTATTTTTTTATCATATCACCTAATGAAATTGGCAGCATTTTCCTAGAACTTTGAGTACCTGTAATTCATAATCTATTGAGGCATCTATGAAGGGAGGAAATGGTCCACCTTCCCCAGAGTTTCCTAATTAGCTAGTTGTTTATTTATTGTATTTTAATTGCATGTGGAATTGCAGATTGACTTTATTTACAATTGTTGAAACTGTGTGATTATAGAGTGATTGAACAGGGGTGTGTTGGTTTATCCTTAGTTCACATAATTTTATTGGATTAATTGATTGGAATGAAGTGTGGTTTGATGCAACAGACCATTATATAATGTGATATTTCTTTTCCAGTACATAAGCAGATTGTAATTGTGTTTTGAAGTGATTGCTACTACACCTATGATCTGTCCCTGGATCTTATTGTGAGTTTACTCCTATGAATTGTTGAAACATGCTTAATGAATGTGTTGTCTTTTTTATATTAAGAAGGTGGTTTTCATAATTAGCATAATGTTGTAAGTGCGAGTGTAAAACAATTTCTCCTATTCCTATTTATGCATAGATTTTGCTTAGTTGTCATGAAGTGTCATTTGTTGCAATAGGATGTTGTATAATGTGATCTTTTTTTCCAGTACATAAGTATATTGTAATTGTTTTTTGAAGTGATTGTTGCTACACCTATGATATATACCTAGATCTTATTGTGATTTTACTCCTATGAATTGTTGAAACATGCTTAATGGATGCGTCGTCTTGCTTAGATTAAGAAGGTGATTTTCATAATTAGTGCAATGTTGTAACTACAATTGTGAAACAATTTCTCCTATTACTATTTATGCATAGATTTTGTGTAGTTTTCACGAAGTGTGGTTTGCTGCAACAGTAGACTATATAATGTGATCTTTATTTTCCAGTACATAAGTGGATTGTAATTGTGTTTTGAAGTGATTGTTGCTACACCTATGATATGTCCCTAGATATTATTGTGATTTTATTCATTGTATGAATTGTTGAAATAGGCTTAATGGATGTGTCATCTTTCTTAGATTAAGAAAGTGATTTTCAAAATTAGCATAATGTTGTAACTGCAATTGTGAAACAATTTCTCCTATTCCTATTTATGCATAGATTTTGTTTAGTTGTCATGAAGTGTGGTTTACTAAAAAAATCGACTGTATAATGTGATCTTTATTTTTGAGTACATAAGTGGATTGTAATTGCATTTTGAAGTGATTGTTTCTATACCTATGATATGTCCCTGGATCTTATTGTGAGTTTACTCCTTCTATGAATTTCTAAAACATGCTTAATGAATATGTCGTCTTTATTAGATTAAGAAGGTGATTTTCATAATTATTGTAATGTTGTAACTGCGACTGTGAAAAAATTTCCTCTATTTCTATTTATGCATAATTTTTTGCGTATTTTTCACAAAGTGTGATTTTCTACAACAGTCGACTATATAATGTGATCTTTCTTTTCCACTACATAAGCGGATTGTAATTGTGTTTTGAAGTGATTGTTTCTACACCTATGATTTGTCCCTGGATCTTATTGTGAGTTTACTCCTATGAATTGTTGAAACACGATTAATGGATGTGTCGTCTTTCTTAGATTATGAAGGTGATTTTCATAATTAGTGTAATGTTTTTATTTCAACTGCAAAACAATTTCTCCTATTCCTATTTATGCATAGATTTTGCATAGTTGTCTTTGAAATAACCAGACTTCCTTGGGTTGACAATTTATCTTGAGAATTTTTTATGGTGAATTAATTAACTAATTAAACTGCCCAACAATGATGACAATGATGATGACGACGAGGATAGAGATGATGATGACTATGATGATGATTATGATGATACCATTGATTATGATTGTGATTATTCTAATGAGGATGTACATGATGATGAGGATGAGGATGAACATGATGATGATGTTGATGATTATGATGATGATGATAAAATTGATGATGATGAATCATCATCTTCTTCTTCATTTGAATCAACATCTATATCATCATCTGGTTCAGAATCGTTATCATTGAAAGGATCGCTCATATAAGAATCATCATCAATGTCATTTTTGGTTATATATTCATCTTTGATATCATCACTAAGTACTACATCATTTGTTAATTCATTTGGATGATCTAATTCTTCATTTGACACATCTGCGGTGGCCAACTGCTCTTAATATGCATCACCTTCTTCTTCAACATTGTGTTCTTCCACTGCATTATACTTGATCAGTCTTCCTTGTAATATCCTGAATTTTGGACCTAACACTTATAGGCATGTGCCTATTGATTATGATGATTATCTTGATATTTTATTTTTTGTATTGGGTCAAATACCCCAGTGCATATGAACATGATGATTTGTTTTATACAATGGGTGTAAGCCAATTATTGTTGATATATATATATATATATGCTTGTTTGTGTTGGGTGTGGACCCTAAAGCACATGATTGATGAGATGTTTTGTATTGAGCAGGAAGCTCTGGAGCACTTGAGTGATTGATGATTTGTGTTGAGTGAGAAGCTCTAGAGAACTTGATTGATTGATGATTTGTGTTGAGCGAGAAGCTCTAGAGCACATAAGTACTTACCTTTGTGTTGAACGAGAAGCTCTGGAACACATGAAAAGATAATTATAAGTGTTGGGAATAAACCCTAAATCCTTCCATGTTGATGTTGAGCATAAGATCTAGAGCATCGAATCCTTGGCCATTTTATCCCTAGGTGTATCGTACAAGTACATCCTGGCATTAGTGTTGAGCGAGGAGCTCTAGAATCGCACTGAATTGTAACTCCCTATTAAAGCCTTGAGTATGAGATCTGATAAGCACTAGGGGTTACTAAAAAGAATTTAATAACTTTTGAGTGAAAATGACTCGATGAACAATATTGATCTCATGATACTTATTTATAAGGGATTAAATGAAATTTTGAATTTTTGTATTCTCATCAAGTACTGAAGAGCTACCACATTATACGAGGGAAATCCAACATGCAACGATGTTTAGAGTTTCCTAGCCTAGTATACCTAAACCATCTACCTACTTGACCTTAATGAAGACGTGTCATTAAGTCTAGGGATCATGGTATATGATGCCCAAAGACAAATGTTAACAAGTGTTATATTATTATGTACTTTATACATGGTATGAATAAAGAGTCAAATATATTTATAATATTAATGAAAAAAGAAAGAAATAAAATTCTCCATCCATTATTATTTATTATGTAAAGATAATAAATAGTCCAAAACCTAAAAAGTGTAACTAGGAACTAGTAGAAAGTTCCTAAATTAAAATATTAATAATTACCCAAAGTAATTGAAAAGGGTTAAATCAGGAAACCAAGGTTTCTTGATTTAGCTGTCCCTTTGACTGAAAATTATTTCTATAAAGACTCAAGCCAAGGAAAGGCTTGGGGTTCTGATCTACCATTAGAGGAGTCATTTTTCTTCCTGTTTTCTCTCAAGTAAATTCTTGGAGAACATTTTCCTGGAAGGAAAAAGGAGAACTGATCTAGATATGATATAATAGATAGGAAACCCTACCTTAGGATCTCTAAGCTACTTACATGCTGGATTCCAACTCAGGGGGATCCGGATTAAAACCGGGAATGGTAGTAGGTCATGGTTGGGTGGAACGTGGTAGTTCCCAAGTGATTTGGTCATCAAAACAGAGGTAAGATCTATCTTAATTGGTTAATGTTGGTTATTTAAAGTGTGCAAGTTCAGCCATTAAAGGAGCTTCGAAAAATTACAGGTATGAATTCTTAGTATGTCAAATTCATTTCTAGCATAGATGTTGGATGCTTTAGGTAAAGGTTCATATTGTATTTCTAACCCTAGAAATTATTGTTCTGTCTATATCATCTAGGGTTTCCATTTCTTAAATTGTAACCCTAGGCTGCAAATTAACCCTCAAGCTGTATTCACCTGGGTTTGTGCAATTATGTTAGTTTTTGCATTTATCTTCATTAGTTAAACTATGTTTAATGAAAACTAGGTTTTGTTTCAGATTACTATATAGTTGTACTTTTAACCTTGCTTACTCTACTGACATATTCCATTTGTCAATAGAGACATGTTGTATATTAAAATAGATTAATATTAGAATTAAGTTTTAAATACATATAGGTACAAACTTACAAACTAGATAACCTAAGGTACTATCTACAAACTGAACTATTATATATATATATAAACATATAAGGACATCATACATAAACAAATATGAAAGCTATCTATAAATTATTATACATTTCAATATAAGATAAATAACCCATTAAATACCTTTCAAGGTCTGTACATTAAATATCTACTAATTACTAAATCATTCCATTAATAACATCACCATAAATAAATAATCAAGAGGTATCGTGACCATTCCTTTGGTCCTTGATTTCATCTCTGTTCCTACACTAATTCGCCCATAAAAAATCACATATAAACTAAGCATTTAAAAAAAAATATAAAGATCTTTGTAATTATAAACATAGGTCACGACTTAGACCCCTGTGGGTACTCAAACCCAAGTCGCAAGCCTCAATCAAACAACCACATCATTTCTGCATAAACATTAACCAAATGCATAACTCAACAGACATTCCATATAATGAATTAAAAACTATATCATACACAGTAATCGTTTCATGTGTAAACCATATCGAAATCGTATTACAACCCCAAGTATTACAATGGGAACTAGAATCGAATCTTGTGGGCATAATAAATCAAAATACAGCTTATTACAATTATCCACGAATAGGATTCAAACCTTATGGGTATTTTTTACCAATGCCACACTTACATTCGAGTATGCAGGCTACATTAAATAAAATCAACACTATTAAAATAAAACCCAATACATTCGCTACAGCAAGTCGTGAGGCTTATCTGTAAGCACGGCCTCAGGCTTAACATCTAAAATTACACATAGTATCTTTTAAAATTCTAACCACAACAACTAAGGCCATTGAGGGCTTGCACCCTTGACTCACATATAATCCACATTAATTTCCAACTAATGAAATCATAATAGTAAACGACCATCTGAAGTTGTGCAACATTCACCCAAGCCACGACTTACCAAATAAAAATACACAGTATGGATATAATCAACAAACAAACTTTGCTAACGATTGCACCCCACAAGCTAATCAATGAAGTATAAACAGTAATGAAATGAATTGGAGCTATTGTAGCCACTAAGGGAAAGGCTCAAGCCATATACGACATGGACTTTACCCCACGCTGTCAAACATTATAGCCAAATATAAATACTCAACACACAAACCATAAATGAAGGAGTATGCCATTTTATAAAGCATCATAATAAACCATTAATGCAGCATAAATTCCATCCACACACATAGTAGGCATAATAACCATAGCCACTTCATAAATGCAGAGAATTTACATTATGCACAATAATTCCATCATCGCAATCAAGTCCACAGAAACGTGCCAATGGACCATGGGACCATTGCAAGCAATGGTGCATCCCATGGCTCAAAAGCCCCAAATCCATTTATTATTTACATAACCTAAAATTAAATACAAAAATCCTATGAGAATTCAAGTTTTCTCAATGGCCAAAACACCACACTATTAATTTAAAAACCCAATTTTGTTCACTACAAGCCTGAAGGCATATTCAAACCCCACAGAGAACCCCAAAACCAAACAACAAAACAAAACACAGATAGCCCGAGAGACAACAAGCGTAAGCTTGTTAGCAAGGCTTACCTTGCACTTCGCTCATATCCAAACCAACGACAGATCTTGAGCCATGCTGCTCTTCACCATACCTCGGCACCTACAACCACCTAGTGAAACCATAAGTTAGAAGTATGGAAACGATAGAAGCTTCAAAACAACACGAAATAACAGGTAAGAAACCCAAAGTGA
Source organism: Pseudotsuga menziesii (assembly GCA_001517045.1). Lineage (NCBI taxonomy): Eukaryota > Viridiplantae > Streptophyta > Pinopsida > Pinales > Pinaceae > Pseudotsuga > Pseudotsuga menziesii. The sequence continues at coordinate 739,306 of LPNX010265974.1, read as the reverse complement.
AGCTTACCTTCCAAGTCTGGAGGTCACCTCCAATTCCCCTACGCAGAGCCAAGACCAAAACCCAAATTACAAAATGAAACAACAAGTCCATCGTGAGCCAAGCTTAAGTTTAGGCTACCATGAAAACCAAGGTGCATTAATGGCACCAGTTGGTTCCTAATATCAAATCCAAAAACCCACTTTTCCATAGTTTGATATCATTTCCAAACGATAGTCTCCACTACCATGCAAATCGTTAAACCCCAACGTATATGGTTCAACCATATGATATGTTGCCACCCCAAACCATATCACAAGGTTAATATATTACAAGATTTTGTTTAGTTCATAGGCCAGGTATAGTATGCTCTAGTCCAAGGTTTAATCCATAAGGCATACAAAATATAGATAACATATAAACCATAGAATTAAATCCTTAACGTAATATAATGTGATTTCCCTAAGCTTAATGCTTAGTGAACATGGCATATGAAATATGCCATGTTAATATTTAACCCTTATAAAAATCAAAGGTCTGGTTTTAAGCCAAGATCAAACCTGCAAATAAGAAAACATAGGAGATGTTATTAGTTTTTAATAAAATAAACGTAGAACGTAAATATAGTAAGATATACACATACGAAACATAAACCATAATGAAATTTAAGTAGTACATCAGAAATTTATCTTTGATATCTAAATTGACGAAAATAGTATTTTACCTGGTTATAAATCCAAGTCAGCAAAGAACTGTAACAACCAGTAGTAGGTCTATTAGGATCAAGATGTTTAGTACTCTTTAAATAAGACCTCGTCACCAAGATATGAACTTCATGTGAAATAAAAGAGGTGCCTTAGTTCAAAGAACTAAGTAAGCTTGCAAACAAGTAAACACCTTTACCTCTCAAACCGTCATGGGAGAACGAGTCTCGCCACTCCACCCACTTTGTTTCCACAAACAAAGTTAAGTTAGGACTTTATACATAAAAAGTAAAACTATGAAGAAAGGATGAAGCATTTAAATCCAGTAATGATACTTACGTGACACATTTCTAAACATAAGAACTAAATAGTAAACATCGTAAGTAAAATACATCAATAATAATGACTAAAAGTAAAATGACAGAACATAAGAACAGCTTACGAATAAACAATGGTACATTCAGTGTACAATATAATTCCGTAACTCAAATAATGTTCCATATAGGTAGTTGTTACCAGCCTATTAAAAAACGATCGATTTTTTGGGACATTACAAGTGGTATCAGAGCCCAGTTTCAATACTAAGAGACCTATGGGCGCACCAAGCATTCACCGCAGAGAAAATAAAGTATAATATTAAAAGATTGGTTTCTAATAGAAATTTTTCCTATTATTAAAAAAAAAATTGCACTTATTAGAATTTTAATAGGAACAATTTAGTTTATGAACACTGAAGAAGATAATAGTCGGCAAGGAAGAATGAACACCCCCACCTCAGAAGGAGAACTGGTGGTGGAGTTGAATTATGATAATTTGAAGACTATACACAGTCTTCAAGCAGAATTGCAAAGTCTCAGAGAAGACAAACTGAATGAAAGAAAATAATAGCAAGCTATAAATGAAGCATTACTAATAAATGTGACAAGAGGTAGCCCGCACGGTAAACCTACACAGTCCACAAACAGTTCCAAAATATAACCTTACCATAAACGGGCCAGCAGCCCAAGAGAAGAATAAAAAGAGGAACGTACCCCTAAAGCACCGAAAGGATATCATCATAGTCCTTCCAGTGATGACTCTCTTTCTCCCCGAAGAAAGAAACAAAGAAGCAATGACAGTCTTCAGGGGGAGTTTCGAAAAATAAGAGCCCCGACCTATGAAGGTGAAGTAAAAACTGGGGAAAAGGCTGAAGAGTGGCTGTTGGGCACGATAAAGTATTTCTAGGTTCATAACTATTCAAGTGAGATGAAGGTTCATCTTGCCATCTATAACTTGAATGGTAAGGCAACAAGATGGTGGAGATATTTAAAACACACCAAGAAAGATGAACTAAGAGAAATACGCTGGGGTACCTTCCAAAAACGTTTCCAAGAGAAATATATGGAAAGGTTCTTTGATAGAAAAGTGAAAGAGTTTCATGAACTATGCATGGGATCCATGACTATGGATGTGTTTATTAACATATTTCTAGATCTATTGCATTATGTACCATACATCAAAGAAGAAAAGGTAAATATCCAGTAGTTCCTAGGATGTCTTCCTCCCATTTCTTTGTAACAAGATTGAATTTGACATGCCTAAGACTTTGGATACCATGCTACACAAAGCTAGGCTCTGTTATGAGCATGGACAACTAAGGCAGAAAAACATGAACTGAAACCAATACAAGTCTAAGAACTTCTCTGATAACCGCAAACCTGGGTCCAACCCATATCCATATAGAAAGCAGCATAACAACTTTCAAGTGAACAAGAAGTTTAATAAATCTAGTACGAAGCCTTATGTACCAATTGCTAATGTTAACAAGTCAGTAGCAAGTAGAGCCAATGCTACCCCACTATAGATCAAGTGTTGGAAATGCAGCGGGCCTCATTATGCTCGATATTGTAAGAACAAGACCAGTGGGGTCTTGCACAACTTACAAGAATAACCAACTATTGAGGATGTAGTCTGAACACCGCGGATCTATGCAGCATTGGATGAACGATAGGAAGATAATCAAGCTACAATGGTTGAGATACAAGGTAAGATATTGAACACTTCTATTTCAATACTTATTGATCTCGGTGTTTATCGGAGCTATGTTTGTCCTAAAATTGTTGATGTATGCAAACTAGGAAAAATAAAACATGATAAACCTTGGCTGGTTCAGCTAGCCACAAGTACAAAAAGAAAGTTTCAGAAATTGTTAAAGAATGTGAGGTAAACCTAAATGGTTTTCCTATGAAATTAAACTTGAACATCCTACCTTTAGGATCATACAATATTCTTATTGGCATGGACTGGTTGGAATAGTACCATGGCATTCTCGATTGATTGCACAAGTCTATCTTGTGTACTGATATCCAAGGGAACCAAGTGAAGGTTCAGGGCATTCCAAAGAAAGTTTCTGTAATAAAAATATCTTCCTTACAAGCAAATAAATGTGTTAGGAAAGGATGCAAGTTGTTTGCAATGAACATCCGAGACATAGAGCTTGAAAGAGAGCAACGCATAGAATATTTCCCCTGTAACAACCCCGACCCTCCGACCGGCGAAGAGGATGCTACCAAACCATTATAAACATCCAGGAAACTAGCCCCATGAACAAGAACATGCATATAAAGCTGAAATAAAAATCTTAAAACATAAAACATACTAAGATGCATAATCCTTCATATACATAGTGGAAGCAAACATACGTTCATTCAAGCATACCACATGTTCATCATATTCATTAATTAGTAATATAAATGCAGAGACGAAATAGTCAATAATAGTCATCTTAAAAAGAATTCATCCTGCAACCAGCTATGTCACTGCAACGTTCCACCCAACCATAGGCCAGCGTGCTGATCAATCTATCAGCAACACTGCCACCCCCGAGCTAGGCATGATTCTTCAAGGAATAAGGGTCAAAGCAAGCTTACACATAGCCAAGGTACATAAATCAGCCAAGCCCACACAGTAGGATTTATCAAGCTGTCAAGGATCTAGGAAAGGATAAATGCTAAGCTGGTGGCCTCAATGGAAAGCTAAGGACACCTACACCAGAGTTAACCAGAATTCTAAGACATCCACACACCCATCAACAGGAATCAGTCCTTTCTCTGCTTCATAGTCCCTCAGGCCCTGACTTCCCTTTCCAATACTCTTCAAGGGTTGTGGAGAAGAAATCCAGCAATCTAACTCTGTCTGAGTGGCTCCAAACACTAGTTTTCTCAAGCATACCGAGCCTCTAATCCTACTCTCAACAGTCCGAAGACCAACCGCTGCATACCACAGTAAAACAAACAGTTGACAGCTTTGTGAAGAAGATGAAGACAGCAAGGTGACAACCCCAAACGAAAAGGGTGAACACAGCTCAAGTCAACAAGGTGACTCAGAGTTATTCTTGGCCCTAGCGTGGCCAAAACAAATCGGCAGCAACCCAAAACTAGGGGAATAAAATAGCCCCAATCTCACAATGAAAACGATGGAAACATTACTTATTACGCAAATGGGAAAGAAGCCAAACTCCCAGCATGGACAAGGGAAAACATAAATGCAGACCACAATCGGCAACATACACCTACCACTGAAACCCGTATGGAACACATAGGCACACATCCCCGAGTGTGAATGGCTCCTGCACCTAAAAATCCTGAGTGACAACAATAGTTTCTCCAGCTCCCTACGTGAGGAAAAACAACGCAGAATTCCTATGCCTGAGAAAGTGAGAGGATGACTCTCTATGTGAAGATGGGCAAAATGATGGAGAATGAACAAGACCAAAACCATGAGTGGAATCGTGGGAGAGTGGAGAGAATGTTTCTTCTACCCCATCCAACGTGAAGAGGAGAATCTACTGGTGGAGTGGGCATGTAGGCAAGGACTGACAGTCCCGCCACACCCACCACTACTCAAAAATACTACTCCCAACTGACCGATAGTAGAAGTTTAAATGGGTGGCCGACACATGGAAAACTCCCAATGACCCCCACGGGTTGGACAACTCCCCCTTAACCTTAGGAATCATGCCCTTTTCATTCAATGTTGCACTGTCGTAGTTGGATGTAGGTTTATTTTAATTGATGTGCATATTTACATGATGCCAAAACTATAATGTGCCGGATAGAACGGTATACCATCAGCAACGATCCCTATTGCTGAAACATACATGACCAAATCGATGGTGGGGATTTTGCCTTTATCTCCACACCACGATTAATTACAATATATACATCATGTAGCTTTTTAATGTAACTAGGGTCAAAACTGGGGCATTACAATCCCCTCCCCCTTGGAATAACACCATCCTCGGTGTTCCAATACATAAGAACACATATACAATTTGCACATCCAAAATTTCAAAATTTTGCAGATCTGTCGCACATTCAATTATTTACTTGAACTTTCAGGACCAAGCCCCTCAGCTTCCATGAGCTTCTCCTGTTAGTTCTCAGCTTTTAGCTCATCCCCAAGTCAAGGAACTTTGTGGTTGCTTCCCTCTTTATGTTCCCTCATTGGGAAGTCCCAGTGCAAATGATGTCCTCCGCATTTCCAACATTTCACTGGCTGCTTCATCTTTACCTGCTCAATTTCCTTTGAGTCTTCATGCTTGGAACGTTTCTTAACAGATTGCTTGGACGAATTTCCTATCATTGATCCACTTCCTTTTCCTTTACAAATTGCTCCCAGAAGGCTTTTCACCTCCTTTTGCAAATCAATAGAGTCTTGTAAAATCTGGTGGTTCATCTCATTCTGCCTTATTTGTATCTTGAGCATCTCTCCAAGATTCTCTTGGGTCCTGGCAATCGTTTGAAGGATACTTCCATCCAAGTCCAACAGCTTTTGGTCTACTTCCATGATCAATGTGCACCACTAGATTTCACTTTTCTCACCTGTGAAATGCACCATTGAAATTCTGTCAGACCAAGCATAATATAGGCATTAAAATTAGTTAATTAATTGCCAAATTAGCATGACAGTCCAAGTCTCACCAAGGAGACTTTCATATATTTCATGCCTTCCCAACAGGCACATGAGCTCATTCATGTCCATTCTTGGGCAGGGAATTAACCATTTTAGCATTCACAATTTACTTTAAGCAAATACACACATTCCATTTTCAATCATACATGCATTAAACAATATTTTGTTTTCACAATGCATATATATATATATATATATATATATATATATATAAGGGAAAGAGAGAGCAGCAAGAGTTTTTCCCATCTTTGTTTTGTTCCATCCTAGAACCCACACAAATGCTATGGCTTTTCATTCTCTTAGCCTCTTTCACTTCACTGTGAATGCTGGACCAACCCCTCTTGGTCATGACACTTAGTGTCTCCGGTCTATTTCAGACCTCTCAACCATGGAGCCTCTCCACATGGTTTGTCCCAGCTGCTAGGACCTTCACAGTCTCACTAGCACCTTTTTCATTAGTGCTCATTCTAATCTCTTTAGGATGGTCACATGTCCACATGCACCCCTAGGATGCTTTTGTAGTCCTCACTTACAGCGATACCTATATTCAAACATTGAATAAATTCACATGTTTAGTTTATTCCCATTGGTTTTTACCTCTTAAACAAGATTTTAAAACAACATAACCAAATCATATACACATGTATATTCATAAGCAATAATTGCAAAATAATCCAATACTTATCTGTATTGTGTGTTTCCTCTCTAGTTCACAAGATTCTGCTTCGCTTTGCAAGCCTTGAGATTGCCTATGGACTTGGATGTTAGGCCAGCATGCAAGCTGCTTCACAACATCCTTATATATATATATATATAAATAGTAACACATGCACTTATATCAACAGTAAACGACCATTTCCAGGATTCATTTCCAGTCGTGAGCTCTAATTCCATTTAGTGTACAACACCAGACTACATTTGTTTAGCTTGACAACACAAGCAATGTAAGCAAATTCATCAGTGTTATTGCTCTAAAATTGTAATCATACTTCGCATCATTCACTTTCAATTATTGAGACACCATGAGTGCGTCCACTCCTTAGGGTGTAATCAATATTGAAAACCCTTACAGGACTCGACATCGGGAAACTGTGCACCCTTTTCCAGTGTGTGCCATGTAGGCCCTATTCATACTCAAGCAATCGATCATAATGGAAATAAAATAAAAACATGTTCTGCATATTGATTTTAACAATTTTACATGCATATTCTTGGCTAGGGTCATAGAATACTTATCCATTTGCGGAAGCAGAATTCTTTCGTTAAGGAGGAATGGGGGCTCCCTTCTCTGAGTTGACGGTCCCTCGGTTTGCCATCCCAATTCCTCTTTACATTTTGTATCCACACATGTCTTACCAACATAACCTATACCATCTCACTCATGTTGCTTACCAAACATGCAGTGCAGATGAGACATTCCCAAAATGTCCAATGGAGTTTCACCCGAAACCCATTTCCAAGATAAGGAAAAACCTTTCCATGAAGTTTGGCTCCTACAGGCCATCACACATGATCTTCCTGCAGTGTGTACCCCTGGCACATTCATTAAATAGCCAAACATTCAATCATTATCTGATAATACAATCCAAATTTGATTGTTCCATAACCAAGCAATGACATTAGTAATTAAATTCAGTGAGAATTTGCAACTCTGTTTACTATAGAAATTGATTTGCTTGGCAATGAGGTGATCCTCAATTGTGGGTCTCTTGTAAGCATCACCACTATGCTCATTATATTTTTATGCTTACTAGCATAACATGAATACCCACTTACAGTGCATCCTCCTGACACAATCTTATGCAAGCCAATAGTGATTAGTAGTTGTCAGAAATTTCTTAAATCTGAAACTCACAATTCAAATTTAACAACCCATCATGCATACAAACTATTTTCACAGCCATGAGACTCTTCTCATAAGGTTTGGCTCTTTCACATGGTATATTTTGGCCTTTGTCATGGTTTTACCCAAATGGCCATGCCCCAAACAATCTACCTGAAACCTAAACCTCAATCAGCCAAACACTTAGTAAGTCTTGATGCATATAAATTTTTCATTGTTGCAACAATCACTGAAGCATTTTCAAAATTTATAACATTCAAACACTTCCAGCTGTTAATCACATCAATATTACCAAAACTCATTTACTTCATGCAATCATTATCATACTAAAATTTGCAAGGTCACATCATTTATGCCAAAATGAAATGTTTAGATACTCCTTACTCCACAAGCGTATCATTGTACCACCTTGCCCTTCCATAGAGCATTTTCGGCAGCCAATCGATCATGACTACCCTCTTCATGCACTTACTATCCTGCATTCATAACAACTCTTGAAATGGTTCCAGAATTGTCATCAATTCATCATTTCATCCATTAGTTATTCATAATAATTCATGCACTGTCTCTATGCATTCATGCATTGCCTCGCAGCATTTGCACCCATACTTATGTATGCATATCTACAACATTTACTCATACTTTTCATATGCATCCATTCAATGCATAAATACAAGATTTATAAAAAAAATTAATGCATACCCACTCAATGCTACTTCGCATTGATTCAGTAATACTATGCATTCAAACATACCATGCATGGCCTAACCATGACTACTTCATATAGGATGCATGACTATAATCAAGATCATAAGTGCTTACTTTCCTTGGGATACTAAGCTCATAACAACATAATACATGCATGACACCTTCCTCTATGAATGTAGTATAAAATTCAAATACCCACATGGTATGAGACCTTCTGCTTTTACCACTCCATGCAATTGTCATAATTAAACTCTTACCTTCATTGGTCCTACTTACACCCTTGACATTACCAATTTGGTTGGTTGTTTGCAGGAGATTTCAGAATTTTCCCACCAAATTTTGATTCTGGACTTGTTTCCTTATCCCTTTCTCCATAGGGTTGCTAGTCAAATTCGTCAGCATCAACAACATATTCAGCCATGTCCATGTTGTCGTTGGTTTTTCCACTAATGCCAACACCAATGCAATATTAACCATTAGTGGTTCATTATAAATGTATAGTTCTCACTACTCTTACCAACATGTGATATCCTATGCATACAAGGCATATCCTCATACATTTTATGTACAAAACTTATAAAATGTAATTATAATTAGCAAGACAAGGTTTAAGGAAATTTCCCTTTTCAAGTCCCTCATATTTGCATGGGATTCCTCTTCACACAAAAACTGGTTTGACTTCATGGTCTTGCTACCTTTAGGCATGCAGTTCCCGGATTGTCCATATTGACAGCAGCACATTTATTTTTCATGCAATCACTAGTACTTTTCTGCTCCACATTCAAAATTTTGGTGACTCTCCCTTATTCCTTGTTGGATAAGCTTTCCAATGCCTATCCACATGCCTTATTCTGACCTCGGGTGTGAAAACCACACCACTTCAAAATGATGCTTTTTACCAAATGTATTCTAGTCTAAAATGTCAACCTCAGCCACCTGGAATTTTCTTCCTTTTCAGCCCTGTAATCCATTGGAAGTTTGCTGAAAATCCATCGAAAAACAGTTGGAATTTGCTGAGAAAAATTCCACTTTGGAAAACCCAAAATTTCCTTCTTTTTTTCCCATCGGACCTTTTTTCAACTAAGTTTCTGACATTTCGGCGATCAAAAGCTCTAGTTTTATCCATGCTCATCGGCGGCCTATTCATATATCTTTCTGGCATTTCGGGTCCATAGTCATCTAATCTTTCGGACGACATCGGTGAGTTGTTCACTTATTTCCTTCCGACGTTTCGGTAGCCAGAACCACTAATTTATTCGCAGCTCATCGACGGCCTGCTTGTCTATTTTCGTCCAATGTGTTGGGCCTGTAGGGGTCTAACACTCTGAACTTTTTAGCGAGGAACTTAACAAACCACTGCATCGGCAGTCGAGTGCTCTGTACATCGAGCAGCTAGTCCTTTTGGCTTCCGTAACGGTGGCAAATGGTCCTTTTGTGTCTTCCACGGCCACAAGCCTATCGATATTCAGAACCTCTAGCAGCTGTGGCGTCAGCACTCAGATGTGCTTCTCGTCGGTTGAATAGTTCCTTATGTGGCCGCAACGGCAGTTTCACAACCCTTAACTTTTTTCGATCGGCAGCCTGATCAACTTGTTAGTTTTTCAACATTTAATCTAGCATTATGTTAGGATCTTTTCACTGAGAGAATAACAAGCACAGCAATAACATAAGCACATCACATGAGACAAGAGACACAAAGAGTTTTGGTAGGGGAAACCATAAATGGAGAAAACCCCTCAACTTCCTCTAAGATAGTATCACCACAAGATGTGAAACCCAAAATAGTAAGATGACCTCCCACTACAACAGCAGCCTTCTGTCTTCTGTCAAGACAAAGTATTTCCTTCTCCAAAGGTGCGCCACACTTGAGAGAGCAAGTGATGTAATTCACAAGTGATAAATAGAGAGACTCTCACTCTCTATTTATATTCTTCTGTTGACTTGAAGAGAACTCAACCATGTAGGCTTAACTTACAATTACTTACTCGAGCCTACACCTTAATTAGTGTATAATAACCCAAGTGCCCCAAAACTGTGGGGACTTACCTAATGACTTGATATGACTTGTTTACATTATTAATCCTCCCGATCGGAACATCGGGGTAAGACAACATGACTCAAATACATAATAGAAACATCCCGGAATAAACATCGGGTTACAATATATAAAATACATAGAAGAATACATTCTGAAGTTACATATACATCAACACTCCCTCTTAACTAGGAAGGTATTCTTTCGACACAATTTTCAGCACTGGTCTTCTTCTCTAAATCAACTGGATCATCTTCGTCTTCAAGTCATCTTCATCTTCAAGTCATCTAGATCTAGATCATCTCTCGATCTGGATTGTCATAGAGCATCATCATTAGATCTGGATCATCACTCGATCTGGATCATCACCACTGGACTAGATCTGGATCATCACTTGATCTAGATCACCATTGTTGGATCTGGATCATCACTCGATCTGGATCTCTCGGAGTCATCATAACTGGATCTGGATCATAGCTCAATCTGTATCTCCACTGGTCATCATCATGTGTGTACTATCTCGTCATAGGAATTTCTACAGATCCAGCCCTTTTTCATGCTGGTTGTAGGCCTACTCTCATGTAGGTCTTCGCCCAGCACTTACATCTGACCTGCTCGTCAGAAAGGCACGCCCAGCACTCACATCTGATCATGTAGTAAACTACAATCACATTAGAAAGGCCCAGCACTCACATTCACCAGCATGGTAGGCACATCAACTACCATCTGTGAGATGGCTCAGGACTTACATCTGACCTACTCGTCAAAAAGGCACATCCATCCAGACAGGAACACATCCTATCACAGTGATGGAAGACTCCCATCCAGACAAGAACACCTCCTATCACAGTGATGAGATATTTCAGCACTTACATCTGACCTACTCGTCAGAAAGGCACATCCATCCAAATAAGAACACATCCTATCACAGTGATGGAATACTCTCACCTAGGCCGGAGCCCCTCCTACCACAGTGGTGAAAGATTTGTGCACTCACATATGACCTGGTAGGAACTGAATCCTACACCCTCGTCAGAATGGCCCCCAGTCCCTGACTGAGCTACCTGGTAACTGACCAGGCGCCTCCACTCTCCTGGAGAGTGGAAATTGCCCTTACATTTGTCCTACTCGACAGAATGGCCAGCACTCACATCTGTCATGGGAGGAACTTAATCCTTTAGCCATGACCAGAATGGCTCAGCCCTTACATCTGACCTACTCGTTAGAATGGCTCTCTCAGTCCCTGACTGAGTGTTCCTGGTAACTGACCAGGTGCCTCCATTCTCAGAATGGCAATCAGCACTCATATCTGACATGGAAGGAACTGAATCCTCTCACCATGACAGAATGGCTCAGCCCTTACATCCAACCTACTCGTTAGAATGGCTTTGGATCTCTAGCACTCATATCTGACATGGAAGGAACTGAATCCTCTCACCATGACAGAATGGCTCAGCCCTTACATCTGACCTGCTCGTCAGAATGGCTTTGGGACTCATCACTATCTTTGGTAGGAAGCCTCGATCTGGAGAACACCAAGTCTCTCTCTGAAGTACTCGAACTTCAGCCTAGCCAATGGCTTCATCAATACATCAGCTATCTATTCCTCCGTCGCAACATACAGGAGCTTCACTGCTCCTCTCTGCACCATATCCCTGATATAGTGATATTTGATCTCGATATGCTTCGACCTGTCATGGAACACTGGGTTCTCTGACAACTTCACGCAACTCTGGTTGTCACAATGTATACAAGTAGCATCTAACTGGAGATCAAATATATCAGACAGTATCTTCCGCAGCCATACTGCCTCACAACTAGTTGAACAAGCTGCGACATACTCTGCTTCAGCTGTACTCAGTGCCACATAGGATTGCTTCCTGCTAAACCAAGAGATCACACCTGATCCCATACTGAAGCAACATCCTGAAGTACTCTTCCTGTCGATGGCACTGCTTTCCCAATCTGAATCAACATAACCCTCCAAGTTAATCTTCTGATTCGCATCGTACTTGAGCCCATAATCAAGGTACCTCAGAATATGCTTTGCAGCAATCAAGTGAACACTTCTCGGATCTGTCAAGTACTGGCTCAAGGTGTTCACAGCAAAGCAAATGTCTGGTCTCGTGTTCATCAGGTACATCAATGACCCAATCATCTGACGATACATCGTAGCATCAACCGTCTTTGAAGAAGCATCACTCAATAGCTTCAGGTTCGATGCCATAGGTGTAGCCATGCAGTCCATCATCCTGAACCTCTTCAGGATCTCTACTGCATACTTCCCTTATCCAAGGAAGATTCCATCTGTATTCTGCCACACCACGATACCTAGAACAATAGTGCATTGACACATAACAGGAGTATCACTGGTCTTCCACCTTCAACCTTGGATCAAAGGTTGGAATCCACTTTACTCTCAGTAAAGCCTAGAATCATTAGTAATCTTCCCATCCTGTCGTACCATGTCGAACCTCAGGATCTTCTGCAATCACTCCCTCTGAAGCAGAGCATCATACTCCCTTTGTCTTCCATACTCTGTGCATTGAAACATTCTGTACTAGAGTGACAAGTAGTATCCATCTAGGATCACTGGATACTAAGATCCTCTATCTTGAACTTCTTCAAAAAGTTCATCTTGCACCCATCTGTGAGCTTGTCATCCTCTATCAACCTTGTAGCAAAGGTTAAGATATTCATCAAGCTCATCATGTATGTGTTATCCCATGGGTGTGTTATGAACTGTCGTCACTTGTTCTTCGGAACAAGTCTTCATTCTTCTTTGCTTGTAGGCGATTATGTATGCGATCTTTCCTACAAGTCAAATGCAATTGTATGGTTAGAAACATTTCATAAGGAATATTTATACTGGAAAACACTTATGCATAAATATATGATCATGCAACTACTTTAGCCAATACAACATTCATCCATATCTCACTGAAACTTTCTAGATGCCTTCCATCTCTACCAGGACAACATTGAGATTGTGCACTAATCCAATATGTCAGCAAAGAGGTTTCATTCTAGATAAGTAGCAATGGAGAATTTGTATAGCACCATGAGCTACTTACCCATCCCATGCATATTAGTAGTATACTGTCATTAATGCAAACATCATATCATGCATAATACAATAACTGAATATAAACAAATGCATAACAAAGAAATATCATGAAATGAAAATTGAATACTTATCTTTATTTGTTTTGGTGGGTGTACTCCTTCTTGAGCCTTCAACTTCATCGTCTTCTTCATTCATGATAGCATCGTTTCTTATCCAAATGATGAAGAGGATAAGAGGTGCTTCAAGAGTTCAGATCTTCATATTTCTCATCGCTTGAGGGATCTTCTTTGGATGGTAAGAGCTTGATCTTCAGTTTCTCCCACCTTCTCTTCTCGAGCTTCTTCTTCTTGTGAGTTCTCTTCCCAGAGTCTATTGAAAGCAATCACTTTCTTATGGCACACATTCCTTGAATGAATGAATCCTATGATTCTGGGAGGTCATTCAAGGTGGCCATCACCACTTCTACATTCTTCACCACTTCTTTTACCACTTCAAGTTGTTCTTTGATTTGAAAGACTCTTATGATGGCATGGTCTCTACATTCTAGATCTTCACATTCTTCAACTGGTTTCTTTAGGTCATATTCTGATTTTGTTCTTCCCTTCAAATAGCTTGAAATTCTGGAAGACCTTCAACAGCTTTGCTTGCAATAGGTAGTGCTCTGTAATGCACATGTGCAAGCCTTCTATGCCAAAGCTCATTTGGCTCTACTATGTCATGGATCAAGGCTTGTTCTGGATGTCCCTTCAATTTGTACAAGCCTCCTTCTTGTTCTCCAATCACTACCTCATCATCGATAGTCTTTCCTTTTGGCCACATGATGACTTGACCATCTATGAATGCAAACAGATTCTATCTTGTATGAATATTCCCCACTACCTTTTATTGGATATTGGTATTCATCTCCCAGTATCACCTTGTGAGGTGATTCATGTTCTGACAGTCTTACAAAGTATTCCTTGAATCCCGTCATATGTTTGTAAGCCCCACTGTCTATAAGCCAATCATCACTTCCATGAGTAATGTTACCTATGAGAGCTGATATTAGAACATATTCATCCTTGCTTGAAGAATCTTCACTTTCATATCTGGATCTCTTTCTGGATGGTTCATCATCCTCTGCAGCATGAGCATGATGTCTTCTTTGGCCTCGTCTCCCTCTAAAACTGGAACCTCTATACTCATGTAGGTGTCCAATCCAGAGTGATAAAATAATTTTATGCTTGGAAGTTGTCAACTTCACCAAGCTTATCATCAAGCTGATGTGATAGATCACTTTGAAATGAGAACCTCAAATGGAAATAGCAAAGGATTAGATCTTACCGATTTGAGGTGTCCGTCCTTGTCCCGGAGTTCACTGATCTAGGGTTTGTCACAAAAACCCTAATTTTCAAAACTTGGAATATTTCAGATATTATTGGATGAACAAATAGATCTCTTCAAATGGAGCTGTCCAATGTACTCTTTTTCTGAAAACAGTGGAGGGAAGTTCCCGGAACAGGAAGCCCTAATTTTCTGATTTCTTTTGCAGAAATGGCTGTTACTGTTTCTGTGATATCTCCGAAATTACTGATCTTCTGTGTCTGAAATTTCTCACTGAGTTAAAATAGAATGTCCCTGATCTAAAACCATAGGTTTAATCAGAATTGGTTTCATCATTTGGGATTTATTATCCTTTTCTCAAGGTGACCTGTTACAGGACTGTTCAGAACAGCGAAGTTGTACGGAATGCCACGTGTCACTGGTTCATCTTCTGAGTCTGATATTTGGATCACAGAAATTAAAGTCCATTCCATTTCTGGAACATCTTTAGGAATTCCATTTGGACCTCTGTATCCCAATATATTGTAGATCTCCCCAGGTGTCCTGTTTATGGATGATTTCTGGAAGAGGCTGGAACCCTAACTTGGAGAGATCATATCTCCCAGAATATAGCGAATCTAAGGCTGATATTTGGATACAGTTTTTATCACGATTTTATATTTGGGCCCTGAAATTTTCAGCTTCTGAGACTTCTCCAATATCTAAATATAGCGACTGTACCAAAACTTAGCAGTTTTAGTATTTAGGGTTTCTCCTAGCTCAGGGTCAAACTAGGGTTTGACTTTCCCGAAGCTTCACCCAACCAAATTTATTGATCCAGGTCTCTAAACTTTGGTTTTTATGAGGACAAAAACCCTATTCTGGTCTCACTCAAAAATTCATCTTCTGTAGAAAGCCCTAATTTCCACATCGAAACTGAAAATGATTGAAATTGAATTCTGCATCGACAGAAAGATGCACCCTTCAATGGAGACTCATCCTAGCATACTTTTGCTGAAAATATGTGGAGGAAGATCCAAAAAATAGGAAGCCCTAGTTCCTGTAGCTGCACAATGTCTTCTTCTCAGGTTAGCTCTGATACCATGTTAGTTTTTCAACATTTAAGCTAGCATTATGTTAGGATCTTTTCACTGAGAGAATAACAAGCACAGCAATAACATAAGCACATCACATGAGACAAGAGACACAAAGATTTTTGGTAGGGGAAACCATAAATGGAGAAAACCCCTCAAATTCCTCTAAGATAGTATCACCACAAGATGTGAAACCTAAAACAGTAAGATGACCTCCCAACACAACAGCAGCCTTCTGTCTTCTGTCAAGCCAAAGTATTTCCTTCTCCAAAGGTGCGCCACACTTGAGAGAGCAAGTGATGTAATTCACAAGTGATAAATAGAGAGACTCTCACTCTCTATTTATATTCTTCTGTTGACTTTAAGTGCACTCAACCATGTAGGCTTAACTTACAATTACTTACTCGAGCCTACACCTTAATTAGTGTATAATAACCCAAGTGCCCCGAAACTATGGGGACTTACCTAATGACTTGATATGACTTGTTTACATTATTAATCCTCCCAATTGGAACATCAGGGTAAGACAACATGACTCAAATACATAATAGAAACATCCCGGAATAAACATCGGGTTACAATATATAAAATACATAGAAGAATACATTTCGAAGTTACATATACATCAACACAACTAACAATTTCCGATCGGAGATTGGAAGCACACTAGACTATGGCATCGGTAGTCGGGGCCTCTATCCATCAAAATATTAGTCTTCTAGATTTCCACAACGGCGGATGCACAAACCACTAACTCCTTCCAATGTTCACCGGTGACCAATACAACTAAATTCCATCGATCGTCAATGGACGCCACACTTAGAAAAAATTTTGAATTTTCTTCTTGCATCGGCTCTCCCTTCAACTAATGATCATCGATCCACTTCAGTAGCCTTGGTAGATTCATCTTCTATTTGTCGGCGATCCGGTCCTCTAGTCATTGGTGATCCCAAAAACTAAACTTTTCGAATCGCTGATGATCTCATGTCTTAGAAAAAATTTGGAAACTTTTTTCCATTGTGTCAGTTGTCGGCACAACTATCCTCTGTGGCATCGACGGTCGGGGACTCTATCCATCGAAAGGATAGTCCACTAGCTAGCCACAACAGCGGATGAAAAATCAACTAAACTTTTCTAACGTAGTTCATCTAGGGTTCCATCGTCTATCCATTGGCGATGAATTCAACTAATCATCGCCGATCACCGATGATTACATGACTTAGAAAAATTTTCAAAATTTCCTCTTCTCCATCGTCGTCGACAGTTCAACCCATTATCCTCTTGATTCTTCCGCTGACATTTCGACGATCCAAACAGCTAACTGTCGCTGATCAATCTATTAACCTTTGCTGATGTGTCATCAGCGATCCCTTCATCTTAGTGGCACCAATCGCCGATGATTTTCTCGCCTTAGAAAAATATTCAAAATGTTTCTCTCTGTTGTCACTGTCGATGGTCCAACCAACTATCATCTTGTTTTTGCTTCCAACGTTTCGGTGCTCACATCCTCTAAGTTTCACTGACGACCGAGTCTGTATCAGGTGGCCTTGTAACTAGCTGTCTGCGGCGTCAAAAAGGCTTCCCACTAAGTCTTCCAATGCGTCGACGATCTGAGACTTTGAAAAAATTTCTAAAAAAAATCCTTTAATCTTATTTCCACCACTTCATCGGCTCAATAGTCTCCTATTCTTTGTCGATCATTGACAGTCAACATCGGAGGTTCTTTCAGCTAAGAGGAGTCGGCATTTCGGTATTCTTCAGCTGATCTCCACCGAAACTGTGGCTCCCACATCCTCTATCCTCTGCCGACGGCTGACGAAACTTAGTGAAATTGTGAAATCTTCTACTGGCTATCCTTCGTCGGGTGTTCATCAAACTAATTCTTCCGCTGTGTCTGAGGACCTTTGCACTTAGTCCTCTGATGGATCTACGGTTCCAATACTTAGAGAAATTTTTCAAATTTCTCAGAATTCTCCTATCATGCACAGATTCCTTTTGATTTCTGCTGGGTAGAAGGCAACTTGCCTTTGCTAGCTGACCTTTCACGGCCCATTCAGGCCCATGCTGCAACCTTTTCTCTGATACCATACTGTAACGTCCCCGACCCTCCAACCAACGAAGAGGACGCTACCAAACCATCATAAACCTCCAGGCAACTAGCCCCATGAACAAGAACATGCATATAAAGTTGAAATAAAAAGCTTAAAACATAAAACATATTAAGATAGATAATCCTCCATATACATAGCCGAAGCAAACATACGTTCATTCAAGCATACCACATGTTCATCATATTCATTAATCACTAATATAAATGCAGAGACCGAATAGTCAAGAATACTCATCTTGAAAAGAATTCATCCCGCAACTAGCTACGTCACTGCAATGTTCCACCCAACCATAGGCCAACGTGCTCATAAATCTCTCAGCAACACTACCACCCCCGAGCTAGGAATGATTCCTCAAGGAATAAGGGTCAAAGTAGGCTTACACATAGCCAAGGTACAAAAATCATCCAAGCCCACACAGTAGGGTTTATCAGGCCCTCAAGGAGGTAGGAAAGGCTAAATGATAAGATGGTGGCCTCAATGGAGAGCTAAGGATGCCTACACCAGAGTTAACTGAACTTTTAAGACATCCACACACCCATCAACAGGAATCAGTCCTTTCTCTGCTTCACAGTCCCTCAAGCCCTGACTTCCCTTTCCAATACTCTTCAAGGGTTGTGGAGAAGAAATCCAGCAGTCTAACTCTGTCTAAGTGGCTCCAAACACTAGTTTTCTCAAGCATACCCTGCCTCTAATCCTACTCTCAACAGTCCGAATACCAACCACTGCATACCGCAGTAAAACAAACAGTTCATAGCTCTATGAAGAAGATGAAGACAACAGCGTGACAACCCCAAACGAAAAGGGTGAACACAGCTCAATTCAACAAGGTGACTCAGAGTTGTTCTTGGCCCTAGCGTTACCAAAACAACTCAACAAAAACCCAAAACTAGGGGAAGACAATAGCCCCAATCTCACAATGAAAACGATGGAAACATTACACAGTTCGCAAATGGGAAAGAAGCCAAACTCCTAGCATGGACAGGGGAAAACATAAACGCAGACCACAATTGGAAACATACACCTACCACCGAATACAGTATGGAACACATAGGCACACAACCCCGAGCGTGAATGGATCTTGCACCCAAAAATCCTGAGTGACAGCAATGGTTTCTCTAGTTCCTTGCATGAGGAAAAACAAGGCAGAATTCCTATGCCTGAGAAAGTGAGAGGATGACTCTTTACGTGAGGATGGGGGAAATGATGGAGAATGAACAAGACCAAAACTATGAGTAGAATCGTGGGAGAGTGGAGAGAATGTTTCTTCTGCCCCATGCGACGTGAAGAGGAGAATTTGCTGGTGGAGTGGGCACATAGGCAAGGACTGACAGTCCTGCCACACCCACCACTACTCAGCAAAACTACTCCCAACTAACCGACATCATAATTTTAAATGGGTGGCCGACACATGGAAAACTCCCAATGACCCCCATGGGTTGGACAACCCCCCCCCTTAACCTTAGGAATCATACCCTTTTCATTCAACGTTGCATCGTCGTAGCTGGCTGTAGGTTTATTTTAATTGATGTGCATATTTACATGATTCCAAAACTATAATGTGTCGGATAGCACGGTATACCATCGAAAATGATCCCTATTACCGAAACATACACGACCAAATCGATGGTGGGGCTTTTTCCTTTAGCTCCACACCATGATTAATTACAATATATACATCATGTACCTTTTTAATGTAACTGGGGTCAAAACCGGGGCATTACATCCCCATTATTGAAGAATTCAAGGATGTGTTTCTTGAGGAAATCCTTGGATTACCTTCGAAACGAGATCTAGAATTTTCCATCGAAATGACCCCAAGATTAGTTCCAAACTCCAAAGCCCCTTACCGCATGAGTGCACCTGAGTTGGTGGAACTCAAACTGCAATTGCAAGAGTTCATAGAGAAAGGGTATATCCAACCCAATGTGTCTCCTTGGGGAGCACTGATACTATTCGTAAAGAAGAAAGATGATACGATGTGGATGTGCATCGATTACCATCAGTTGAAAAAAATGACTATCAAGAACCATTACCCACTCCCTAGGATCGATGACTTGTTCTATCAGATGGGAGTAGCCAGAATATTTTCAAAGACTGACTTGTGATTTGGGTACCATTGAGTATGGATTCACACTGAGGATATTCACAAAACCACCTTTCGTACAAGGTACAGGCACTACGAGTTTGTAGTGATGTCGTTGAGGTTGATGAATGCACCCGTGAACTTTATGTGTATGATGAATAGCATATTTAGTAGGTATCTAGATAATTTTTTCTTTGTATTTATAGACGACATACTACTTTATTCGAAGAATAAAGAAGAACATATTTGCATAGTACTACAAGTGTTGAGAGAACACCAGCTTTATGTTAAGTTTAGTAAATGGGATTTTTACAAACCACAGATACAGTACTTAGGTCACATTATCTCTGAGATAGGGATAGTTATGGAACCGAAAAATATTAAATCCATAAAGGATTGTCCTACCACTACTAGTGTCACTGACATTAGGTCCTTTTTGAGATAATCGGATATTATCGAAATTTCATTGAGAACTTCTCAAGAATTAGGCTTTCCCCATGACCACTTTGAAGAAGAAACCAAGTAAGTTCTTATGGACTGTTAAGTGCAAAGAAAGTTTTTCAAAATCTTAAGCAACTTTTGATGACCACACTAGTGTTATGAATTGTGGATCTCGATGAGGATTTCGTTGCTTGCACAAATGAAAGCAAGGAAGGACTTGGAGGATTCCTTTTGCAGAATGATCATGCGATCTGTTATGAATCACGAAAGTTAAAAGAGCATGAGAAAAATTACCCTACACATGATCTTGAGTTAGTTGTCGTCATCTATGCTTGGAGAATGTGGAGGCACTACCTCATGGGAAGGAAGTTCCTTATAAAGATAGATAATATGATTCTGAAGTATTTATTTGATCAATCGGATATGAATACAAGGAAAGCCAAATGGTTGGCCTTCCTTAGTGACTACCATTTCAAGCTAAATCACATTAAGGGAAAAGAGAATAAGGTTTTTGATGCTTTGATCCGATAAACTCATATGATTTATGAGGTGACCTTTACTCAAAACGATGCAGATTTACATGAGAGGATTAGAGTGGCCAACGGAGTTGACCCCTTCTATGTGGAAATACTCAAGAAAGTCCAGGAGGATAGGTTGTTTCAACAACAAAAATAATACAAGATAGATGAATTTGGACTGCTATGGTCCAAGGATAGTTTGTATGTTCCAGAAGGAGGGGACCTTTGGTCCAGTATCCTCATGGAATTTCATCGAGAACCCTACTCCGAGAACTCGGGATATCAAAAGATGATATTCGTCGTCATGAGACACTTTTTCTAGCCTTAGTTAAAGGCTCACATTGTAATGTTTCTTGCAAAATGTCAGGAATGTCAGCTAGTCAAAGCAAAGCATCAGCATCATGTGGGATTGTTGCAGCCGTTACCCATTCCGAAATGGAAGTGGGAGGTCATTAGTATGGATTTCATCACCGGTTTACCAAAAAGTAAGAAGTAAAATGATTCTATTTTTATGGTCATCAACTAGTTATCGAAAGCAACACACTTCATTCCTGTGAAGTCAACCTACAAAGCCATTACCAATGTTGATATCTTCTTGAAAGAGATATTTAGATTGCACGGGATACCCAAGGAAAATATCTCGAATCGAGATGTTAAGTTTACTAGAAACTTTTGGAGATCTTTATTCTCTAGATTGGAGACGTGGCTGAACTTTAGCACTACATATCACCCACAAACAGATGTGAAGACAGAAAGAGTAAGCCAAATTGTTGAGTACATGCTTCAAATGTATGTCATTAACAACCCCATGAAGTGGGAGGATTACCTGCACCTCGCAGAATTTGCGTATAACAATGGTTATTAGACTTCCACCAAGATGAGCCCCTTTGAGGTACTCTATGGATAGAAGTGCAAAACACCGATTACTTGGGATAGCCTAGTGGATCGGCTCATGTTAGGGCCTGATTTGTTGATGATTTTGGAATAGTTGGTTACCAAGGTCCAAGTGAACCTTAAAGAAGCACAAGACCACCAGAAAACTTATGCAGATCGAAAAATAAAATATAAGGACTTTCAAATAGGCGATCATGTTTACTTGAAAGTAAAATCCAAATGAAACTCATTGAGCTTAGGTAGGTGCAGTAAGTTAGCACCTATATTTTGTGAACCTTTCGAAATATTGGGCAAGAAAGGGCCAATGGAATATGAATTAGCCTTACCCATGCATGTAAGAGTCCATAATGTTTTCCATGAATCCTTGTTAAAGAAATATGTTTATGATACTAAACATGTTGTTGATTGGTCCTTGTTATAGGTGGAACATGAAGGGGAGTTTTCCCTTGAGCCTACTCATATACTAGACAAGAGAAAGGTGCAGCTTCGAAATCACAGCATAGTCTAGTTGAAACTACAATGGAAGCACTTTGAGGTTGATGAGGCTACTTGGGAGAATGAATCCACCATGAGAAAGGCTTACCCCTCCTTATTTCATGATGTCATTCTGAGTCCCTAGAACACTAGGGACGGTGTTTTTCTAAGTGGGGAGGGATGTAATATCCCCAATTTTGAAATAACACTTATTGGCATAATCCCCAGTGATTATTATGTTACTTATATGTTTTATTTTGATATATGCGCATATGAACATGATGATTTGTTTTATATATTGGGCGTAAGCCAATTATTGATGATATATGTATATGATTGTTTGTGTTGGGCATGGACCCTGAAGCACATGATTGATGAGATGTTTTGTGTTGAGCGGGAAGCTCTGCAGCACTTGAGTGATTGATGATTTGTGTTGAGCGAGAAGCTCTGGAGCACATGAGTACTTACCTTTGTGTTGAGAGAGAAGATCTGGAACACATGAAAAGATAATTGGAATTGTTGGGCATAAGCCCTGGATCCTTCCATGTTGATTTTGAGCATAATCTCTACAACATTGGATCCTTGGCCATTGTATCCCTAGGTGTATCATACAAGTGCATCTTAGCATTAGCGTTGAGCGAGGAGCTTTGGAATTGCACTGAATTGTAACTCCCTATTAAAGCATTGAGTATGGGCTCTGATAAGCACTAGGGGTTACTAAAAATAATTTAATAACTTCCGAGTGAAAACAACTCGAGGAAAAATATTTATCTCATAATACTTATTTATAAGTGATTAAATGAAATTTCAAATTTCGGTATTCTCATCAAGTGCTAAATAGCTACCACGTTATACGAGGGAAATCCAGCATGCAAGAATGTTTAGAGTTTCTTATCCTAGTAGACCTAAACCATATACCTACTTGACATTAATGAAGAAGTGTCATTAATTCTAGGGATCATGGTATATGATGCCCAAAGATAAATGTTAACAAGTGCTATATTATTATGTACTTTATACATGGTATGTATAAAGAGTCAAATATATTTATAATATTAATGATGAAAGAAAGAAAAATCTCCATCTATTATTATTTATTGTGTAAAGATAATAAATAGTCCAAAACCTAAAAAATCTAACTAGGAACTAGTAGAAAGTTCCTAAGCTAAAATATTAATAATTACCCAAATTAATTGAAAATGGTTAAATCAAGAAACCTTAGTATCTTGATTTAACTGTCCCTTTGACTGAAAATTATGTCTATAAAGACTCAAGCCAAGGAAAGTCTTGGGGTTCTGATCTATCATTATAGGAGTCATTTTTCTGCCTGTTTTCTCTCAAGTAAATTCTTGGAGAACATTTTCCTGGAAGGAAAAAGGAGAACTGATCTAGATATGATATACCAAATAGGGAACCCTACCTTCGGAGCTCTAAGCTACTTGCATGTTGGAGTTCAGCTCGGGGGGATCCAGATTAAAACCAAGAACGGTTTCAGCTCATGGTTGGGTGGAACGTGGTAGTTCCCAAGTGATTTGGTCATCAAAACAGAGGTCAAATCTATCGTAATTGGTTAATGTTGGTTATTTAAAGTGTGCAGGTTTAGCCATTAAAGGAGATTCAGAAGATTACAGGTATGAATTCTCAGTATTTCAAGTTCATTTCTAGCATAGATGTTGGCTGCTTTAGGTAAAGGTTCATATGTATTTCTAACCCTAGAAATGATTGTTCTATCTATATCATCTAGGGCTTACATTTCTTAAATTGTAACCCTATGATGCAAATTACACCTCAAGCTGTATTCACCTGGGTTTGTGCAATTAAGTTAGTTTCTGTATTTATCTTCATTACTTAAACTATGTTTAATGAAAACTAGGTTTTTTTTCAGATTACTATATAGTTGTACTTTTAACCTTGCTTAATCTACTGACATATCCCATTTGTCAGTAGAGACATGTTGTAGATTAAAATATATTAATCTTAGAAATAAGTTTTAAATACATATAGGTATAAACTTACAAACTAGATAACCTAAGGTACTATCTACAAAATGAACTATTACACACACACACACACACACACACACACATATATATATATAAGTACAGCATACATAAACAAATCTGAAAGCTATCTATAAATTATTCTGCATTTAAATATAAGATAAATAACCCATTAAAAAGACCTTTCAAGATCTGTAGATTAAATATTTGTTAGTTTCTAAATCATTCCATTAATAACATCACCATAAATAAATAATCAAGAGGTATTGTGACCATTTCTTTGTTCCTTGATTTCATCTTTGTTCCTACACTAATTCTCCCATAAACAATCACATATATACTAAAAATTTAAAAGCAAATTTTAAAGAACTCTCTAATTATAAACAGAGGTCGCGACTTCAACCCATGTGGGTGCTCAAACCCAAGTCACAGGCCTCAATCAAACAACCATATCATTTCTGCATAAACATTAACCAAATGAATAACTCAACAGACATTCCATATAACGAATTAAAAAATATATCATACACAGTAATCGTTTCATGTATAAACCATATCGAAATCATATTACAATCCCAAGTATTACAATGGGAACATGAAGCGAATCCTATGGGCATACAATCCCAACCCTCTTCTATAAATCAAAATACATCTTATTACAATTATCCACGAACAGGATTCAAACCCTATGGGTATTGTTTACCAATGCCATGCTATACATTAGAGTATGCGGGATACATTAAATAAAATCAACACTATTAAAATAACAACCCAATACATTCACTACATCAAGTCATAGGCTTATCTCTAAGCACGACCTTAGACTTAACATCTAAAATTACACAGAGTCTCTTTTAAAAGTCTAACCACAACAAGGAAGGACATCGAGGGATTGCACCCTTGACTCACATATGATCCACATTAATTTCCAACTAACGAAATCATAACAGTAAAAAAACCGTCTGAATCTGTGCAGCATTCACCCAAGCCACGACTTACAAAATAAAAATACACAATATGGATATAATCAACAAACTAACTCTGCTAATGATTTCACCCCACAAGCTGATCAACGAAGTATAAACAGTAATGAAATACATTGGAGCTATTGCAGCCACTAAGGGAAAGGCTCAAGCCATATACGGCATGGCCTTTACCCCACGCTATCAAACATTACAGCTAAATATAAATACTCAACACACAGACCATAAATGAAGGCGTATTCCAATTTATAAAGCATCATAATAAAACATTAACATAGCATAAATTCCATTCACACACACAGTAAGCATAATAACCATGGCCACTTCATAAATGCAGAGAATTTACATTATCCACAATAATTCCTTCATCACAGTCAACTCCACACAGGCATGCTTATGGGCTATGGCACCATTTCAATCAATGGTGGAGCCCATGGCTCAAAAGCCCCAAATCCATTTATGATTTATATAACCAAAAATTAAATACACAGAGCCTATGATAACACAAGTTTTCTCCACGGCCAAAACACCACACTATTAATCTAAAAATCCAAGTCTATTCATTACAAGCCTGAAGGCGAATTCAAAACCCCACAAAGAACCCCAAAACCAAACGACAAAACAAAATGCAGACAGGCCGAGAGAAAACAAATGTAAGCTTGTTGGAAAGGCTTACCTTGCACGTCTCTCACAGTAAAACCAACAAAAGAGCTTGAGCCACGCTGCTCTTCACCATACCGAGGCACCTGTAACCACCATGCGAAACCATAAGTTAGAAGTATAGCAACGATAGAAGCTTCAAAACAACATGAAATAGCAAGAAAGAAACCCAAAGCGAAGCTTACCTTCCAAGTCTGGAGGTCACCTCCATTTCCCCTACAAAGAGCCAAGACCAAAACCCAAATGACAAAATGAAACAACAAGTCCATCATGGGCCAAGCCTACTTTTGGGATGCCATAGAAACCAAGGTGCATTAATGGAAACAGCTGGTTCCCAATATCAAATCCAAAAACCCACTTTGCCATAGTTTGATATCATTTCCAAACGATAGTCTCCACTACCATGCAAATCATTAAACCCCAACGTATATGGTTCAGCCATATGATATGTCGCCACCCCAAACCATATCACAAGGTTAATATATTACAAGATTTTGTTTAGTGCATAGTCCAAGTATAGTATGCACTAGTTCAAGGTTTAAGCCACAAGGCATACAAAATATAGATAACATATAAACCATAGGCTTAAAGCCTTAACCTAATAAAATGTGATTTCCCTAAGCTTAATGCTTATTGAACATGGCATGTGAAATATGCCATGTTAATATTTAACCCTTATAAAAATCAAAGGTCTGGTTTTAAGCCAAGATCAAACCTACAAATAAGAAAACATAGGAGATGTTATTAGTTTTTAATAAAATAAACGTAGAATGTAAATATAGTAATATATACAAAAACGAAACATAAACCATAATGAAATATAACTAGTACATTGGAAATTTAGTTGTGATAGCTAAATTGATGAAAATAGTATTTTACATGGTTATAAATCTAAGTCAAAAAAGAACTGTAACAACCAGCAATAGATCTATTAGGATCAAGATGTTCAGTACTCTTTAAATAAGACCCTATCTCCAAGATATGAACTGCATGTGAAATAAAAGAGGTACCTTAGTTCAAAGAACTAAGTAAGCCTGCAAACAAGTAAACACCTTTACCTCTCAGACTATCATGGGAGGACGAGTCCCACCACTCCACCCACTTTGTTTCCACAAACAGAGTTAAGTTAGGGATTTATACATAACAAGCAAAACTATGCACAAAGGACGAAGCATTTAAATCCAGTAACGAAACTTACGCGACACATGCCTAAACATAAGAACTAAGCAGTAAACATCGTAAGTAAGATACATCAATAATAATGACTAAAAGTAAAATGACAAAACGTAATAATAGCTTATGAATAAACAGTGGTACACGTAGTGTACGATATAATTCCGCAAGTTGAATAATGTTCGATATAGGTAGTGGTTACTAGCCTATTATTTTTTTTATTTTCGATTCTTGGGGACATTACATTCCTCTTGGGTCATATCTAACAATGTATGACCAACCTGCTTTACCTGGCACCTTTTAGTAAAATACATGCTCACATTGAATTCGAAGTACATAAGGATCTGTACCCAGTTCAAGTGCCCTTGTATTAACCATGCTAAATCCATTGGCATTCTCAATAATATTTCTTTCGGGGATCATGTTCATTCATTCGTATCCTATACCATTTGACCTCAAACATAACTATTTTAAAGGAAATAAAGTAACACTCAATTATATCTTCTAGAGGAAACATTAGTGACTTGAAAAGTTGTAGTTATCCCTCAATCAAATGTTTTCTTCTTGTCATCCATACTTTTGATGCAAATTTTACGACCATTTCACCACATAGCCTTGTGGTATATCAACTGCATCATACATGACTCAGTAAATAAAATATAAGAACAAATAATCAAAATAAATACATTGATATAATGGGAAACAATGAAAAAAATGAGTAGGGTAAATACACTTTCCTTTTTATCTTTTAAACCACATGGTAAATAAGTTTCCCTTTGCGTAAGTTCCTCGATATATTCTTCTCAATGACGATGCACTATTTTAATCAATTTACTGACCCCTTCCCATGATAAGGTACCATATATTTATGTACATCATTCTATCCATTCCTCCATCCAATCAAGATTGTTTGCAATGTATACATGTATTTCATCCCACTCATGACCAACTATATGAAAAAATAACAATTACAAATTGTAAATTAGCTATCATTAAAGGAAATTAAGTTTACCTTAAAATACTGATGGAATAATAAAAATTATATGAGTATGATATGTGTGTGTGTGTGTGTGTGAAATTGAAAAATTAACTATATAATAAATGAAATCTACACCATCTAATTACCTTTCACTTTCATTGTTCTACATTTCCCCAATAGGGCCTCCCCTTCAAATTTGTTGATGGAGATGACATGCCAAATGCGAGGTAGATTGATATTTTTGCTAAATTTGGAATATATTTACTAATTTACACCATGGATTGATATTCCATATAGCCCTGCACAATTGAACCCTCATGAGGTGCTCTTTGTCTAGAAAAAGCCTTCAATGACTTCAAATTCCTTTCCACCGTACACATTGATCTTGTGTGTATAGGTCCACACAATTCAATCTCCTCAACTTTGTATATGAGATAGTGTTCTTGTGCATTGAAAAATACTAGAGGTAAATACTTATGTATTTCACACATTAGATGAGTATTTTATCTCTTCCAATACATAATATCTTCTTTATGGATTTCTTTAGATGAAATCCACCTACAAATTATGCAAGAAAATAACAGTGATCAACAAGACTGAGCGATATATAATAAAGTTTCAAGATGTAAACTACAACATGTCAATATTCTATACAACAAAGTGAACAAGCATTTTCATGCATATGAATTGTTACTTGCCTCGTGTATTTATCAATATCATATGTAACTTGTTTTATGTTGTCGTCAAATCTATATGGGAGACATAGAGGTAGAATGTATTGTAACAAAAAAAATGAGTTATTTATTTCCAAATAAGAGACAATAATTAATAAAAAGATGTACTAAATCAAAATTATATACTTAATTACCTTAATGAATGTATGTCAATCATGAGTTTTAACACCACCAAAATCACCTTTTTCGTTAACATATTTTGTATGTTCGACAAAAACCTTGTCCTAAACCTTATTTTCCAAAATACATCTTTTTTAACATTGCTTTGTTGCTCTGTCAATAACCATGGAAGACTAATATTTCGGTCCCCATCTTCGGCATTGGAATTAATTACACTTTGCAATGCGTGATTGACTTCTAAAATGTCTCTACAATTTTTTCTAATTTTATATTTGATAGCCCTTCCATCTAAGATTCTCCATATCCTTTCTGTTACATTTTTCTCAATATGCATCATATCAAACAAATGACATATTTGTAGGTGCTCGTAGTAAGTAAACCTACTGAATTGTATAGGATAACTCTTCATTCCTCGTTGAATCCCATTCATGCCTTAACGACATTCATTAAACATAAACGAAAACATATTAACAATAATTCATGACACATATGGTAGAGAAAATTCAGTAAAAAAATATAATTCATAATATTACATATTTCTATGCTACATATACAATTTGCATACCTCGACGATTTCTATTATATTCCAACTTCCATAGGTGAGGTGTCATTCTTCGTGGTTTTTTTTCAATCTCTTCTTTACCATTGAATTTTGTTTTCTCATTACTTTGATACATATGGTTCTTAGGGAAGAAGTGCATGTACTCATCAAACACCTTCTTTCGTAAACTTCTTAAATGGTGAGATTTTATCCTAGGACCAACAACTAGACATGCAAATTTTCCCTTTATTTGAAGACGTCCAAGATATATGTATTAATGTTATAGCATCAAAATATTATTGATTTAAATAAAAAATCATGTTATTTACCTTAAAAACACATCATTTTAAAGTGCAACAGAAAGTAACATACCACAAAAATGTGTCAATCTGGGAGCGTCATGAATTGTCCATGCAAGTATTCCATGGAATTGAAATTGTTTCTGCCCTATTGGTCTAGAGATGTCATACATAGTGATGTCATCCCATAACTTCAATATCTCATCAATAAGAGCCTCAATATATACATTCATATGTTTATCTTGGTACTTACCTAGTTGATTCAACATACAATGTTATTTAGTTATGTGTCCCAATATATAAAAGGTGTTCTCATGAAAAAATGAAACAAAGAAATGAAATAATATAATTACTTTAAAAAAAATACCTGGAATAATCATGTCCAACATTGTGTGCTCTCTCTTTATCAACATCCAAGGAGGAAGGTTATTGTTTATGACGAAAACAGGCCACACTCAGTAAGTAGAACGAAGCCCACCAAATGGATTGAAATCATCAGTTGCCAATTAAAGTCTAACATTATGAGGTTCATATTTAAAAATTGGCCATTTTTCTTCAATGTTCTTCAATGAAGAACCATCTATAGGCATTTGGTTAACACCATCTTAGTACTTATGTTCTTTGCATGGTAATCCATAAACTGTGCTATACTTTGGCACCTGAATAGTCATTGGAAACATGGAATTATGGGAATATAACAAAGAACTTTGTGAGGCACCTTTTTTTTTTTAATTGATCAGTTCAATATCTACTAAGTTCACATTATGGGAATTTGTTTTCTTATGCATATTTTCTATAATATATAATATGATCATTAGGACATGCATCAATAGCTTGATACTCCATTCCAATTTCTTTCATAGTGAAGAATACCTCTCAACATGTGCATGGTAAATTATTTGATGGTGGTAATATAAATTCACCCAACAATCTGTGACATTGACAAAAAAATGAAATCTAAACAATATAAATCATAAATATTGCTTATCCCTAATTTATGAATTAATTAACACTAAAAATAGAGGAAAATAGTCAAATTTTCATACCATGCGAAGATGCAATTAATACAATACATACCTTAGGAGATGTGTGAAACAAGTGTTTTATAAACCATTCAAAACCTTCAATTTCACCAACAACAATATAGAATATAGAATATTTTTTGTTGAGCCTTCATAAAGAGGTTCTTGTGACTTCTCGAGTAGAGGGACGTCATGAATATCATGGAGGTTTTCCTCATCGAATGGACCAAATGTTTCTTGGATCAATCTATTTATCTCATCATCATCATTTGTATCAATAATGTCATCTGTGTCCATACTATCATTAAGAACTTGATCTTCAATATTATGATCTCCATGTTCCTCACCCTGTAAAGTAGTATTTCTACTATTATGTAGAAAATATATCTCTAGCGGTTGACATTTAGGGGGCATTGTATTTATATTTACAAACAATGTAATAACATTAGTGTATAATATACAACACATATATTTAAAATGATAAAACATTTTGTGAATACATGATAAATACTATTTCAAGAAGTACATTATGTAATGAATAACGTCTTACCAAGGGATGATATTCATACCCCCCTTCAGCATGCCCCTTCTCCTTACAATGTTTTTCAGTTGTTGTTCTTAAAATTCTTCTCATTTGCAAACCCCTACAATCATTGCAAGGGAAATAACACTTTCCATAACCCTTCTCCTCCAATGTTGCCTTAACCTCAGCATACCTATTATTACTTTCTTCCCAAGTATATTTATTTGGAATTATAATAGCCTATAAGAACTAATAAACTCAATCAATATATAATTAAATTGAATATAGTACATATATATATTAAAGGAGACTTGAAATCAAAGGACGTGACATGGAAAGTGAAAAATATAATTAGTAAATGTCCCTCCATGGTCTTTAGAAAGAGATCAACATGTGTCTCTATCAAATTCTAAGCAACAAATATATATAGCCATTAGTATTGAGGAGAAAATGAATAGTCGACTCGTGACTTTATGTATGATCCTACACATTAAAGGATATAAATAATTTAAAAATACCAACCTAGAAATCGAAGGAGATAAAAATTTTGATGTGTTAAACCAATACCAGACTCTTTAAATCACAGATCAAACAATCAACAAAAAAAAGGTTGCAACTATAGCAAATAATTTGTTCAAATATGTCTTAAGAACATCTATTTATAAATCAATGATCACAGCGGTTCGAGTCAAAATGCACACTGATCAAATTTCAACAATAACAAAAATTCAATGACCATTACTGTGATGACAGTTAATGTTGCATGTGTTAATTTTATCATCGCTATAGTGACGAACCTTGTATTTCGTTGCTATTTCCATGAGGATTTGTCTCTATAGAGACTAAATGTAATGTTTTGTCGCTATTTCCACAAGGATTTGTTGCTATAGTGACAACATGTAATGTTTTGTCGCTATTTCCATGAGGATTTGTCACTATAGAGATGACATGTAATGTTTCATCACTATTTACATGAGGATTTGTCGTTAGAGCAATGAAATGTAAAGTTTTTCGCTATAGTAATGAGTATCAAGGGCCAAAACATTTTCTTTTCAAAATTTTATCTTTTTATCCATGAAAATTTCGATTTTAAGTTATTCGTCACAATAGTTCATATAACGTTTGAGCCATATGTACTGGTGGGAGAAAAAGTTCATGCAATACCTTTAACATGCATTTCTAACTAATTTATGGCATGTGAATCAATGTTGTTTTGGCACAATTTTCAAGATTGAAATGTGGTATCACTGGGTTGAGATAAGTAGTTTTTTTTGTGCATATATACTGCTATTTTTTTATTGGAGAAATAATAACTCTGTCACAGGTATTCCCTTTGGGGTTTTTTCTGGGACAATTGGATAAAATACTGAGTCTGAATTATTTTGTGTGTGACTAAGCATTAAAGATGCTCATTTAAAGTTTGTATCTTTCCTCAATGGTTTTAGTATTGTTTAGTTTATGAGTAAATTCTATTTGTAGTTATTAAGTTGAATGGGTGGGAATTAAACTATGAGAAATGAAACTTGAAAATGGGTTGGGAAATTTGGAATGTGAAATTTTACATGGAATCAAAGCGAGGTTAAAGAGAAGAGGGGTAGAATTGGCAGGTTGTAATTTTCAAACTTTTAGAGAGACTTTATTTTTTTCATTGGGAAGATTTAGGAATTTACATTTTCAGTGAGATGGTTGTTGGGATTAGGTTGGAAGATAGATTGGATGTGGAAGCCAAATTAATTCCTTAGAAAGGAAGAGAAATAGAAGAGAACTCGACTTGAGAAGAAGGAGAGGGTTTTGAGAGGAGAGAAGAAAACTAAAAAAAAATTGTAGAATGACTTTCAAGATATTCAACAAGAGATTTAATGCAACATGAATTCCAAGATAGAAATTCTAGGCACATGTATTGTTGGTACACTTTCCTAGACAGGTCATATCATTAATTTAATGTTGGTTGCATGGTCTTAAATCTTGGGCACAGTTTTCAAGACAAACTAGGCACAAATATTAAGGTCATACTGATGTATTTACTTCCTACACGTGTGAGGTCGTATTGTTCCTAAGAAGGCATAGAAATCGAGATAGAGGTTATCTTGTTTCCTGGGCTCAAAAATTGAGACCGTATTTTTACATTAATTGATGACATATGTGAGGTCGTGCTACTAGAAAAGGCATAGAAATTGAATCTAGACAGGGATGCATCTATTGTCGAAAAGTACAGTTGTTATTACAGTGTGATACTGGCACACTTTTCAAGAAGAAAAATGTTGAGATTAGTATAGTTATAATGTTAAAGCACTCCACTTCTGAAAAACATGGTATTTTCCTATAGCACGTGGGATTGCATTATCCTTCACGACATCAAGTATAATCATCTTCACTTTTATATCCTTCTTGTCAAAAGAATCCTTATCTACAACACCTATAGGTATTGTAACAAAATTAGCATGAGTATTGTTAAATATATGCCACGGTTAATTCTCTTGGAGAATTGATACTATTCTAGGCTTCCGTGGACTAAATTTCCAATGAAAACCAAAATATGGTATTGAGAGAGAACTTAAAGAGTATCAGGATGGCCAAAGTTGAGAGTGTGACATATTGCCTTTCTACAATCACACAAGTGAGAGATGAAATTGGTGCAGTCGAAGAGATCGTATAGGTAAGTGAGTTAGTACGAACAAATTTGAATGGTGTAAAAAATCCATGGGTTGTATTTGAGGAGTTTATTGTAGCTCGTGAGCATATGCCTACCTAGGATTGTCTTTGGGACAAATTCGTTAAGGAGTAGACCTGAAGATGGTATGTATAGGCTAGTTCATCTCATAGTAAGGAATACGAATAAAATGTGGTGTTGACGGCTAAAGGAAAGAAGAAAAAGTATAAGAAGTGTCCCAAGGGTGGCACTAAATAGCAAGGCAATGGAAAAAATAAAGATTTGATCAAAGTCATGTGCTTTGTTTGCAGAATTTTGGACACTGTGCTAGACAATAACCAAAAAATAAGAATAAGAAGTAGAAAACAACTTCAACAGAGATTAAGGAGTATGCAGCTATATTTGAGAGAGATTTTCATCTCTATGTTGATCATTCAGAGGGATATTCCATTACCAACACGAATATGGAGGATGAGAGATATTACTCCATGTTGACTGGTCAGTATTTGAGTGCATCCACCACCACTGGCACTTGGCACATTGATAGTGGAGATTCGAGCCATGTGTAGGGATTCAAGGTGCATGGGAGAGAGTTCCATGTGTGTAGGTTGAAGTAATCCCTTTATGGGATAAAGAAAGCTCTAAAATATTGGTATTCCAAGATTGATGCATATCTGCAGGATTTGGTGTTCCAGAAAAGTGAGGAAGGTCCAAACCTTTACTACATTGTGGTTTGTTAGGATCTACTTATTTTGGTGTTATATGTAGATGACTTGATCCTTACATGTATAGATAGACTCATTGCATAGTACATGAAAAATATTGTATCATAGTTTGAGATGAAGTACATTGGGTTGATGCATTACTATTTGGGTCTGGAGGCAGGAGTCGGGGAAAATCTTCCTTGGATAAGGGAAGTATGTTATGGATATTCTGGAGGGATTTCAAATCGATGACTACAACTATGAGCACCAACTGTAAGAAGCTTCATGCTTATGAGGGAGACTTGGCATATCCTATAGTATATCGTTATCTCATTGGTTCGTTGATGTGTTTGGTAAACACTATGCTAGATATTTGTTTTACATGGAACACTTTGAGTCATTTCATGGTGGAGGATAGGAGAGTTCATTATATTGTTGCAAAACATTTGTTGATATACTTGCATGGTACAATTGATTTTGGTATGAACTATAGGACATGAGATGGATTTAGTTTTATTATATATACATATTCTAATTGGGAAGGAGGTGTGATAGACATGAAGAGTACATTCTGGTGTTGTTGCAGTATGGTCTCAACAGTAGCATCTTGGTTCAGTAAAAAATAGAAGTCAGTTGCACTAAGTTCTGCAAAGGCAAAATATATGGTATCTAGTGAGGCTAGTTGTGAGGCCATATGGATTTGCAAGTTGTTGGTTGGATTATTTGGTCAGAATTTGAGACCAAAAGTGATTTACTGTGATAATTAAAGTTGCATCAATCTTTCGTAGAATCCATTTTTTCATGACAATTCGAAACACATTGATATCATATACAACTTCATTTGTGACTATGTCGAGAGAGGTGCAGTGGAGTTGTAGTACATTCCTACTAAGAAACATGTGGTAGATATTCAGACGAAGTATTTTGGGAGAGGAAATTTCAATCACTTCAAGGACAAGTCGGGGGTTGTGAAAAACACTTTCCTTGGAAAGAGGGTGTTAAAATATGTACCAAGGAAATTGTTTTTCCATTTTGGATGCCTAAGGGTGGGAAAACATCTAATATGTACCCTAGTTACTTGATAAAAGAGAGAAGTGCTTTATATGAGATAAAGTCGCTTTATAAAGTGTGTTTATAGTTTAAGTGAAATTTAACTTCATGGCCATTTAATTAAAAAGTGAAATCATGATTTTTAATTAATAGGTGACTTTATGAGAAATAAAGTGAAGTCATTATTTAAATGTTCATTATGCATTTAAATTGAGAGGGTGAATTAAATTTCATTTAATGAGTTATTAATGAATATTTAATATGATCCTCATATCTCATTGGTCCAATATCTAATATTGTCCATTGGATCTCAAGTGGAATTTACCATGAACAAAAAGGGGAGAAGTTAGGGAAATGGGCATCATTATTTACCAAGAGAATTGGAGAGGAGGTCAAGCATCTGAGATAGAGAAGTCGAGTTCATGAGAGAGAAATTTTTTGGCACAAATATCTAGGTGATTTTTAATAGTAAGCGCCACAAAAATAGAGGAGATAATCAGCAGCATGCATTCCCATACTACTTGCATTATTTTCGATAGAAGGTAAAACATTAAGAGCATACCGTAGAACAAATTTCTGTAGTTTTTGGACACGAATTTCAAGTATGACATATGTAGTAAGTTTGAAGTGATTTAATGTTGGAGCAGTTGCATAAAAACTGAGAATAGTAGATCATATTTGGCACAAATTTCAAGGAAGAAATTGTGCATGAGGAGATAGTCTATAAAATACATTCAACACGCATTTCTAGGTAAGTTGTGGCATGTAAATCAATTTTGTTTTGGAACTATTTTAAATACTAGAAAGTGGTATTCGTGGGTTGAGATAATTAGTTTTTACTATGCATCTATACTGCTATATTATTTTATTTATTTAAGAAATAAGAAGAATTGTTATGTAACCAAGTCCCAAAAATAGTATAAAAATAGAAAAAATAGACCAAAAGAGAGTAACCCACGCCTTAATAATGAAGAACATAGATGAATATAAATAATATTCAAGGGAGGAACCTCCTTACATAGTGTGCTAAGTACATAAGACAAGATAAGATACAATGATGACTAAAATGAAAATCTATCCTTCATATATATAGGAGACATAGATGTACAATAACAAGTAATAAACCCACTAATAGGAAAAAGGCGACATCAATAACATGTAATACACCACATTATATGGGGTAATGTTCCACACTATAGGGGGGAATGTGACCAACACTTAGGGATTAAAATGCCCCTCCTTTTCAGACAAGTGTTGTCCTCAACGCTTGGGTAGCTGTGAATGCATATGTATGAAGGGCTCGCCATACCATTTCAAATTGTCTACTAGTAATTTCTTCCACTTGATGAGGTACTTAGTAATATCATGATTTTGTATATGTTTTTCCTTGTTTCAATTATTTTCTCATGTTCCCATATGGTTTTTCCTTCTTCAAAACTCCTTTAACGACAATGTTGATATGCATATTATTTCATAATGTTTTTTTACATCTTTAGGATTTGGAGAATTTCTTGCTAGTGCTCTATGTGGTCTACCACTACTTGAACTATATATTTTCCTACCACTGCTTCAACCATGTGCTCCATTTCATTCTCATGGAAATAGGGGTATCTGTAAGGTCCGATTCTTGAAGGAATACTTCTTGGAATTAAGTGAATGGCCTGGTCCAAATATAAAATGGGTGGAAGAATTATTGGAATATATTCAAATACCTTGGAAGGATTATTAAGAACCATTTCTAAATCTAGGGAAATAGGAGTCTTAGATGTTTGAACATATAGTGAACATAATTGTGGAATTACACCTTGTTGTCCTTTCTTTAACAAGTGTTTCATACCATTAGAGATGATCACCTAGCTTGGTTTCCATGTGATACCATTTAACACAAATTATTTTCCTTCCCATAAAAATTTCATGAAAAGCTTCTAAAAATTAAAATCCATCATTCTCAATTATTGAACATGTTATCATTGTAGTCTGCACCTAGACTACTAACGTTCAAATTCCAGATAATCTTAAGGTTTCCTAAAGAACAGATAGGTTTTATGGCTTACAAATATATTATATATGTGAGATGGAGATCGAGAATAAGGTGACTAAAATAACCAAATAGTAGATATAATTGAATCATGAACATATATAAAAATCGTATGAGTATGAAGCTATGTAAAGAGTGAGAGAATGCAAATCCAACTACATGATAAACATTTCAACTCGTTCATAAGAATTCCAAGATAGATGACATTTATCAGAGAACATAGTTATAAATCAAGTGTTTAAACTAAACATAAATATTTATCATGATAAAATAACAAACATATGCCCATCTTGAATATAATCATTCAATAACAATATTTATATAAACTAAAAAATGGCATACATTCATGATAGATAATAGCATACTAATCTCCGAAACCATTCCTAATACCCGCTATTCTTCATTGCAATATATACATACAAAATATTTAAAATTAAAACAGTTTGAGATCCAAATTTTCTGGATCTTAATGACCAAAAATACAAAATATAACTCATATTTGATTTAGACCTAATGACTCATAACATAAACTTGACACTCAATACTAACAGTTGTCCATTGATAATGACAAAACAGATCTGTCATCAAAGATTTCTTGAGGATATGACCTAGACCTTAAGTGTGCAAAGACTTTGAATTGGATTTGTCCATGATCATACACAAATTCCTAGCTTCTTCATCTAGTATAGTCAAACCATCAAGTGCTTGTGATTTTTTCTGTAATAGATAATTTTTTGCTTCCATGGATTGAATTTTGTCTTGAAGTTCTTTGTTTGGACCCATGATTTCTTCATTTTTTTATATATCCATTTTTATCCTTAGTAATTCTTTACATACTGTTATGAGCTCTTGATAATTGGCATCAATCTCTTCCAAATCTTCCCTTAACCTTATGTTAGATATCATTAATTTCTCACTTGAATCGTTTAGATATATATTTTTCTCCTTAATGTATTACAAATATTTATTCAATACCTCAACTTCTAATAATTATTCCATCACCTCTTGATGTGCAAGATCTTCTTCAATGTATGAGGGTTTCAAACACATACCAATTTCAAATTCAACCATTTTTTGTATACCTTTGTAAACTTCTTCAATCAAATTGGGTGTATGCCTTAACTCTTCTTGAATTTCTCCAAGGTTTTGATCCGATGTATGATATTCTTCATCTGCATCCTATGTACATTCATCACTGAAGGGATCCTCTATGATAGTCACAACATTCTTTTCAAATTTTGGATGGAGAATGTCCTTCATATTCATCCTTAATTTGTTCTTCGATCTATTTTTTGGTCTCCAATTGTTTCCCAAACTATCTGCAACAGGGGTTTCATCACTTTTTGAATTAGATGAAAACTCTTGGACCATAGCTTTTTCCCTAGCATGCATAGGGGTATTAGGAGTAGTGACGTATTCCTTCTGAAACTCAATAATTATCTCTACTTATATCTCTATTCTAGAAACCTATGACATAGACATGTTTACAGCGTCGAAAACCTTTCTAGATTGTTCATTTCCATGTTCATACACCTTTATCTTCTGTCTTTTTGAATCGCTGTGTTTTTTCCCTATTTCTTTGTCCTCGTCATGCATCTGTGATTCAGGCTCAAAACCAAACCAAAGTAGAAAAATGTTTCCAATATTTGTATGTCTTCTTTAACTCGATGGTTATCAAAATTTTAATTATGCCATGATGAAGCACAGAGTGACTGGTATGGTCAAGGTGATTCTTAACCTATGTGGCCATCTTTTATATGATTTTAAAAAAGTAATAACGTAGATTTAGTTTGAATTCACCATTCAAATGCAGTAAAAATATTAAATGATACATAAATACAATTGCAAATCATCCTCTGCAGGTTATATAGCATTGTATAATTTTGAGTACATCCCTCCATTTAGGTTTGACTTTATTTAAATGATACCTTTATCCCAATCCAGCTTCTCGAAACCAGGCAATTAAAACATTCTTAGGTCAACCTCAAACAGATGTTTCATAAACCACCTCTCACCTTCGAGAGTTATGCCCATTGCTTCTACAATTGTGGCTTCATTTACCCTAAAATTTAGGGTTTTCAAATTAACAACAAAATCCTTGTAATTATTTACGAAGGAATTTGTTACCTCTAGGTTGTGACCTTACAATTTTTCACAAAAAGAAAACCATCTTGCATTTCACATCATCTCTACAAACCTGGGGAATTCTTTGACCCATTTAACATTCTCAAGTTCTAACCTACAAATTTTCCCACAGAGTCTTTTGATCACATCCATTGTGATCATTCTAGGTCATGTCTTTGAAATTGGCGAATGTATTTCCTGTTCAAAACATGTTAGGAAAATAATCCATGCACAAAATATCAATAACAACCCTGTACTATAGTTTTATGTTAATGCCATAATTCGTAAACAACTGGAGTACAAATTCTTGGTTCATGTATTTGATAATATCAAGAACAGGTTGGTACTGTAGGCCTCTATCAGTGCCATAAAGAACAAAAACTCTTCCATAAATCATGTGTCCAAAGTATGACATATGTCATAAAACAATTCCAAGTGTAAACAATCTGACAGCTCCATATTGGAACCTCATTATTAAATGTGTTGTCGGAATGTACTTTGACCATTAATACAATATAACCATCAAAATCTATAAATCATTCATAGAAACTTGAAACATTCATATTTTAAGCTTAGATCATTTATCAAACCATGAATCATTATCAAAGACTGGAATTTGGAAAAATTAATGAAAATGAACCATGTTTATTCTAGTTATCATAACAAATAAATAAATGATAAAGTAAAACTTAAGCAACCTAAAAACTAATATAAGGAATCTTTAATGAATTTCAAGAAGCAAATAATTTTTAAGAAGGACTCTAGGGTAGAACTACGATACAACTCTAGTGATAACATCTGGCTCCAATTGAGGATAAAGTGCTCCTTTTGAGGCTTTAAGAACATATTGATCATGTGCCTTCAAAAAACCTGCTAGAATCATACCCCTTTAAACTAAAATCAAACTGTTTTATTGGGATGGAGTTTTATGTACAAAAATTGTAATGATATATACAATGGATGTAAATGTCTCATCAGTTCAATATGTGTGAAATTGTTTCAAAAACCGCCCATTGACTGGGCTTGCAACTCCATCACCATCCAAATTTTGTAATACAAAAGTGTTATTTCCCAAAATATTTATTATTGTAAAAGGCCACATCCATAAATCTCAAATCTTACATGCATTAGAGGAAATTTAGGGTCTAAAATGGGCCTTATAAGAAAGCGCACCAACAATAAGTTCTTGTGAATTGGAATTCAAGAACCAATAGAATTCCAATAAAATGAGTCAACCATAATGGTTGAATTGACATACTTTTCATAAATAAAGAAAACTACTTTTTTTGTTTGTATTTTCGACATATCTCCCTATGTTTTTACTCAAATTTAGATCGGGAGAGCTCGTTGGATGTGGAATCAAATTTTGCATCCAAATATCTCTCCCAATCGAAATTTGGGTAAACACACAGGGAGATATGTTGAAAATACGAACACAAAAAGTAGTTTTTTTCTTTTTTCCTCCAAAATTAATAAATATTATTTTATTATTTTATTATTTTCCTTAGGAGGCCCATTTTAGACCTCAAAATTCCTCTAATGCTTACCTTTTTCATCATTTCATGCATCCCATCTGAGAACTACATTACCAATTAATAAAGTGTATTTTTATATTTTTTATCAAAATTTTCCTTTACTTTCTTTTTGTAAGCTTCATCTTTTTCCATTATTTCTTCTCTTTCATGTTGTAGCTTAACTATTTGAAGCACTCTTCTCTTCATTTCATCTAGTTCTTTCTCTGCATCCTCCAAAAACTTGATTACTGGAAAGCTTAATTGGACAAGAAAAATTGCATCAATGCCATAGAAATTTTGAAAAGGTGATATTTCGATGGATCTTTTTATAGTTACCATGTACTCCCAAAGAGAATATTTTAATTTAATGTCCCAATTCCATTTGTTTTGAAATAAAATATTTTTTATACTATTCACAATACTCGTATTAGTAGATTATGCTAATCCATTCCCCTGAGGGTAATAAGGTGTGGAATGCTTTAATATGATGTTATTTTCTTCACAAAAAAATATCATATTTTTGGATTTAAAGGATCAAGCATTATTTGTTACCAATTTCCTTGGACATCCAAATATTCTTAATATATTATCTTGAAGAAAGTTAATGAAAACTTTATCCATTTCTCTTCTTGTGGGATTGTTTCCACCCACTTTGTAAAGAAATCAGAGGCAGTTAAAATCCACTTATGTTGGCCACTAGAAGCAGGATGATTTTCACCTAGAAAGTATAAACCCCATTGTTTAAATGGAGCATTTAATGCAATTGGTTTTAAGAGTAAATATTGCAACTTGTGTTTACCTGCAAATTTATGACATTCAATGCAAGCTTTGACTTGAAGATACACATCTGTGAATAGAGTGGGCTAATAGTAACCATCCCTCAAAATTTTAAATGGTGTTGCTTTCCAATAGTTATGTCCCTTACATGCACCCCTATGTAATCCTGCATTTAAGAAAAGTTTGTTTTAAATGCTTTATATGTTCATCATCGTATTTAGAGAATACTACGATGTCATCTAAATATATGACTACAAACATTTCTTTCTCACCAACAAAATCTGTATCCATAGCTCTCTAGAATGTAGATCCTACATTTGTGATCCCAAAAGGCATTTTTTCATACATAAATGTACCCTAGGGATTTGTAAAGGTTGTATTTTTCCTATGCTATGGTTGTACTGCAATCTCATTATAACCAGAGAATCCAACAATCATTGATATCCTCTAGGAACCCACCACTCTCTGTAAAATTTGATCAATTTTGGGCAAAGGATAATTATCTTTAAGGGAGCATCTATTCAAATTACGTAAATCCACACACAATATTATTTCCCTATTCTTTTTACGTACTGGCACCGATTTTCTACCCAAGATGAATATCTAACAGCTATTATGATCTTTGCATCTAACAACGTTTTTACCTCTTTTTCAATGAATGGAAGTAATGCTGGATTAAGTCTCCTAAGATTTTGTTTGAAAGGCTTAGTATTTGGATTTAAAGGTATCTTATGATGGATTATGCTGGTGTTATATGTTTTCATATCTTCATATGACCAAGCAAAAATATCCACAAATTATTTTAGCAATTTAATATATTGGTTCCTTTCCTTTTCTGAAAGTGCCTTTGATATCTTAATCATTTTAGGATCAGCTTTAGAGTTAATATTGTAACTTAAGACATTTTCTTCAATA
Organism: Pseudotsuga menziesii; assembly: GCA_001517045.1. Lineage (NCBI taxonomy): Eukaryota > Viridiplantae > Streptophyta > Pinopsida > Pinales > Pinaceae > Pseudotsuga > Pseudotsuga menziesii. Next base: position 696,296 of record LPNX010265974.1, on the reverse strand, counting down.
GATTTTAATGTAGTATTTAACACGGTATCATCTTTTGAGAACAATCTTTCAAGAGGTACAAGTTCTTTAGGAATAAAATTCCCTTTTAGTTCAAATATCTCATGATTTCCAATTGAATTGCTTGTGCATGAATTATTTTCATTCCAATCGATATCTTGATCTTGATCAATCAATGAATTAGAAAATTCATCTATTAATTCTAAAAATTCCTAAATCTCTTGATCATCATGAAAAATGCTCCAATGTTTAATATTATCTAGAACTGAAGGTTTGTATCTTGATTCAATTGGATACTTAAGATGAGTTAATTTGGTAACTTTAAAATAAGTTGCTTCCAAAGCCAATGAGTTTGTTGTTTTATGATGATCTCTTGGGATATAAGTTATGTTGAAATATAAGTAAGAATTATCAATCAAATCCCATACCTCATTCTGGTATACTTCCAACAAATGTTGTTTGACCTAATATACATTCTTCACTTGTTGTACTATTAATTCTAAGTCGCCAAACATAGTAAGCTGTAGAATGCTTAAATATTTTGCATCCCTTAACTCCAGAATCAATGCCTCATATTCAGCAATATTATTTGTTGTTTGGAATTCCAGATTATACAATTAAGAAAATAATCTCACCTCCAATGGAAATAAGTACAATACATGCTCATGATCCTTCTTTACATTATGAACCATCGAAATACATCTTCCATAAATAGTATTGATCTCTCATTTTAGGTTGGACTGTATGTTTTTTCTCAACCTGTAGAATACGTGTGTTATCATCATTTAGATGCAACATGCAAGAACCAAAATCATCTTGAACTAAATAAATTGGATGGGTTGTAGTATTTTTATTATCATTGACAAAGTATGCAAGTTGTACTTCTCTATAAATTCTTCTATACTCACCTCCAAATACCAGTATTGTAGCATAAGAAAGATCCATTTGCAGAGTTCCCCCTACCCTTCTTTCCCAATATCTTGATAATAACATACCGAATTTAGGATAAATATCAGCTATGACCACATCCATGAGTACACTTTTCATTGGCAACTATGTAAGACTGACCACCAAATCCTTAATGACCCTAAGACATTTTACTGCTCTAGAGACAAAAGCATAGATATCATGATAGGGTTTAGTAATAGTAATTCCTAAGGCTTCCATGAATTTCTTGGGCATGAGATTGTGTTCAGCACCAGAATCTAGAAGACAGTTGTGTAGCATTTTATCATGAATTGTAAGTGTGATATAAAATGGAGGATAATCAGATTTATCATTTGGTTGATCAAATTTTTTAGAACCAAAAATAATGGTAGGATTCTCATCTTGCAAATTAATCACATCTGAAGGAATAATATTTACTGAAAAATTCAGTATTTTAAGAGTAGGATCCCTTTATGTCTTATTCCTAACCAACTCAATCAATGTAATTGGAATCTTGATTTTGTTAATTTCATGTTCCAAATTAAAACTATTAGTAATTTTTCCTACTTCCTTGTTGTTCCTTCCTCTTCTCAAGATGTAAACCTTCTTTTGTAGGAACATTATTTACATTATTCTTACCTTGTGTTTCTTTCTTCATCCCATATCTAAGACCATATGACTTCTGATGCATCTCTGGCATATATTATTCTTGTTCAAAATAATTTGTTCCATGATAATCAACCAATTTTGCATAGTGATATTCATATTTAGTTAAAAACTGAGAAGAATAAACATCATCCAATTGATCAATATTAGGTTCTAAATCTTCAACTTCCATTCCATATATTTCATAAGACTCGTCATCCTGTAGAAAACTATTTTGGAAAGGAGGTTGTATTTTCTTATCTTCATTGTTTCTCCTATCTCTACGAAAAACCCTAGGATTGAATATCCTTCTAAATTGATTAGGGTTTTTATTATCATTATATTGAACATGCTTATTTTGATTCTTATTTTCCATTTCCAACCTACTGATTTTTGCAGATAGATTTTTAATAATTTTGTTCATATCATCCATTTTACTGTCTATTGCTTTTGTCCCTGAAGTAGCTGGTGATATTTCTTTTTTCTTTTTCTTGTCTTCTCCATGATGATCTGACTTATTTCTTAATTTATTAGTTTCCATCAAATTTGAATCCACCTCTAAGGTTGATTCTTGCATGTTTACTATGGTATTGGCTCTTCTTTCCCTTAGCAAAAGAGAAAATTCAACATCAAAATAATTAGCATAGGTTAACTTTGCAATTTTTTTAGTAGGCTTGATTTCTGTAGGGATTTTACTATACATTTTATTAAAACGTTTAGTAAAATCAGTGATTGTTTCCTCGTGTTTTCTTTTCAAGGCTCCAAGCTCAGTAATATAATAGAGATCATCTTTAGCATCTCCTCATTGGCTCATAAAGACTTCATCCAAATCATTTATCCCATCAATTGAATTTGGAGGAAATTCTCTAAACCATTTCCTTACTTCCCCGTCTAAACTTTGAACAAAGATCATCATCCATACATCTTGATGTTTTATATTATGGTTATCTGCATAGCTAAAATAGGAATTCCAATGTTCTTCTATTGTAACCTCTCCTTGTCCATTGAATCTTGGTAGATACTTCTAATAATCTCCACCAGGAAGGGAATTTAGAGGTTGGGGTAAAACTAGAGGGGCATACCTAGCAACTATTATAGAATCCATCCTATTAGGAGGTTGATATTCCATATTTGGAGTGGTTTGAGAAAAGGGTGATTGTATTGATATAGTAAATGATTGTGTTTGTAAAAGATATGGTATTTTGATTCCTATTTGACTAATAGAAATTTTACTAGTCATAGGTGTGTAAGGTGATGGAAAATAATTTGAGTAATCAAACTAATATGAACCTAAGATTTCTTCTTTAATATTCTTAGCTGACAAAGGGTTTGAATAAACTGTAAAGCTATCAACTTGACTAGAATTCTGGAATTCAGGGATGAGGATGGATAAATCTTCCTTCCTTTATCTTCTTTGATTATAGGTAAATTTGAAAAATCAGGATGATAGATAAATTCTCCTGATGGATCATAAATTGATGTATCTTGAATACTTTATACTGTAGAATTTAGTCTTTATCTAGATTCCGTCAACAATCTCTCTGGATGAGAAATAGTTGGATGAAAAGGAGATGAAGGATTTCCCCTAGTTCATATCTTCTTAGAAGCCACTGTGATGATTGTTAACTGCTGGTGAAAATGTAGTCTACAAGATTTCTAATTTCGTTCACCTTTGAAAATGAGACTTAAGAACACCTAGGGAAGATATCCTTTCTCTTCTATGATCCTCACCAACAGATCCAGAAGATGTTATCACTGGATTCTACACCTAGACTACTAAGGTTCATGTTACATCGTATCTGGTGTAATGGATAATCTGTATCTGGATTAAGTCAGCCTGTATCTAGGTCTAGGGAGAAAGATGTTCAATATTCAAATAATCAAATGTATAATAATTAATTAATGATTTATTACAATGGAGATGGATTCCTTAAATATGGCTTGGCCATCAAATGTTTAAGAGACATTTATCTTCATAACTATATTTAATACTTAATTACTATTACTAATGGTTATAACATAATTATTTACTATTTTATTGTTGTAACATTTCCTTCCCCTTGGGAAATATTTTTCCTCAAAACTTACATTATTGTTGTCCTCTTTTCATTCTCGTTTTGTGTTAAAACAACGTTACTACTTCCTTTATGTATTTTTTAGAACTTATATTAGGTATGTGCTTGGTATTTACACAATAGTTTGTCATTTTCCTTTCATTTGTAACTTGAATTTGTACTCCATTATGTTTATTATTGTTGTCCCATTTTCCATGTACATGAATACGAGGAATATTTTTGTGACTGTCCATATCAAACATTTTTTTAGAGATCGTGTGTCCCATGATACTCATGATGTCATCATGTAGTGTTTCCCTTTTATTATCCTTACGAGTTATCTCGAAAAGTGACGTCTCTTGAGTCTTCTCCCACTCGAATTTTCCAAATAGTGTTACATTTAGGTTTCTCCAAGGTGGTAGAATACTTAGGGTAGAATATGAATCTAAGATATCTGATTTCTTTGACTTGGATTCCTTTGCATACTGTAGGATCCATATTTTTTCATTGTATGGATCATCATTATTGTCAATGATACTGGCTTGAATTTTATTATGATCTTGGTCGACCCTATTTTTATTTTTATCAATTATATTATTGTTATTTTGGTCATCCTTAATATATTTTGTCTCCTTGTCTTGTTTATTGTCTTGATCGACTTTGTTTCTCTCATTTTAGTTGACATAGTGGTCCAACATTGTTAGCTGGAATATTTCACCTTCTACGGATAGTAAGGTGTTCAACTGGTCTGAATGGTTTAGATCTAGAGAAAATGAAGGACAAAGGTTGAAGACCCTCCCTATATGTCGTAGATACCTAGAATGTGATGCTTCGATAGTAACCCTGTGTACCTGCAATCATCTTAAACACACAAACACATCAAAGCTTCTAGAATATAATCTACTGATCCATGTTAGTGACTAAGGAATCTAACAACAACAATAATGTGGGACAGAAATCAACTTGCATTAAGATAAAAATGGAGAAGTTTACAACCAAGCCTTAGTGTTGACATGCATCTCCATGAAACCAAACACTCTCATCCCCATAAGCTCTGACTCTAGCTCTCTATGCTCTCCAATGGCTTGGGCCAAGTGATCAATCCAACAGCATAACAATACCTTAAGAGTTCTCCTCCTCAACCATGGATATGAGCTTGTATTTATAAGGCTCAATGGATAGGGATGGTTGAGAGATTAGTGGATGAGGTGGCCTCTAATATCCTAGGATGAGGGATATTGAGCTCAAATGACCCACAATGATAGGGATAAGGGAGGACACGAGGCTCATCATCTAGAAGCCTCGAGAAACTTTTATTTTTCCCTTTTTACCCAGGGTACCATGTTTCTCCTTCAATGACAGAGTGGTTGTGGTAAGAAATTCTTATGGACTAAGGACCATAAGTAGTGGCACTGCTTGTGCACAACAAGGGATAGGCGATGTGAACAAGGTACCGCTCCTAGACAATGGGGAAAGCGCGGTGCTGAGCATTTTTTGTGAAACATTGACAAATGGTATGAATTTCCACTCCAAGTTCTGGGATTCAGTGCAAGTAGGTATGTCAAAGGTCTTATCACATGCTGGTGACAGGATTTTGGTATAATAGGATGCCCCCCAAAGCATGAGTCTTAGAGGGATACGATAAACAAGAGCTTTGAGAGAACAATTCGTCGCTACGAGGTGAAAATGTCAGCTCAATCGAAGCATGTTGTCAAGTAGGCATTTGTAGTACCTTAGTATGTTGACTCATAGACACAAGTAACCAAACCATGGCTACGGACCAATACAAGGCAGATCCATAAGAGGAATAAACAAGCATGGCTACTAGAATACAGCGTATATCCATGTGATAGAGGACCCAAAATTAAACATAGCTACCAGACATACAATGTAGATCTATGTCATACAGACGCAAATTTGAGCATAGCCATGACCATACAAATGTGGATCCATGCTATATATACAAAACTCCATCAAAACCTGGGGAAAAGCAATGAGCGCTTTAAACAAATACCCAGGGTCTTCGTCTCGTCTTCCACAAAGTACAATTCTATCCATGTGATTACAATGATCTGAAGTTGAACATGGTAGAAACCACTTGTTTTACCGGCCAATGATGTGAACTGTTAACAAGTGCGAGGGAGATCACCATTAATGTTAATGATTCCCAAGGTACTCTAGTACAATCTACTGAGTGTGAATAGATGTCATGATGTCGAACACCCAGTCGATTCTATCGATCAAAGGTCAATGATGTGAACCTATGTCGAGAGCGAGAGAATCTGTCATTAAAACATACAGATCTCAAGGTACTAAATATTGTTTCTAAGACTATTTCCCGGATTATGAGCTGATGTCGATGGGAAAACTCTCGTCGAAGAAGGGCCATGATGAGTCCCACATCGACGACATGAAACTTGGAACATAGTTCTGAAATGATGTGAATGTAGTAAACATATGACTGACTCAAAGATACTAACACAAAGACTGTGTAGCCTATAGAGGTAAAACTTCTTCAAATCCCCTTTGAACATCAGGCGACACGACAAAAATACTTGGTAGCATGACTAAATCGGAAAAACACACAATGCGATAGTGGACAATGCATTCTTTTGAAAGACTCAAAGGAGTGACATGACTCATGAAAGTGGATTGTTGCAGGGATCAGCTAAATACCCAATTGACTGACATGATGTGCAGACAAGTGCCATGTTCAAAGGTAATGACAAACAACTACCATTATTTACAAAATAATTCCCTTCTCATTTCCCCCATCATGATATATGAGTGCCTCTTTTCAGTTTTACAAGTTCAAAGAGGGTAACAAACACTCGATATAGCTTGTCGAAAGACAAGTCCAGACTCATATGTTTTATGAACCTTAGAGAGGAGGGGTTCATTCCCAAAACGGGTCTCTCAATGTTTAATTTAATGAGTCCACTGAAAGAAATCTCAGTATCGTTCATGTTTAGAGAATCTAAACGAATATGGAAGAAGAATCCAAAGGGGTCATTTTTCGTACGATTTAGTCTCTAAGGCTCGAAAAAGTGTAAAATCATACCTTAGAGAACTCTTCCAGTCATGATTGGCCGGAGTGCTCCTTTTTCATAAATAGTCCTATCTGAACCAAAAAAGGGATAACCTACCATCGGACGGACAACTCTTCAAATACGTTAACGAGCGTGAAGAAGACAAGATCTCTCGATGATCTTTTCGTATTTAGGGAGCCTGAAAAGAGTTTAAAGAGAACTCCATGAGGTTTCTTTACACAATGTCATATTTTATGAGCCTGGAAAGAATTGGAAACAGACTCGATGATCTTTTCGTGTTTAAGGAGCCTAAAAAAGAGGTGAAAAGAAGACTCCATGATGCTTCTTTACACAATGTCAAATTTTTACGAGCCTGGAAAGAAACTGAAATAGACTCTAACCTTTAATACTAGGTTTAAAGAGCGTGATGAAAGAGTCATAATGAACACTTATCGACCTTTTTTGTTTTATGAAAGTGCAAAAAATCCATAAAAAAAATTCCAAAGCTTCTTACTATAGTTCTCTTATCCTGCAATCGACTCAGAAACAAGTGTTAAATGCATTTATAACTAGTGTTAAGGGATTGCAACAGATAAAATTTGACTAAAATATGATTTTATATCAAAACTATAGTATTTCAGACCCAAGAATGCCTATATAAGTCATATAAATAGTCAAAATTCAAATAATTTCACTATTTACCCATAACAGAGAGCACTTGGAGCATTTTCTTTGCTAGATCTTCTACGGCTAATACCAGGAGTTTTCGTCGTTCGTTTTGAGCATCATCAGTTGCAAGTAACAACTAACACCCTATTCTTTCATTTCATAATGTTTATTTTGAGTTTTGGTGGGGTTTTGGGCTCATATGGAAAGCCCTAAAACCTTAAAAGAAGGCACCATGGCTACCCCTTGCAGGATACGTGGTACCACCTGAGAACCGTGCGTATAACATAGTTCACAGGCGGTGTCACCGCCTGTCTCCAATGGTGCACAGGAGGTGCCGGCCATGGAGACTTTAAACTCATAGCATGAGCAATAATAAGTCATTCTTTTGATTTTTAAAGATTAGGAATGATTCTAATGCATACTATGATTGTTTTTGACATGTCTTGGTTGCTCAAAACATGGTGATCTGGAAAGAAAGAACACATGATAATGATGATGCCTTTGCAGAGAGAAATGCAGATTGTATTGCCGCATTATGGGACTGTGGACTCCTAAAGTTCTTCCGGACCCCAAGCATGGTGTCACATGAGCAGTTACTGGAACACATACTGTGGATGTGGAATCTAGAGTAGCAGTATTTCAAGGTGGGGGCCCATATTCTTATGGTGGAAGTAGAGGATATCTACTTCTTTACTGGTCTCTCGAGACAGGGTGCCCCCATCTCACTGATAGGTTCCCGTGGAGGGGATATTACCACTCGAGAGCTTATAGATCGTTACTGTGCTCTAGGGACAAGCACATCGGGGAAGAAGATCCCCATCAGAGTAGTGACGGATGGGCCCCTATGGACCATCTTATTTACTATGCAAAGGGTGGCCAAGAGTCAGGGTGTGCAGAAGGCTTCTAGGGCACACACGATGTACGCCATAGAGGCCATGGCACCCACGGTGCTTAACTGGGCGGAAGCCATGCTTCCAATATTCAAAGATTAGCTGACTACGTGTCAGCAGGGAGAGCTAAAGTAGTTTGGATTTGGCTCCATTTTATCCTACTTCTTCTTCGAGCAGGTTCCACATATGAGACCTCAGGTGGTCTTCCAGAGTTTGAGAGCACGGGACCCCCATATGCTGAGGTGGGTCCAAGTCATGGTTCGTACAGGAGCAGGTAGGGGAAGGGTGAAGTTTGGTGATCTGTTCTTTAGATGTCTCTGAGATCAGATCCTCATGGTTGAGTATTATGCTTATGCAGGTAAAAACTTCATCGAAGATCCTGACCTACCACTCCCACCTGGCGGACAGTGGGGCGACATCGCTAAGAAGCAAGAAACCCTAAAATGGATGAAATGTTTTTATGTTTTTTGATGTTTTATATTTTTTATGTTAAGTGATGAGACCTATATATTCTCATGCAGATGTCAGAGCAACGCATCCTGGAGGAGCTTCTCCATTGGATAGGCAAGCTGGAGCCCACTTTGTACCACGGGGTGATGATATCACCGGGGAGCTAGAGGAAAACCTGGAGAGGTTGACCTTGGATATCCCAGATGCTAACATTGATGACCTCTTGATGAGATATCTAAGATCCACAGTGGGAGTACCGGGTTGATTCAGTAGGCTGCTACGTAGAGTAGCTCGAGAAGTGATGTGCTATCATGAGCACCACTAGTGTATGAGATATGTACTGAAAGCTGACAGCTTCAAGATTTTGTATGATGATTTTACCTAAAATCCTACATGCTTCAAATGAGGTCTTGGGACCTAATTTTTGTAAACTTTTTTTTATATATATACAGAATTTTACACAGTGTTTATATGTTTCAAATGGAAAATGCATTTTCTATGAGTTTTATGTGTCTTTGAATGTTTATTTACAATGTACCATGTTTTATTTTGATGTCATGAATGGGAATATGTCAATATAGGATGTAATTAGCTAATGAGTCAGCAACTACATTATGTTCCCTAGGGATGTGCTTATAGGTAATGGTTTCAAATGATCTTTCTAGAAAACTTACTCTTCGGAAGAGGCGGAGGAGCACCAAGCTTCTAATGGTGTAAACATGGTTTAAATGACAAAACACGAGTTGTGAGTCCATCAAAACTACTAGATCATGAACATCCTGGGAGGAAGATTCAGTCAGAAGATCAATGACTGCTTCATAATCAGCGATGTTATTAGTAACGGGACCTATACAAACTACTCCTGAACTGACCAAATCTTCAGTTGGGGAATAGAGGACCCAAGCAGCTGAGGCGAGATTCAAGGTGTGGTGGCAAGCACCATCAGCGAAGCCGTAGAAATCCATCTGCATGACCAAAACATGGTATAAATAGATGCAGACACTAAACTCAAAACCATCTTGAAAATACTAAAAGCACACTGAAATTCAATCAATATACATATATACAAGATACTATCCAAGAAAGACCTAGGCATAGTACCTTTTCAGGTACAACCCATTGTGAGGTTGCCCCAAAGGGATTCCATCATAATCACTCATAAGCTCCTTTCTCTAACACCTTAGAAATAACAAAAGGTCCATACCACATGGACTCGAACTTACCCTTCCCTAGTTTGTCATATCTCTGATCATAAGTCAAGAATAGGTCACCCTCGTTAAAGACACGAGGTTGGAAGGATTTATCATACTGCACCTTGACACATTTATTATGTGCCTCATTATCCAAGGTAGCATCTCTCTGAGTCTCATCAAGGTTACTCAAGTATAAAAATATTTCTTCTTCTGCGGAAGTGTCTGGGAGAAGTTCGACGAAAAGTTGTAAGGACGAAATCTGACATTGAATCGGTAAGACAGTTTTGAGTCCATAGACAAGCTAGAATGGTGTGAAACCAGTGGTTGTTTTCATAGAAGTCTGATAATCCCATAGAGTGGATAAAAGAACGTGGTTCCAGTTGCATTTATGATCTCCAACCATCCGACGAAGCATAGTTTTCAAAATTTTGTTAATGTCCTCTACCTGACCATTAGCTTGTGGATAATACAGCGTAGAGTTTTCATGGAGAAAACCTAGCTTGGCACTCAGTTCCTCCATCATTTTATTATGGAAATGGGATCTATGATCAGTAACGATGGACTAAAAAACTCCAAATCTAGCTATGATATGATTGAACAAGAAGAGAGCGGCAGTATTACCATCTTCTGCATATGTAGGCCTGGCCTCAGCCCATTTTGTGAAATAATCAATGGCTACGATGATGTAACCATGCCCCTCAGCTGAGGTAGGCTTACAATGCATGAATTCAATCCCCCATTTGGTGAATGGGCCAACGGAAATGATGGGGTGTAGCGGAGCAGGATGGGTGGGCTTTTTAGGATAAAAGTGTTGACAAGGTGATAATTTCTTAATAGCCTCATGACAGACTTTGAATACAGAAGGCCAGAAATAGCCAGCACAAAGGATTTTTTGGGTTGTATCCATCCCATATATGTGACCACCACATTCTCTAAAGTGGAAAACATTTAACACATGTTCATCCTCCTCATGGGTGAGGCATCACCAGAGAATTGATTCAATCCCACGTTTATACAAGGTATCATTTAGGATGAGATAGCACTTCACATGGTGATGGGTACGGCAGTGATCATCGCGGGATAAATGTGGCTGAAATCGTTGTGTTTAGAGATAAATAAGAAAATATCCATACCAAGGATTGGTAGTGCTAATCAGGAATAGGAATTCATCCGGAAATGAATCACTGGGCTCAGATTCCATCGAAGCACGGGGAAGATCACACATAAGCTCGGCAAAGACCAATGATTTATTTGATGTGGCTTTGGCAAATTCCAGATCAAACTCCTGAAGTATGACTATCCAACAGGATTACTTGCTCCCAAGCACCTGACGAGTCAGGATGTAATACATCGGGTTCTGGTTTGCCAATACGGTGGTAGTGCGGAGTAGAATGTAGTGACGAAAATTTTGTACAGCAATGACCGTTACAATGCTAACTTTTCCACATGTGAATAGCGAGTTTCAGAATCCATGAGATTCTTACTGGCATAATAAATCACATGCTCCTGACTGTGGAGATTTTCCTACACTAAAACCATGGCGATGGTAGTCGCGGAGGCAACAATATACAAGAGAAAGTCCTTTGAATAATCTGGGGGGTGTATCACAGGTAAATGAGTTAGAGCATGCTTAAGATTATCAAAGGTGTGTTGGGCCTAGTCATCCCAGAAGAATGGAGTGTTCTTCTTGAGGAGACGCATATAACCGTGCATTTTCTCTGTAAAATTGCACACGAAACGGTGGAGAAATTTTTCCTTCCCTTGCAAACTTTGGAGTTCAAGGAGATTAGTTGGGGTTGGTAGATCTAAAATAGCAGCAATATTCAAAGGATCGATCCAGATGCCATCCTTGGATACCACAAATCCTAGCAGACATCCCGTCTCAACACAAAAAACACATTTATGCGGATGGAGCTGTATATTATAATGACGACATCTCAGGAATATGTCTCTAAGATGACTAGGGTGGTCCTCCTGTCGCTGTGAATGAGCAGGGAGGTCGTCAAGGTATGGTTCAACAATATGTTTAATATTGTGAAATGCATAGGACATCGCATGCTGGAACATGGCTCCAGCATTTTTCAAGCCAAAATGTAACTTCTTATATGCAAAAGTAACCCATGGGAAAATGAATGTCATCTTATGCTGATCGAAGGGTAATATCTCAATATGATTATAGCCAGAGAAGCCATCCATGAATGAAAAGATGACACTTCCAGCACAGTTGTCGATAATCTGATCGATGTGCAGGGTAGGAAAGTTATCCTTGGGACAAGATTTATTTAAATCCCTAAAGTCGATACAGACTCTAATGGTGCCCTACTTTTTATTAACAAGGATAATGTTCGATACCCATTCCATCAGGGGTACATGATAAATAAACCCAGCTTTGAGAATTTTCTCAATTTTAGCTTTAATAGTTGCAGCCTTTCGAGGATGGAAATGCCTTAGTTTTTGCTTGACAGGTTTAGCCGTGGGATAGGTTTTAATCTCATGGACCACAATGGATGGGTAAATCCCCAGCATCTCTTCATAGGACCAGGAAAAAATATCACAAAATTCTTTAAAAAATGTCGTGTATGCTTCAGATTCATCTGTCGAGCAGTTCTGCCCAACATGAACATGCTCGATAGAATCAGGCTTGGTTTATATGTCAATCGGATTCGTCTGAGTAATGTTGCAAAGGTTTCATTTAGAATCTGTATCTTGCAACAATATAGGACTTTGGGGTACATTGACAATATCAGTAGGAAACAAGGATGTAAAATCATGGCTAACCGAACTAGTGTTGGGGAGGAACATGGATCTATGATGGTGATCCTCCCAAATGGGCTCATCCATATTCATGATCTCCATAATGGACTCATTGGAAGGAAAAGTCTTAGATAGATAATCTAGAATAGGAAGAGAAGGTTCTAACCAGTACGGTAAATGGTAAGGATCTGAAGCCACTAGATGAATATCATCCATGTGATCATCGAAAAAGGTTTGAATGTTGTCATACATAGCTTCGTGTGGACTCAACAAGGTGGAATCAACAACTTTTTTACCCTTAGGCTCATAATCAAATGAGGCGATCATATGGAATGTCGCGGTATCCATGCTAGGAGGAGTGGATGGAAAAATACCCATAAGGGATGAATCCTTCAACATGCCTACCCCAATCGACTAGTAAGGAGGAGGGGACTGGCCTAACATGGGGATGTTATTAGCCATGGAGGTAGTAACATCTGGTGTACAGAAATCAAGTTGATCAATAGTAACAATTCTCCCTAGATGCAGAAATTGGACTGTTTGAAGTACTGTTGAGGCGACAACAGTCATGGCATAGAACCAATTTATTCCTAGAAGTAGGTTGTAATCTAAAGGGGAATCTACCACTTCTACTTGAATGGAAATGGTTTTGGCCCCCATCTCGACTGATAGGGCTGATATGAGACCATGGGGTTGGAAACATTGTCCGTCAAAGGCCTTGAGGGTCGTAGGTGATGTTATAAGCTCGGGAGAGCCGAGAGCCTTCCAACAAGTTAGATATAAAACCAAGGTCGAAGCTCCTTCATCTAGTACCGTTCAAAAAACTTTATTTCCCACTACTTTAATAATGATCTGAAAAGAAAGTTTATGCGGTAATCTAGGCTTATAGTTCTCAACATTGAAATGAATTAAGTTAGTGTTATTCGGGTCGAAAGCTCCTATTGCTATCAACAAGTATTTGCGCTGTGTAGGGAAATTTTGGAGTACTTATAAGGTGGACATTGCACAAGGTGCTTGAGCGATATCTTCAACCACATTATAAAATTGAGCAGCTCAGGCATTGGAATTAAAGACAGCCTTCCGAAGAGTACTCTTAGGTGGATGAAAAATCATGTCGAGAGTAGGCTTCTCGATAGATAAGGGGATAGTAGACGAGGATTTTGGAGAACTAGTAGAGGGAGTTTTCCCTGAAGAAGAATGATATTCTTTATTATCTGTGGGTTTGTCATAATTCTGACTTCAAGTTTGTAGATTGATGGTATCTGAGGACATCATATGAATTTCCTCTAATGAACTAGAGTTACCCTAACTAGGCATGTGGTCTATCAATTGTTGTTGAGAGGGAAAAGGATCCGTAAGTACTGCAAGTGTGGGATTGGACTTCAGAAACTAGGACATTTCATCTCGATGAGGACACTTCTTTGAAAAATGGTCACCCCCGCATAGCAAACAGGGATATTTTTCCTTCCTTTTCCATTTATCATTATCACTGTTGGTTGGTCTTGGAGTCTCTTGTTGGTTTCCAGGTTTTTATTTCTATTTTTACCTTTCTTTTTATTATTACCTGAGGTTTGAGTACTTTGAATAGATTTGACCTCAACGGAAACCTTAGGAGTTGAAGGAGTAGGGGTGGTATTTTTGGGTTGCTTGGTAGGTTTCACTGCATACGGGGACTGGATTGAACCAACAATCCCATCAATAAGTACTTCTGCTGGTGGCTTGGCGGGATCGGTGCTGGGATGAGGATCTTGAGGAATCAGGTTATAAAGAGTTCTAGACTGGGAATAAATCAATTCTAGATATTGAGCCCGACTAATAGCCTGCTCTTCAGTAACAACACCACCCTTAGCCACATCTCGGGCAATAGGAGGAAACAAGGATTTGGTAAACCAATCAACTAATAACTGATCTAGAATAAGGGCCTTATTAAGCCTTCTCTACCTTCTCCACTCATGAATGTGATCGGATATGTGGGTGGAGGTGTTCTATCATAGAGAATTTAAAAGATCAGTGCCCATTTAATAATGAATAGGGAGCTGAAAATGTGTAAGAAACATGGTTGCCAATGAGCCAAAATCCACAAACGAATGTTGTGGGAGTTCGATGTACAACTTCACGGCTGTATCGGTCAAAGTTCGCTGAAAGAGTTGTAACCGAATGGATTCATCCATGAGGGAGTTTGAATAACACCACAAATGGAATGTCATAACATGGTTCTTTGGATCGTCTCCCTGCTTACCATCGAATTTTGGTATATCCGATGGTAACTTTACCAGAATGGGAGGCCATGAGGGATTTTGTCGAATGGGGTCATTAATCAACTTGGATAATCCAGGCAAGTCCAAAGTTTCTAGGAAAGGTAATTGTCGATTGGGTTGCACATACTGGTAATATTGATATGGCATATAATTACCAGTAGGACCATAAGTTGACTGAAAAACAGGTTGTTGTGATGAAGAACTAATAGAAAATCTGCCCGCAGGGGGTTGATTTCTGGGACCAGAACCACTAGGACCACTAGGGCCTCCTGGAGGAGGACCACCAGGGCCATCAGGACCACCAGTACCATTGGGAACACTAGGACCACCAGGGCCATCAGGACCACCAGGACCACTAGGACCACTAGGACCACCAAGACCACCAAGAGGCAGACCACCGAACCCTCCAAAGCCACCATGAGGTAAACCTACAGAGCCTCCGGAACCACTAGGCAGAAGGCCACCAAACCCTCCAGAGCCATAAGGAGGAAAGCCACCAGGCCCCCCAAGACCACTAGGACCAAAAGGAGGAAATTTTCTAGATCCTCCAGGACCATTAGGCCCCCCAGGGGGAGGACCTCCATAAGGCGGTCCTCCGGCACCTTCTGCAGTATGTATAGATATCCCTCCCATAATTGGCATGTAAGACCAGTTGGGTTTCCCCCATGGTGTAAAAGTGTTGCTAGGGTATGGAATTCCAGCATAAGGAATTCCTGTAGGATTGGATTGATGATTACCTACAAGTATTTGATAACCATAACCTCCAGAAGTTTGAACGGTTACAGGTTGTGTCCCCAAGGGCTGACCTAAAATGGATGGGGGATTAACCACATTAGTATGGGTGGGAGGGACATAAACTGTATATGGTTCTATGTTAGAGTTCTTCCCTTGACTAGGTACAATTCCGGTGCCAGATAACATAGGTCGTGTCGGGGGTTGCCCCCCGGCACTAGAAGGTACTGACGAAACGAGAACTGAAGGTTGGGCCGTGGGTCCAGAAGACCTGGGAGGATTAGGAAAATACATAACATGAGAGATGATAGGGATGGTAATTTGACCTGGGTTGTGTGGTGTCAGTGCACGATCTATAATCAGTTCAATGGGTCTCATAGAATCGGAAAATGAATGATATCCCATAGGAATAGATGTGGAACGTGATGGTGTCCGGCCTAATAGTTCATCTATTTGCTTATAAATCTCCTATGCATGGAGAATGGCAACACAGTATTGCCTATGTTCTTCTTCATCTTCATAAGCATTTAAACGGGTTCCAAATGAGGTAATGGCCTATCCTATAGTGGTATCCCAAAATAGAGCATTGGGACCATAGACCGGATGGGTTGTATAGTCAACATGACCTTTCATGGGAGAATGGAATGAGGTATTTCCCCGAGAAGGTTGTTGGACCAAGGGAGGTGAGTGTGAAGAATATGGTACTCCACTTTCTGCAACCACATTATCTCCCACTTGGGAGGTAGTAGCAGCTCCTTGGTCGATAGCTTCCATTGGATTTTCTCCTAAACCAGGAGTAAAATTGGGTGGAAAGCCCCGTACTCTTCTGGACTATCTTAACTCAGCCAGTTTGTACAGTTCCTATCTAACCTAGGGTCTGAAAATCTAGAAAACACACAAAAAAAATTTCCCAACACAAGCTGTAGGTCAAAACAAGCACACTTAAAATGATAGGAGGAGTTCAAAAAGTTAGGTCTCTCACCAGGATTGTCAAGAAGGTGCCACTCACGATATACCTCGAGGGTACGTCCATAGTAATCTCCCCGAATGTTGTTTTCGATGTATGGCTCCAAGCAAGACATCCAAAGGGCTTTTCTCAGATGGATAGGGTATCCTAGTGGGGTCTCCCGATATACTCAAGGTACGTGGGATCTCGAATCGGTAGTAGTGATGTCTAATGCATAACTGTACACAAGGGACCTTCCGATATACAATCAAGTATGTGAAGTACCTTTCTAGATACCTCAAGGGTATGTGAAAGGTCATTTGATATACCGACGGTACGTGGAAGAATCGCATGAGTCCCGGGATGTAATGCGGACAAAATAACAACAACTCCTACGCTTAATGACACTCGAACAAGTCTCTAACCTATCACTCCAATTGCTGCATATATTTTAACCTATAACTACCATTAATTTTAAAGTGGACGATTAGGTGAATGCATGATGTTTTGATAGAAAAGTAAAACCATGCAGTATGCTTGTGCAAATATTTCACTTTACCGTTCAGTATGCCTACTTATGGGAGGGAAAGAGAGTATTTTCTTTTGTTTCAAAACCAAAAAAGACTTCCAAACAACAGTCTTGAAAACAAAATCAAAGACAAGCAGTACTTTTCTACACTGATTTCTCTTTTCTGAAAGCAATAAGAAGGGGAAGAATCTATTTTCCTAAAAGAAAAACAAGAAGCACACTATATGCAAATGCACTCTATTTTTTCAATTTTCTCAAAACATAAGCAAATCTAACTTAAAACTACCATATTTTTTATTTTGATTGAGATAGTTCTAAATGCATAAGAGATGAAATAACATGAAGATCTTGAAAGCTTGTAAATCCAATCAGAGAACCAATGTCTAACGCTCAATGATGATAACCTAGTCTTAGTCAAAAAAATTCTTTTTAAAGGAAAAAGAAGTTTACTATGCAAACAAGAAATGAAACCTAGAAGCTAATCTAGTGTTCTTCTTCTGGTCTATATAACAAAAATGAAAAGAGATATTACTAACACCCTAATCTTTTCAAAAAACAAGAAATCCTTTTACAAACACAACCAACAAGCATAGAAGCAGATGAACAATCAAAAAGTCTAATTTAGCTTTTGAATTTTTGAATCAAACCAATATTTAAACCATAAAATTTTCAAGCCACAAGCATCAGATTCTATCACATAATCCTGCTAGTGTTGGACTGAAAGCAACACAACTCAAATTTTTACAAAAAAAAATGAGGAAAAAGGGCCTTGGAATGATGCGTACCTGGCATTGTGCTTCTCAGGTGTTGACAAGATGGTTCTATCCTAGCATCGCTTCTCGCCAATGGGATCCAGGTGGTGGCATAGTGTGCTGCCCACTCTGTTCAGGAGGTGGCATCGCTCCTCATACACTGCATAGGCACGGTTCCCTGTCGAAGACCAAAACACAAAGAGAATGATAGAACAAGTCAGAAAAGGACTAGATCAAGGCAAAAACTTCTAGATTGAAAATGGAAACAGAGCATAAAAGGTCGAAATGACTCAGATTTGAATAGATATGGAAGTTTCAAACCCAAATTGACTAAGTCAGAAAGAAGATCTGACTGAAGAGAGTTGGATAAAGAGTTTGGATTCGGACAAGAGTTGAGAACTGAGGAAGATCAGAACAACTGATACATATATCTATTCCCCAGCGGAGTCACCATATTTGTTAGCTAGAATATTTCACCTTCTATGGACAGTAAGGTGTTCCATTGGTATGAATGGTTCAGATCCAGAACAAATTAAATACAGAGGTTGAAGACCCTCCCTGGACGTCGTAGATACCTGGAATGTGATGCTTCGATAGTAACTCTATGTACCTGCAATTAGCTTAAATACGCAAACACATCAAAGCTGTCAGAATATAATCTACTGATCCATGTTAGTGACTAAGGAATCTAACAACATATATGTGAAATCAAACAACAACAATAATGTTGGATGGAAATCAACTTGCATTAAGATAAAAATGGAGAAGTTTACAACCAAGCCTTAGTGTTGACATGCATCTCCATGAAACCAAACACTCTCATCCCCATAAGCTTCGACTCTAGCTGTCTATGCTCTCCAATGGCTTGGTCCAAGTGATAAATCCAACAGCATAGCAATACCTTAAGAGTTCTCCTCCTCGACCATGGATATGAGCTTGTATTTATAAGGCTCAATGGATAGGGATGGTTGAGAAATTAGTGGATGAGGTGGCCTCTAAGATCCTAGGATGAGGGATCTCGAGCTCAATTGACCCACAATGATAGGGATAAGGGAGGACATGAGGCTCATCATCTAGAAGCCTCGAGAAACTTCTCTTTTTCCCCTTTTACCCAGGGTACCGCAATTCTCCTTCAATGATAGAGCGGTTCTGGTAAGAAACACTTATGGACTAAGGGCCATAAGCAGTGGCATCGCTTGTGGACAACAAGGGATAGGCGGTACGAACAAGGTACCACTCCTAGAAAACATGGAAAGCGTGGTGCTGAGCATTCTTTGTGAAATATTGAAAAATGGTATGAATTTCCACTCCAAGTGCTAGGATTCAAGGCAAGTAGGTATGTCAAAGGTCTTATCACATGATGGTGACAGGATTTTGGTATAACAAACATATCCGAGTTACTTAGATGGTTTGTACTAGACCTTATTTTTTGTAACATTTCCATTATTGTATTCTGGTTTTGTTTCATGATGCTCAGTTTTTGTGCCATGGTGCTTATGTTTTGTGAAATCTCACTCATCTTGTCATTTAACTCTTTTTGTTTCTCGTTCTCGATGTCTAGTTTGTCATCAAGTTTTCTTTCTAGCACTAGAACAAATTCGTCTTTGATTTCTTTCTTAAGTTCCTTCTATTTTTCATTTCTTTCTTCCATCTTTTTTGGTTAGCGACGAGGGACTTGATGTATTTCCCTAATTTCTCAAGTTTGTCTTTTAAATCCACCATAGCATGGGACCTTTTATGCGAATGTGTGTATTTGGAATTCTATTTTAACTTATGGAGGAATAAAAGACAATTAATGTCTTTGAAATAATTGATGAATTAATAATAATTATTATAATTATTTAATGTGTTGAAATAAAATAATAAATATAAAATATTATATTTAAATATTTTATTAAAAGGTGGATTAATAAGTTTTAAAATATTATATAATAATACTTAATTGATTAATATTGTATTTGTTTGTAGGGCTACGTGGAATGAGGGGTGTGCGGCCTGGGTTGAAGTTGGAAAGCAAACGATGCGTTGGTTTTACTTTATCTTTTCTTTTTTTACTTTCTTTTTCCTTTCTTTTGTATTTTTTACTTTTTTTTTTCTTTTATCTTTTCTTTTTAACTTTTTTCTTTCTTTTCTTTTCTTTACATTTTTTTTTCTTTTTTTTAACGTTTTCTTTTTTTCTTTTCTTTTTTGGACAAGGTCCTATATTTTAGGGAAACCCTAAAAACTAAATTTATACAAAGTGTAAATAATGGCCAAGGGTCATATAGATCTTATACCAATGTTATACCGTATTCAGTGTAATGGATAATCCTTATCCGGATTAAGTTAGCCTGTATCGATGTCTAAGGAGGAGGATATTCCATCTTCAAATAATTAAATGTATAATAATTAATGGATGATTTATTACAATGGAGATGGCTTCCTTAAATATGGCTTGGCCATCAAATGTTGAAGAGTAATTTCTCTTCATAACTACATTTAATAATAAATTACTATTGCTAATGGTTATAACCTAATTATTTACTATTTTATTGTTGTAACAATTCAAAGTCCACATAATCTTAAGTGTTCCTAATGAATGACTAGGTTTTATGGCTTACAAATTTCTTATATAAGTGAGATGAATATCAGGTATAAGGTAAGTAAAATAACCAAACATTAGATATAACTGAATCATGAACAGATATAAAAATACTGTGAGTATGAAGCTATATAAAGAGTGAGATATTTAAGATCCAAGTACATGATAAACATTTCAACTCATTCATAAGAATTCCAAGATGGATGACATTTATCAGAGAACAGAGCTATGAATCTAGTGTTTAAACTAAGCATAAATATTTGTCATGATAAAAGAAAAAAAATAGGTTCATCTCAAATATAATCATTCCATAAAAAACTTTATATAAACTGAAAAATGGTATACATTCCTGATAGATAATAGCAATTTGATCTCCAAAACCTTTCCTAATACCCTTTATTCTTCATTGTCATATATATATATATATATATATAACTAAAATAGTTTTATATCCAAATTTTATTGATCTAAATGACCAAAAATAGAAAAGATAACTCATATTTGATTTAGACCTAATGACTCATAACATAAACTTGACACTTAATACTAACAACTGTCGAATGATAATGACAAAACAGATATGTCATCGAATATTTGTAGGGGATATGACATGGATCTTAAGTTTGCATGGACTTTGAGTTGGATTTGTCCACGATCAGTCACAACTTCCTATCTACTTCGGCTAGTATCGTCAAACCATCAAGTGCTTGTGATCTTTTCTATAACCGATAATTTTCTACTTCCATGGATTGAATTTTGTCTTTAATTTCTTTGTTTTGACCCATGAGTTCTTCATTTGTTGTTGTGTAGCCCTTTTTCTCCTTAGTACTTCTTTAGATACTATTATGAGCTCTTAATAATTGTCATCGATCTCTTCTGAATCTTCCCTTAAACTTTTGTTAGCTATCATTAACTTCTCACTTGAATCATTTAGATATATATTTTGCTCCTTAAAGTATTGCAAATATTTCTACAATACCTCAACTTCTGACAATGATTCCATCTCTTCTTGATGTGTAGGATATTCTTCAATGTCTGAGGGTTTGAAACACATACCAATTTCAAATTCAACCATCTTCTATTTACCTTTGCAAACATCTTCGATCAAATTACGTGTATGCCTTAACTCTTGTTGAATTTATCCAAGGGTTTAATCTGTTGTATGATATTCTTCATCTACAACCTGTATATATTGATCACTGAAGGAATACTTTATGATATTCACAACATTATTTTGGAATTTTATATTGAGAATGGCCTTCATATTCATCCTTAATTAGTTCTTCAATCTAGTTTTTGGTCTCCAATTGTTTCCCAAACTATCTACAACAGGGTTTTCATTGTTTTTTGAATTAGATGAAAACTCTTGAACCATAGAATTTTCCATAGCATCCCTAGGGATATCAGGAGCAGTGACATCTCCCTTCTGAAACTCAATAATCATCTCTCTTTGTATCTTTGTTCTAAAAACCTCTTACATAGACATGTTTACAGCATCGAAAACATTTCTAGATTGTTCATTTCCATGTTCATCCACCTTTCTCTTCTGTCTTTTTGAATATCTATGTTTTTCCCTATTTCTTTGTCCTCATCATGTGTCTATGATTCAGGATCAAAACTGAACCAAAATAGAAAATGTTGTCAATATATGTGTATCTTCTTTAACTTAGTGGTTATCAAAATTTTAATTAGGCCATGATGAAACACATAGTGACTGGTATGGTCAGGGTGATTCTTGACCCGTGTGACCGTATTTTATATTCTTTTAAACAAGTAATAAGGTAGATTTATCTTGGATTCACCATTTAAATGTAGTAAAAACCTTAAATGATACTTGAATACAGTTGCAAATCGCCCATCGTGGGTTATATGGTGTTGTATAATGTTGAGTGCATCCCTCCATTCTGTTTTAACATTATTTAAATGGATACCTTTACCCCAATCCATATTCTCGAAATGAGCCAATAAAAATATGCTTAGGTCAACCTCAAACAGATGATTCTTAAACCACCTCTCACCTTCGAGAGATATGCCCGTTGCTTTTGCAATTGTGGCTTCATTTACCCTAAAATTTAGTGTTTGCAAACTAACAACAGAATCCTTGTAATTATTTATGAAGGCATTTGTTACCTCTAGGTTGTGACCTTTTAATTTTTCACAAAAATAAAACCTTCCTGCATTTTGCATCATCTCTACACACCTTGGGAATTCTTCGTCCCATTTAACATTCTCAGGTTCTAACCTACAAATTTTCCCACTAAGTATTTTCATCACAACCATCATGATCCTGCTAGGTCATGTCTGCGAAACCGTTGGATGTATTTCCTATTCAAAACATGTTAGGAAAATAATTGATGCACAAAATATTGATAACAAGCATGTACTGTAGGTTTATGTTAATGCCATAATTCGTAAACAACTGGAGTACGAATTCTTGGTTCATGTATTTGATAATATAAACAACAGGTTAGTACTGTAGACCTCTGTTAGTGCCATAATGAAAAACAACTCCTCCATAAAGCACGTGTCCAAAGTATGACACATATCATAAGATAGTTCCAAGTGTAAACAATCTAGAAGCACTAGACTGTAACCTCATTATGAAATCCATTGTCGGAATGTACTATGACCATTAATACAATATAACCATCAAACTCTATAAATCATTCATCGAAACTTGAAACTTGGAACATTCATAGTGTAAGCTTTGATCATTTATCAAACCATGAATCATTATAAAGATTAGAATTTGGAAAAGTTAATGAAAATGAGCCATGTTTATTCTAGTTATCATAATAAATAAATAAATGATAAAATAAAACTTAAGGAACCTAAAAACTAATCTAAGGAATATTTAATAAATTTCAAGAAGAAAATAGTTTCTAATAAAGACTCTAGGGTAGAACTAGGATACAACATCAGCACCACCCATTGGGTTACAAATCATGGGACTATTCAATACATATTCCCCCATAGTAAGATTGATATTATGGAACTTCCCTAAACAATTGATGGTTTCTCCATTTGCAATCATTACTTTAAATCCTGGTGTTGGATATATGAAGAAATTGATATCTTTGGCTACTTAGCAGTGAATGAAATTATGAGTACTACCAGAATCGATCAACATTGTTAACTTTTCATTTTCTGTATATCCTTCAATATTGAGAGTTTGACGAGTGCTAATTCTATCCAAAACATGACAAGATATGGTGGGATTAATCACTTCTAGGTCATCCCCTTACAGTGGTTCATGTTATTTTTCTTCTTCCTCTTCACATTCTATGTAGAATAATTTCTTTTATCCACATTTATGTCATTTACTGTACTTGATGTCACAATTAAAGCATATACCTTTTTCTCTTATTTCCTCCAGTTGTTGAGGTGTCAACATCTAAGGCTAGTTAGAACAAGGAACGTCATTCTCTTTGTATGCGTCATAAGTGGTATTTTTAGTGTCCACCGCCATATTTTTACTTTCAACCTTCCTTGCCATCATGAAAGCCTTCTCCAAGGATGGTGGTTCGAAGAGACACACCCCATGTTGAATGTTATCCTTTAAGATTCTAATAAAGATATCCAATAAATTATCTTTTGAAATGGTCTTCACCTTGAGACTTAGCTTTTGAAACTACTTGATGTGCTCTGTAACTAGACCTTTTTTCTTGATATTTACCAACTGGCTAAAGAAGGTGTTGTTATATAAATCCCTGTAATGTGCATCAATTCTTCTGTGAATATTTACCAAGAGATAATAGCTTCATTTTTATGGTCACAAATCCATTTCTACCATAGGAATTGATCAGGATCCAAATATAAGGTTGCAATAGTTACATTTTGCAAAGTCGGTACCTGGTGTAGTGATCTGAAATTTCAGGATCATTTTTTAACCAAAATTTGCATGTGAAATTTATATGTTAAATACTCATAAACAAGCTTTAAAAACTGAAATTTAAACACTTAAACATCTACACATAAGAAAATAAATAGAAAGCGTACCATGAAATTGATAGATAAGAACTGATAACGTAGTTCAACCCTCCTAGGCTACGTCTTCGGGCCACTTCCAATGGGTTTATGAAACCACTTATATTTTATGTCAGTCACTAGAAAAAATAGACAAAACCACTACAATCCTCTCAAAATTTCGAGAAAAATAAGTATAAACTCCACCAGGTTTGCCTGAGGCCTCTTCTAGCACGCAAAACGAGACAACATCTACCTATGCTGTATGGATTTGTACAGAATGTCATTTTCCCGCTTCGAGAACTATCCACATAAATTCCCTGTACCTTCACCTCGGGATTTGTTCCTAAAAATGGTCAAAAAATTGCCTTGGGGTTTAATTTTTCATGGTTTAAATAGTGTTTTATGGTGGTTTTTTATGGGCACAACCGGAGGGCCATGTGCCCTTTTGGGATCCCCCAACTCCACCTCCAAATTTAAATTGATTCTTCCATATCCCATACAAGAGGATGGCCGTGGCATGTTGGAAAAGGAATTGGATATTAGGGAAAAGGTCCCAGAGTCAAACCCGTGGGCCTCTCCCACTTTTACGTTAACAATGTAATGTATCTGTAAAGTGGAAAGCAGTGGCATGATATTTGGATAAGGTTTGTCATATGATATGTTTTAACTCTATGCTGGCTCCGATTCCATGTTAACTATGTGTTGGTTGTGATTCTCTGTTGTTTATGTTATAACTTGGCAACTTGGCCCTAGGTGTTGGCTTATAGCATATAGTCCCGGTGTTGACCATGGGTTCGAGGGCTATGCCCTCGACTCCACCCTTTTTTTCCAAATGATATACAATACAACTTCATATAGCACTTATGCACTAGATCTAATAAGGAACAAATGCATGAGCTTTGGATAGATGAACATTGCAAAGACTTTGGGATATATAGAGGTATTTGGTTCAATTCCCATAGACTACACAAGACATTTACCAACCCATACCTTATACATTTTTTTTTCCGATTTACTCATTTTTAACCCTTTTTGCCAAAATTTCAAACATTGATAACATTTGCATCTAGAGGTCGTTTCACGCGAAAAAAGCATTGACGGAAAGATTTTGGTGAAGTCTTTACCTTTGTAAGATGTATTTTGTTGTTTGAAGACTTATTTATAGAAATATCATGGAATATCCTCCTAGATCAAACCTTCCCACTGGGAAGCTTTTGGGGCACCAAAAGCATGGAATTGTTCAGAAAATAGGTGAGGGTATAGTTCCCTCACTCTTTCGGTCTCTATCTACATTACTTTGCTTGGATGCATTCCTTTCAATCCTAGATGAAGAAATTCCATGTCTCCTCTTCGTGAAGATCTGGCCTTCTTGACAAGTATTACATCTTCATGAAGCTCATTGATATATTCAGGAGCAAACTCGTCCACAGAAGGTGCTTGAACATGTCCATCTTAGTCTATAATCATAAGCATCTCATACAGTTTCAAGTTTTCCACATCAACAATTGAATGCATTTGCATATAAGTAGGAAAATCTAACCAAAAAGCATTATTACCGACTTTATCCAAAATTGTAAAAGGTCCATACCTGATAGGTTTCAACTTTCTACCTTCACCATGGAGTCGATATTTGTGATATGAATCCATATTCGATCACCAATATGGGAATAATGATCTATTTGATGTGTGTCATGTCATTATTTATACTTGGTCTAACTTGATTCCAATTATCCCTACATTGCTTGATGAATTAAATGGATCTACTGAATAAACTTCTAATATTTATCCGCATCAACATGTCCACATTCCACTGTACATTTCCCAAAAACAAATTCTAAAGGAGACTTCGGAAACTACCCAAAACATGTCTCGAATGCAGACTTTTGTGTTGAAGAGTGTATAGCTTTGTTGTAGGCATGTTGAACATAACGCAACTGTTCATCCCAAATATTAGGGTGCCTAGCACAATATCCTTGAAGAAGATGTACCACGGTCTAGTTGACCACTTCAGTTTGTCCATTGGTTTGTGGATGAAATGTTGTGCTTTTCTTCGTATTTGTGTCCATAAGTTCCCATAAATATGACCAAAAATTCCCAAGAAAATGGGAATCTAAACCAGAAATAATAGAAGTAGGAAGTCCAAAATGGACCCATACATTTTGAAAGAACAAATGAGAAGTCATCTCAGTTGTGATCTGCTTTTTACAAGGAATGAGTATACACATTTTATTGAATTGATCCACAACAACATATAGATAATCATGTCCCTTTCTATACATTGGTAAACCTACTACAAAATCCATTG
Source organism: Pseudotsuga menziesii (assembly GCA_001517045.1). Lineage (NCBI taxonomy): Eukaryota > Viridiplantae > Streptophyta > Pinopsida > Pinales > Pinaceae > Pseudotsuga > Pseudotsuga menziesii. Next base: position 669,616 of record LPNX010265974.1, on the reverse strand, counting down.
AAACACTTTCCCATGGATGAGAAGGAACTGGAAGTGGAGTGTACAAGCCTATCTTTATGTTATGTGGTTTACTTGTTGCACACATAACACAATCATTTACATGTTTTGAAACTGTATCATTCATTCAAGGCCAATAAAAAAAAATTTGTAATTGTGCTACAGTTTTACCTACTCCAAGATGTCCTAAAATGAGAGGAGTATGAGCTTCTCTTATCACATGCACTCTTTTACTTTGTGGAATACATATTTTACCAAGATGATACAACAACTTTTCATTAATATGATAGTTCAATTCTTCATTTTGATATCCATTCCTTAGTGATTCATAAACTTCTTTAAAGTCTGAACATCCTTAGTATATTGTTCAACATAACGTGCATGTACTATAGGACTTTGTTGAATGACAATAGAAGGAATCATTGGAGGTCTAGATAACATATATGCAACTTTATCCTAAATTCCTTTCGTATTGTTGAATTATATGAGCAATAGGATCACAATCCTGCATGAATTCAAATGAGAATAGGATGTTGTAGAAGAGAGAGAAGAATTTAGCATAGACTGATCAATTACTCATGGAAAAATTGTACACACAGAGAAAAAATTGGAATAATATGATTATAATAATGAATCAATAAATAATATCATAGTACATTGTTTGTACATATATGAGAATTTGAATGCCTAATATAGGATTTGAATCTACCAACTCAAATTGAATTTGAAGTTAAATCAGTGTGAGAAAATCACCACTGGATCTCACTAATGCAACTCTAGATAACTAACTTAGTCTACAATCAGTTAACTAGTGAGGGTAGGTGATAAAAGGATCCCACACTTCCTTCAATCATGCAAATTGGTGCTAGGATAAATAATAGTAACTAGAGCATAACTGAACATGACTGCTTACCTAGCAAGTCCACTGAAGGAGACTGTCGGTGGCACTCTTAGTGGGTTTTTAAATTATATGGATTGGTCCTTGGGGATCCTAAACTCATGCAATTGGGTGCACTAAGTCGTGTATGTCCCCTAAGTGTGTCTCCCATGAACTAGTGGGGTGATGAAGACCTCCTAAGCTATAAAAATAGACAATTAGACTATGTGGTCAAAGGGAGGATGAATAATAATCCCAACACCGCCCCCTTAATCCTGACTTTGCACAACCTAGGACCTGAAAACTAAGACCAAGGGTCACCCATACAATCTAAATGAAAAGTAATAACTATTAAAAAATGAGGAAATTTGGAAAATATCATGGGAAAACCCTCCCTCAAAATAAGCAGGAAAATCAAGATCAATATTTCATATCAAGAGAAAAATTCTTCTTGAATAAAAAACTTGTGAAAATGTTTCTACAACCTCCATCTCTGTGGTGCATTGAGGCAGTATGATGGTCCTTATGTGCACTAGTATCCTAGGACTGTGTAACATCCTAGTTTTGACCCCATGGTATTTTGATTTTACATGGTGAAAATATTGTATGGAATCATGGAAAGGAAGTCAAGGCCAAGGCCCTGCCATTGATTGATGTTTTGTGTATAGGTGACCAAGGTTGATGCCTATGCTTTATGGTGCTAAGTCAAGAACAATATATATATTTGTGAATATCGTGTGAAATGCAAACTAATAAAATTACCACAACTAGATATCCGTTGCAACATTAAAGAGATGGGGCATTATTTCACAAGGAATAGGGAGGGGGGATGTTTAACCTTGAGATATTTGGGGAAAAGCCATGTGTCAAAAGGAAACACCCCAAAATGTATGCCCATTTCTCCTCATGCGTTCATGTTTTCATCTTCCCTCACATTGTGGGGAGAAACGAGATGTTTTGATCATCCATACTTCAACGTTTTCAGTTTATCTTTCCTCGGTGTGCATACGTAGTCCTTCATCTAGATTTCACCCAAAACATTGTGGTCGATTCTGATTTTTCCCTATTCCATCATGTGCATGTTCATTATGCATTTGTCCTGTTGGAAGAACCGTGTTTTGTTCTGGGTTGTTCATTCACCGAGGATTCACACGCACGTGGGTCATTTTTTTTCCTGATTGAACAAATGCAACAAGAGCAAGCGGGTTTTGCTACATGTTTCTACAAGTTTGTTTCCTTTGCTGAGACCTTGTGTGTGGTTTTGCAGTGTTATCTTGAACTGTAGAGTGTTAAGATACCTATTACTTTGTGTATCTGAGTGAAGCATGTGTTATTGTGTCTCCCTGTGGTTTGCGATGATGTGCACCTTGGGTTTGGTCTAAACTATATACAATACTTAGGAGTGGAAGAGACATAGAATGTGCTTGATCAACCTAGTGGTAACCTCACAATAAGATAAGAGTGGCTAGTGAATATTATCTGCACATCTTGAAGAACACTGGAAGGGAAGATGTGGCCTGAGGGACTGTGGAGCAGATAAGTGGACACTTCCTTGTATTGTGTGTGTAGGCAACGTGGATGCCAGGCTAGATAGGTCATGTGAAGGTGTCCTTAGCTCTGTGGATGAGCTCAATAGCTTAGCAGTTCTTCCTGTCCATTGCCTTAATAGCCTGATAACCCATCTGTTGTCTTGGTTGTGTCTTGTTGTGTTTGTCCTTGTGTGTGTGTGACCCTTGGTTGGATAGCCTGATAAACCCATCTATTAGTTGGCTTGGCTGGTCCTAAATGTAAATGATGGATTGGATGTGTGGCCTAATAACCCATCTGTTAGTTGGCCTATTTGCTTGTAGCCTGATAAACCCAACTATGTTGGCTTAGCTAAGTTTTGTTGTATCCTTGGATTTGTGTGAGCCTTCTATTGTTCCTTATTCCTTGGGGAAATCATGCCTAGCTCAGGGGTGGCAGTGCTGCTGAGAGATAGATGAGTGCACTGGCCTATGGTTGGGTGGAATGTTGCAGTGACATATCTGGTTGTGGAACAAGCTTCTTCATAAGATAAGTATCTCTGTGTTAATCTCTGCATTTGTATTTGCTTAGTGAAATATGATGAGCATGCTTAATGTGTTGAATTGATGAATTGCTTATGATGTATAATTGTAATTGTATGCATCTGTGTATGTTACTTTCAATGCATTTCCTAAGTTTTGTTATGGGCTTACATTGGCCAAATTGGTGATGGCATAAAGGATTGAATCGGTCCAAGACTTCTTCTAATAGGCTGAGTTTCTTGGCAGAAATCTCCTTTCGCAACTTGCAGGATGCAGGATGCGGGATGCATCTTCCCAATATCTATTTCCATAGTTTTCCTTCTGCAACTTTCCTTTCCACATGCGAGATGTGAGATGCAAGATGCGGGATGGAAATTTCCATATTCCCTGATTCCACAAACTCAAACTTTCCACACTCTTGATCCTTGCAAGTTGATTCTCAATCGTTGATTCTTGTGGGTTGATTTTCATCCGTTAATCTGCTCCCAGATGCGGAACAGATTGTGACCGACATTTTTCGACGCAATTTTTCCCCACCATTCGATCTCCTCTAAGATATTTATTTGTAGATCCTCGAATTGATCAATGGTGGACGGGAGGGGGATGTGACAGTGTGGTGTTGGAAAATGAATGTTGAGGGGTGTTTCACGGACATTCTGTGTGATTCAAAGAACGACAAAGGTTTCGTAATAAATTTTTAATTCCGCATGATAATCGGGGTATGGGTATGTGACAGTATGGTATCAAAGCTACTGGTTGCATCATTAGGGCCTAAATGGGCCAAGTTGAACAGTTAACAGAGCTGCAGGTTGTAGCATTGGGCCTTGATGGGCCAAGTTGTACACAGAAAAGATAAAAGAACACCCAGGTGGTGATTTGAAAGAGTTGCTGGTTGCAACGTTGGTATAAATGTTCCAAGGCAATTGGTTGCAAAAAGAAAACTACAGCAAGAAAGAGTGTGATTTAGTAGGATTTCTAAACTTAGCCAACCCAACGAAATGCACCGTGACTGTGATCTGATCTTGACCATTCATGCCTACAATAAGCGGTTGGTAAGTAATTTCTTTTGATTTATGAGATTATCTAACAGATGATGTTATTAACATATTTTGTAGAGTTGCAGATCAAAACATTGGTCCTGGTCCGACCAATAAGGTTAAAGAAGATCAGCACCAAGAAGAAAATAAGAGGCTGATCAAGGCTCTGGTAGAGTAAAACCAATTGACTACCGCCATGCTACAAAGTTTGGCATATTTCCAAAAGAAAGATAAACTCTAGGCACCAGTTAATAGAGATGTAAGGGAGTAGGATAAATTCTCATGAGAAGAATGAGAAGCTTAACCCAAGGAAGAAAGGTTTTAAGCCTCATCACCTCCTAAAGCAACAAAGGCAGCCATCACAAGCTATGATTAAGCCAACCAAAATGATGAGGGAAAAGCTAAAGGAACCACTTGAATTTTGGGGATGTGAAGGACCCCATATATGCAGGAATTTACCACTTGAGGATAGGAATAAGGGTCAATTCCCCAGCACCCAAGAGGCTGAAACTGTGGGTGAGGAATCAGGGATAATTCCTATAATTTGTGCATTGTTAGAAGACCACCAGGAAGGTCATAACTCAATTGTGGTGGAAGTTGAGGGTGAGATTGTTGAACAGACTATTTCCATTTTGATTGAACTTGGATCGACTCACATCTATATTACTCCTGGAATTGTTGAGATGTGCACTTTGAAGAATTAAAAGCATAGAAGATCATGGTTATTCTAAATAGCCACCGCAACTGAGAAGAAAGTCAGTGAGGTGGTAAGGAAATGTCCATTAGTCATGGATGGGTTAGTCACTTGTGCATATCTGAATGTTTTGCCACTTGGATCCTATGATATAATCATTAAGATGGATTGGACAGGAGCACATAGAGCAAAGCTATATTTTTACAACAAGACTTTTGAGTACTTGGATGAAGAATGCAACCTAAGGATTGTGAAAGGCATTCTAAAAGTGATCTTTGGAAGGAATTCCTCGACAATGCAGCTGAAGAAGTTCTATGGGAAAAGTTGTAGAGTGTATGCAACTCATGTTTGGAGGCAGCATAGAATGAAGATACTAGGTCTGAGGACCTTCATGTGTTGCAGGAATTCAAGAATGTTTTTCCTGATGAGATTCTAGGGCTTCCTCCAAAGAGTGACATCAATTCTACAATTGAACTTGTGCCAGGTAAAGCACCAGTGTCCAAGACACCCTATAGGGTGAGTACACCAGAAATGATAGAGCTGAAGGTGCAGCTACAAGAATTTTTGGAAAAGAGGTATGTCAAGAAAAGTGTGTATCCTTTGGGAGCACCATTCCTAAATGTGAAAAAGAAATATGGTACACACAAGATGTGTATTGATTTCAGACCATTGAACAAAGTCACTTTGAAGAAAAAGTATGCTTTTCCTAGGATTGATGACCTATTTGATCAAATGAGAATATCAAAGGTGTTTTCCAATATTGACTTAAGGTCTGGTTACCAACATGTAAGGATCAAGGATGAAAATGTTCATAAGACAACCTTCAAAGAAAGGCATGGATCATATGATGTTGTAGTGGTATCATTTGGTTTCACAAATGCACCAGCCATGTTCATGTGCCTCATGAATAATGTTTCAGTAAGTATCTGGACATGTTTCTTCTTGTTTCCTTGATGGCATTTTTATTTATTCTAATCTAAGAATGAGGAAGAACATGTGGAACATTTGAAGCTGACTTTGAAATTGCTCAGAAAGCATAAGTAATTTGCAGGTTTGAGCAAATGTGACTTCTATGATTATAGAATTCATTATTTGGGTCACCTTATCTCAGATAAAAGAATATCTGGAGACCCTGAAAATATTAAGGCCATGATGAGTTGGCCTGCTCCAAGAAAGTTAACAGATATAAAATATTTTGTGGGACTTGCAGGGTATTGCAGGAGGCTCACTAAAGAAGATTCTGCAAGTAAAGTGAATCCTATGTATAGGCTGAGGAAGCATGCATGTGAACTTGTAGTTCCATGAGGAAGGGTCCTTTGTGTGTATGGGGATGGATATGAGGACTTCCTGAAGACTCAGGTAGGATGAGCTAAGAAAAGCAGCATGGTTGTGCCCAATGAAACCCAGGCATGAAGTTTGCATGTGCCATGAGAAGGATCTCATTATTGAGAACAGATTTTGAACTTCAGATTGCAAGTTTTATTTTGATTATGGGAGACTGTGATATCCTATGATGGTTTTGATTCATGCTAACAATGGATATGCTTGTTTTGCATTTTTGATGTTTGAAGTTTCCTGTTGCTAACTATGATTTTTTTGATGATTAAAAATTGTTCCTAGATGACATGTTGTATGTGGATGTCCAGGTTTTGGGCAGCATGCATAAGTAAGGGATGAGTACTCCCCACTTGCAGAAGCCAAACAACATGAGGATGGCCTCATGGTTGCAAAAAAAAAAATTGATTTTATGCAAGAAGAAGGATTATGAACTCAGATTTTTATTTTGAATATCAATGTTATTGATCGTTTGATATTTGGGAAATCATGTATGCATGAAATAGATTTGAGAATCAATGACTAAAATTTTATGATGACATCTCATGTAAACTACAATGTAGGTGAGATGGTGAAAGTATGCCTTAGAATACCTAGCTTCTCAGAAGGATGTGTTCAAGATACATAACTCCTCAGAAGGATGTACTGGGTGTACATGGTTCCTCAAAAGGATGTACTAGTATACATAACTTCATGGAGGAATGTGCTTGGAATAGGTTTGAACACCTATGATTGCAATTATTTTTATGATGACATCTCATATAAACTGCATGCTTGTATGTAATGCAAGTGAGATGATGAAAATATGTATTGGATGTACATGGATCCTCAAAGGGATGTACCAGGTGTACATAGCTTCTCGAAGGGATGTGTTTGGAATAGGTTTGGAAACCTATGATTGAAAATTTATAATGTCATCTGATGAAAAATGCATGTCTATATGTAATGCAGGTGAGATGATGAGAACATGAACAGGGAATACATGTCTCCTTTGGAAGGATCTACTTGGGTACATAGCTTCTTCCCCCCTTCCAGCTAGGCACCGATATGCATCACTAGGGACACCCAGGGTGTAATAAATTTGGTTAGACTTCTTTCCTCACACATTCATGTCGTAAGGGGACTATCACAAGAGTGGGGGATCCATGAAGAGAATAACCCCTAGGTATTATGATGTCTTGAAGGTAAGTGCCTGAGCATTGGTATGCACTTGGAGGATGTGCTAGGCCCTTAAGCTAGAGATAATATTGAGCACCCAGAGAGGTGTTGGGATCTAAAGAGGGGCTGATTCGATCTCGGCTGAGAGATGTTATACAGATAAGTATTTAGTTTACTTATCAAACTTTTGTTGTTATTGAATTTCTTTAAATATACATTAGAATATGATGCATCCATGGTTTTGAAAATCTTGTTATAGATTGCATCCTATAGGAATGAATCTAACATATGAATTAAATTCATTGTGGTGTTTGGAAAGGAAGCACCTGAGCTTGATAAGCAACTAGAGGAGGTGCAGGATCTTGAATAGAACTACTATTGAAGCACCTAAAGAGGTGTTGGGCTCAAGAACAAATCTATCAAACCTTGGTTGATAGGTATTTTTAGGTGATCCATGGCTTGCGGAAATGTGGCTACCCTTTAATGCACACCCAGGTGTGGGGTGGGGGTAGGGTTGTGAGTGACATGGTTGTATAAATCCAAGTCGGATACCCGTGGAACCAAAAGGAGCTACTTATGCAGATGAGTATTTGGTTCACTTGACAACTTTTTGTTGATTTTATGTCAATATACATATGCATGTGATTCATCTATGATTTTGGAAAATATTGTGAATACTGACATGGGAATTGGCTCATTGCTTGGGGCTTTTGAATAGGTATTGTTGGTTGCCAAAGACACTAGAAATGTTCCAAGCTGAGGTGAAGGATTCTCCAAGACCAGAAAAAGATCATGCGGTGTGTGTTGATGCATGCAAGAAAAGGACTTGGAAGAGTTCCAGATCATGTCATTGGATAGATAAAGGTGCAGAGGAAGCACTACGGTCCTGAAGAGGCTACGTGGTAGTTGGAGGATGCCATGCGATTGTCACATCCTTTTTGTTTCAAATTTTCAGAGCACTGAGGGCGGTACCAGTGTAGAAATTGTTAAATTATTGTAAAGCATTGAGGATAGTGCTATTGAAGGGGAAGGGGAATGTAACACCCCAGTTTTGACCCCGTGGTATTTTGATTATACATGGTGAAAATATTGTATGGAATCATGGAAAGGAGCTCAAGGCCAAGGCCCTGCTATTGATTGATGCTTTTTGTATAGGTGATCGGGGTTGATTCATACGGTTTATGGTGCTAAGTCAAGCACAGTATATATATTTGTGAATATCATGTGAAATAAAAACTAATAAAAATACCACAACTAGCTACACATCGCAATGTTAAAGAGATGGGGGCATGATTTCACAAGAAATAGGGAGGTAGAATGTTTAACCTTGAGCTATTTGGAGAAAATCCATGTGTCAAAAGGAAACACCCAAAAATGTATGCCCATTTCTCCTCATGTGTTCATGTTTTCATCTTCCCTCATGTTGTGAGGAGCGGCGGGATGTTTTAATCATCCATCCTTCAATGTTTTCAGTTTCTCTTTCCTTGGTGTGCATGTGCAGTCCATCATCTGGCTTTCACCCAAAACATTGTATTCAATTCTCATTTTTCCTTATTCCATCCTGTGCATGTGTGTTGTGTGTTCATCTTGTTTGAAGAACTATGTTTTGTTCTAGTTTATTCATTCACGGGGGATTCACCCGCATGTGGGGCATTTTTTTTCCTGATCAAACAGACGCAACGAGAGTGAGCAGGTGTTTCTACACATTTTTGCAAGTGTTTTTCCTTTTCCAAGACCCTGTTTGCAATGTTGCAGTGTTATATTGAACTGCAGAGTGTTATGAGACATTTTACTTTGTGTATCTGAGTGAAGCATGTGTTGTTATATCTCTTTGTGGTTTGCAATGATGTGCACCCTAGGTTTGGTCTGAACTATATACAAGACTTAGGAGTGGAAAATACATAGAATTTTTTTGATAAACCTAGTGGGAACCTCACAATAAGATAAGAGTGGCTAGTGAATCTTCTCTGCACATCCTGAATAGCATTAGAAGGGAAGATGTATCCTAAGGGACTGTCGAGAAGAGAAGGGGACACTTCCTTGTGTTGGGTGTGTAGACAACATGGATTCCAGGATAGATAGGTCTTATGAATGTGTCCTTAGATCCATGCATGAGCTCACTAGCTTAGAATTTCTTCCTGTCCATTGCCTCAATAGCCTGATAACCCATCTATTGGCTTGGTTGTGTCTCATTTTGTTTGGCCTTGTGTGTGTGTGAACCTTGGCTGGATAGCCTGGTAAACCCATCTGATAGTTGGCTTGGTTGGTCCTGGATGTGAATGATGGCTTAGATGTGTGGCCTAGTAACCCATCTGTTAGTTGGCTTGTTTTCTTGCAGCCTGATAAACCCAACTTTGTTGGTTTAGCTGAGTTTTGTTGTATCCTTGTATTTGTGTGAGCCTACTAGTGTTCCTTATTCCTTGGGGAAATCATGCCCAGCTTAGGGGTGGAAGTGTTCTTGAGAGATAGATGAGCACACTGGCCCATGGTTGGGTGGAACGTTGCAGCAACATAGCTAGTTTTGGAACAAGATTCTTCATAAGATAAGTATCTATGTTTTAATCTCTACATTTGTATTTTCTCAATGAAATATGATGAACATGCTTAATGTGTTGAATTGATGAATTTCTTCCGATGTATAATTGCAATTGTATGCATCTGTGTATGTTACTTTCAATGCATTTCCTAAGTTTCATTATGGGATTACATTGGAAGGAATGGTGATGGCTTGAGGGATCGAATCGATCCAAGACTTCTGCTCAATAGGCGGAGTTTCTTGGTAGAAATATCCTTCTACAACTTTCCTTTCCGCAACTTGCGGGATGCGGGATGCATCTTCACGATCTCTATTTTCGTGACTTTCATTTCTACATACGGGATATAGGATGCGGGATGCGGCGTCGGAAATATCTACCTCTGCAACTTTCTTTCCATAGTGGTCTATTCTGCATGTGGGATGCGGGATGAGGGATATGGGATGCAGGATGGAAATTTCCATATTTCTCGATTCCACAAATTCAAGATTTTTGCATCGTTGATTCTCAGGGGTTTATTCTTGTGGGTTGATTTTCAATCGTTGATATGTTCCCAGAAGTGGAACAGATTGTGACTGACATTTTTCGACGCGATTTTTCCCCACTGTTCGATATCCTATGAGATCTTTCTTTGTAGATCCTCGAATTGGTAAATGGTGGATGGGAGGGGGACGTGAAAATGTGGTTTCAGAACATGAATGTTGAGGATTGCTTCACGGCCATGCCCTATGATTCAAATAATGACAAAGGTTCCATAATAAATTATTAATTCCGTGTGATAATTAGGGTATGGGTACGTGTCAGACTATGGATGTGAAACTTTCAATCTTCTTACAATTTGTTGATAGACAGGACCAAGGAATGTTTCCTTTGTCTCTTCTTTCTGTAGGAAGAGTGACATGATTCAAGTTGTTCTTCTATGAGAAGGATTGTTGATCAATCCTTACCATCATGTAGCATCTCACTAGGATCTTGTTGCACCTCTCTGAAGGAAGTGAACTTTCTTGACATAACGCAAGTTTCTTTTTCTAAAAATGGGATCTTGTTCTCCTAATGTTAGATGGCTCTTCAGTCATGTTCTCAGCTTCCTCAATAACCTTTTGTGCCCATTTATGCCTAGGATTGGGAGTAGGGACTGGATTTGGATCTAGATCATTGTGAACTTCATCTTCAATTTCATCAACTAATTCAACTAGGTCCTCTTCTTTGGATTATGAATCTGAAACACTAATGGGAACATTATCATATGTAAAAGGAGTAGATATAATGGTTTTACCTCCCCTTTCAAATGTAATTTGAGACTGTATTGGATTTGAGTATGGAATAAAGGGTGAGAATTCATATGCATTGGAGGCATGGTTTGAAACACCCTTCACTATAATATTCCCATTTGATATATCTGATATCTGTTGATATTACAAAATCAAAAGTCATTCTCCAGTCTTGTAATATCAATACAGTAGGCTTGTGTAGTCCTACGAATATCCTCATATGATTGAGGTGGTGATGTTGTAAAGTCTTGTGAGTAATATCAAGACAGCAGGCTTGTGTAGTCCTATGAATATCCTCATATGATTGAGGTGGACAGTAGACTTGTGTAGTCCTACGAATATCCTCATATGATTGAGGTGGACAGTAGGATTGTGTAGTCCTATGAATATCCTCATATGATTGGGGTGGACAGTAGGCTTGTGTAGTCGTATGATTATCCTCATATGATTGAGGTGGACAGTAGGCTTGTGTAGTCCTACGAATATCCTCATGTTGTGAGGTGGTGTACTTTACTATGTAAAGTAGATATACCATATGATGTATGGCTAGTCATGGTAAACATGTGCTACAAGTCTCCTTTAGGGATTAGATACCGCTAGAGTGATTTACTTTAGCATATGACTATATGACCTAGGTAAATACATATGATCATAGCTTCGGAAACGATCTTATGAGTATGAGGTGATTAATTAATGAAAACACACATGGACCATGCAGAGATATTTAATATAAGCAAAAAGATAGAGAGATAATTTGAATTGCAATTATGGTAAACAAGTTTAGTTAATTAAGAGTTCAACTCCTTAATTTATGCAAATGGTTATTGGAAATAAACACTAATGGATATGCACTAATTATTTTTAGTTACATTTAGTTCTGTTCAATTACATTCATTTCTGTTCAGTTACATTCAGGTCTATTTAGTTACATTCAGTTCTGTTTAGTTACATTCAGTTCTATTCAGTTACATTCAGTTCAACTCAGTTAACTACTCAGTTAGAGTTAATTAATTAATGGAAGGTGCATGTATTCATGTGGAAGATAATTATAGAGTGCCAGCTTGACACCAGATCAGTATGGGGTGCATTATTAAAGATGGATCAGTGTTCTAAGTGTTAACAAGTTGTTGCTACATGAAACCATTCTATTTTTTTTGTAAAACCTAATTTGACTTGTTATTAAAGTGTTATACACTTGGAAAGATAGATACAGTATTCCATTCGATCTCCCCTCTCTAGTTCTCTCGGTGAAATCAATTTTCTATTGTGTTGTAATCATTCTCTGCTACTAATATATCATACTTGAAGATCGTTTGTTGGGTTTTTCATCCTCCGAATCAGTGGAGGGTTTTCCTAAGGTATATCTTGTGTTCTATGGTTTGATTTATATATTTGAATTATTGATGTGATTTATATGCACTGTTATCATGGATTAAAGTTTTAAAGTTCAATTTTCTTCATATTTTTCTCAATCACTAACATGGTATCAGATCAAGGGCGTGAATAAGCTTAGTTTTGTGCAAACACTCTAAGCCTCTGTAGATCTTGAATAATTGAGTAAGAGCATGAAGCAATGGCTTCTATATTCATCTAAACAGAGGATAGACTTGATAGAACACCCAACTTCAATACATGGAAGGCAAGGATGTTCAATATTCTAGAAGAGCATTATCTAGACTCTTTTGTGACCTCTGTGATCAAAGAGCCCACTACGAATTCAGTAAGGACAAATTACAAAAAGAATCAAGAAAAGGTAAAGTGGATCATATATGACTCCATGAAGGAAAATCTCATATCAGTGATCACTCCATTGAAGACAGCAAAGGAGTGTTTTGAAACACTCCCAAATATCTATGAGAAGAAGGATCCTACTCAAAAGAGGGCTTTGAAGAACAAGTTGCACATCATGAAGATGGAGAAGGATGAGACCGTGGCATCTTTCTTCACAAATATTTCACAAGTGAAGGATCAACTGGAAAGCATCGGTGTGGAGACAGATGAGGATGATCTTCTTCAAACCGCCATTGATGGGATCCCTGCCTCATGGGAGACCTTTCTTGTTATGGTAAATGGAAGAGAAGAACAACCCAATTTTGAAAGACTCTGGCATGACTGCATTCAAGAAGAAGGGTGAATCCAAAACAAAATAGTGCACACTAAAGAAGAGAATCTATCTCTTATGGCTAGGACCAAGAAAGGGAGGAAGCCTTTCGCTCCCAAGAAATACTTTCATTCAAAGAAGAAAGAGATTACAAAGAAATTTGAAAAATCAAAGTTTAAATGCTACTATTGTGGAAAGAAAGGTCACTTTGCAAGAGAATGCAATAAAAGGAAGAAGGATGAATGAAAGTTTCATTCCTCCACTGCAGTAGAAGAAACTTTGCACAAGATTACACCCGAAGAGAAAGAGACTAGAAGAAAGTATTATCTTATCTCTACTTTGTTCGGATCCATCATCACAGTAGAATATACATGGCTGATCGACAGTGGTTCTTCCAAGCACATGTCAGGGTACAAGGGTGCACTCTCCAATCTAAAGGAGAAACAATTCTCATGCATGGTAGAATTGGGAGGCAATTCTACATATCCAATCCTAGGAGTTGGATCCACATCATTCCAGTTAAATTTAGGAGACATGCTACATACGGATGACATTTTGTATGTTCCTGGATTGAAGAAAAATCTACTCTTTGTTTTTGTCCTTAAAGATAAAGGCTTCTGTGTGATCTTCATGGAGAATCAAGTATACTTATGACCAAAGAACCAGAACCTTGATACTACTGTTATTTTCGGAGTTCAAGAAGGAGGACTCTACAAGGTCCCAGAAAATATTATTTCAGCCATGGTACATCATACTATCATCCCATGCGAGCTTTCACATAGGATACTCAGACATCTCCACTTTAGAACACTTTCTAGTATATAGAGAATGGTGAAAGGTATGCCTAGTTTCGATTATGTTCATGATTCTATCTGTTGAGGTTGTGCTTTAGGAAATAATGTTAAGAACAAATTTCCTAGCAGCCATACTAGATCTAAAGGCATCCTCGACTTAGTACATTCAGATCTGTGTGGACCCATGTCTACCCCTTCCCTCAGTGGGTACCTTTACTATGTTTTATTCCTTGATGATTCTCTCGTAAGGCCTGGATTTACTTCATGAAAGCTAAAAATGAAACCTTATGTAAATTCCAAGAATTTAAAGCCTTAGTAGAAAACCAGACAAGTAGGCATATTCGTGCCCTAAGGTATGATAATGGAGGAGAGTTTGAATCAAATGCCTTTAATGAGTTCTGTAGTGATGAAGGGATATGTAGACAATTAACAGTTCCTTACAACCCACAACAGAATGGGGTTACAGAGAGAAAGAATAGAACTATTTGTGAGGATGCAAAAGCCATGTTACATGATCAAGATATTTATGCTTATTTATGGGAAAAAGCTACTAGTACAGCAATGTACATTCAGAACAGAAGTTCGCATGCAGTTCTTGATGAGAAAACACCTGAATAGGTATTCACTGGTGAAAAACCAGACATATCACATCTTTGGAGTTTTGGATGTCCTATGTATATTCACATTCCAAAAGAAAGGAGAACCAAGATGGAACCTTCTAGAAAGAAGGGAACTTTTGTTGGCTACAGTGAGACCTCCAAATCTTTTAGAATTTATGTACCTGGTGAGAGACATGTTGAGGTATGTCAGGATGTGACTTTCCATGAGGAGGCAACATTCAAGTGGTCAAAAGAGCTTGAAATTTATCCAGATATAGATGAGACTAAGATTCCTACTTTAGAAAATCATGAGAATGATTCTTCCCCTTCTGAGATTTAGAGGGAGAATCCAGCAGATCCTACAGAGTTACCTGTCATTGATGAACTAGTTGAACTGGTTAATGAACCTCCTAAAAAGAGGAGGACGGCATGGTGCCATGATATATTGAGAGATGTTGAGAAGCATGGAGCACCACTGGGGACTTCCAGAAAGCGTATGCATCCTAATGGATATTTAGGATATGTTGCATTGATGAGCAATATCAGTGACTTTGAGCCTTCATCATATGAAGAGGCTGCAAAGAAATGAGTATGGAAATATTCTATGACAGAGGAGTATCATTCTATCCTGAAGAATGATGTTTGGGATATCATTCCTAGACCCGAGAGGAAGTCAGTTGTTACTTCTGGATGGATTTACAAGATAAAGCATGTTGTAGATGGCAGCGTGGAAAAATTCAAATCCAAATTTGTTGCCCGAGGATTCTCTCAGAAAGAGGGCATTGACTATGAGGAGATTTTCGCTCCTATTTCCAGGTATACTACTATCAGATCTATTATTTCACTTACATTGGTATTAGGCTAGAAGCTTCACCAGATGGATGTAAAGACTGCCTTCCTTAATGGTGAGATTGCGGAATAATTTTACATTGAGCATCCTGATGGTTTTGTGATACATGGGAAGGACTCCCATGTCTACAAGTTGAATAAATCCCTGTATGAGTAAAAACAAGCTCCTCGATCTTGGTACTCCAGAATTCACAGTTACCTTCAGAAACTGGGTTTCTTGAAAAGTGATGCAGATTCCAACTTGTACTTCAAAGTAGTGGAGAACCTACCTCTGATACTGGTTCTATATGTTGATGATATTTTCCTCAGTGGAGAGGAAAAATTGATTGTTGAGTGTAAGAGGGAGCTTACCTCAGAGTTTGAGATGAAATACTTAGGTATTATGCACTACTTCATAGGTCTTGAAATTTGGCAAAGGAATGATGAGATATTTCTATCTCAAGGGAAGTACATAGTGGACATCTTGCGAAGATTTGGCATGGTGGATTGTAAATACATAAACACTCCGATGGATTCCAATTTGAGGAAAATCCATGAGACTAAGACTGGATTTGATCCAGTGGACCCCACATTATACAGATAGTTGATTGGATCGTTGATGTACTTGGTACACTCAAGGCCAGACATTTGCTATGCAGTTAGCATATTGAGTCAGTTGATGACTGATCCTAGACACAGACATTGGGTTGTAGGTAAGCACATATTGAGGTACCTCCACGGTACAATTTATTATGGACTCAGGTATTCCTCCAATGGAGGAATTTAATTGCTTGGATATACTGATTCTAATTAGGGTGACAACATTTTTTATCAGAAGAGCACTTCCGGATATTGTTTTAGCTTGGGTTCTACTATGATTTCTTGGTCCAACAGAAAGTAGGGCTCAGTTGCCTAAAGCACAGAAGAGGCTGAGTACATTGCTTCTAGTATTGCTTGCAGAGAAGTAGTGTGGTTAAGAAATCTACTTGGAGGATTACTCAGTGTAAAGCAATAATCTACAATGATTAGGTGTGACAACCAAATTTGTATAAAGATTTCCGAGAATCCTGTGTTTCATGACAAGTCGAAACACATAGAAATGAAGTATCACTTCATTCGATACATGGTCCAGAAAGGTATGGTAAAACTTCAATATGTATCTACTGAGGAGCAGATTGCAGATGTGATGACAAAGCCTCTATCTATGACAAATTTTAAACACTTCTGAGATGAGCTTGGTATGGCGGAGAATGTCTCCCTCGCTGAGAGGGAGTGTTGATATTATAGCATCGGGAATCATTCTCCAATCTTGTAATATCGAGACAGTAGGATTGTGTAGTCCTTCAAATATCCTCATATGATTGAGGTGGTGATGTTTTAAAGTCTTGTGAGGAATATCAATACAGTAGGCTCGTGTAGTCCTATCAATATCCTCATAATATTGAGGTGGACAGTAGGCTTGTGTAGTCCTATGAATATCCTCATATGATTGAGGTGGATAGTAGGCTTGTGTATTCCTACGAATATCCTCATATCATTGAGGTGGAAAATAGTCTTGTGTAGTCCTATGAATATCCTCATATGATTGAGGTGGATAGTAGGCTTGTGTAGTCCTACGAATATCCTCATATGATTAAGGTGGACAGTAGGATTTTGTAGTCCTACGAATATCCTCATGTTGTGAGGTGGTGTACTTAACTATGTAAAATAGATATACTATGTGATGTATGGCTAGTCATGGTCAACAGGTGCTACACGTATCCTTTAGGGATTAGCTACCCCTAGAGTGATTTACTTTAGCATATGACTATATAACCCGGGGCAATACATATGATCATAAGTTCGTAAACGATATTATGAGTATGATGTGATTAATTAATGAAAACACACATGGACCATGCAGAGATATTTAATATAAGCACAGAGATAAAGAGAGAATTTGAATTGCAGTTATGGTAAACAAGTTTAGTTAATTAAGGGTTCAACTCCTTAATTTATGCAAATGGTTATTCGAAATAAACACTAATGGAGATGCACTAGTTCTTTTTAGTTACATTCAGTTCTTTTTAGTTACATTCAGTTATGTTGAGTTATATTCAGTTTTGTTTAGTTACATTTAGTTATGTTCAGTTACATTTAGTTCAACTCAGTCAACTACTTAGTTAGAGTTAGTTAATTAATGGAGGGTGCATATCTTCATGTGGAATATAATTATGGAGTGCCATTTTGACACTAGATCAGTATGGGGTGCATGATTAAAGATGGATCAATGTTCTAAGTTTTAACAAGTTGTTGCTACATGAAACCATTCTATTTTTTTGTAAAACCTAATTTGACTTGTTATTAAAGTGCTATGCACTTGGAAATTTAGATACAATGTTCCATTTGATCTCCTCTCTCTGGTGCTCTTGGTGAAATCAATCTGTTATTGTGTTGTAATCATTCTCTGCTACTAATATATTATACTCGAAGATCGTTTGTTGGGTTTTTCATCCTCTAAATCAGTGGAGGGTTTTCCCAGGGTATATCTTGTGATCTATGGTTTGATTTATATATTTGAATTATTGATGTGATTTATATGAACTATTATTATGGATTAAAGTTTTAAAGTTCAAGTTTTTTCATATTTTGCTCAATCACTAACAATGTCTCCACTGAGTTAGGACCAAATACTGATCACTTTGGTGAGCCAGTATGTGTCATCTAGTACATAGATAACAAATTTGTAGGTAAAGAAGGCACATAGATTACATCTTTGAAAACTCCATGTTTTAACTTGATTGAATCCTTTCCTTCAGCTCAAATTTTAGTGTCGTCACCCATAGGAATACTCAGACCATCAGTAATTTGTAATGAAAAGAATGATTCTCTAGATGCAACCATATGATTGGGGGATCCCAACTCAATGAGGAAGGCATGTGATTTTGAACGGCTAGCCTTTAGTGCATGGAATCTTTCATCATGATCTTCAGTATTTTCTCCAGATTCGGTCTTCCTTGTGCCTTCAAGGAGGGAAATATTGGGTTGCTCAAGGATTTTTTCCATCTGATCAATGCTCTTATTCATACAATACTTTTCCGTATGGTTACCTTTCTTACAATAAGATAAATTTCCCTTGTCTTACCTTTGATGTTTTTCCTTCCTAGCACCTAAGGCTTCATCTAATGGATCAAACTCATATTTAGGTTCAAATTCATTGTTTCTTTTCTCTTTACCTTTCTGCTTCCTTCTTGCTTACACATTCCTTTTCTCACCAGCTAAGAGAGATTTATTTGGAAAGGTTCTGAGATCTCCTATCTATATCAGCTAGTCATGTTCTTGGATTAGAGACTATGTGAAGGCATCAAGGGATGGAATTCACCAATTAGGAGTAGTAATCCTCCCAGAGTGAAAATTAGAGACAAACACTGAGAATTATAAGCCAAGTTTGCTTAGTATGGAGAGCACCAATTCCTCATCCTTCTTATCAATCCCTCATTTCTTGTATTGCAATACTAGTGATTTGAATTAATTGAATAATAGTTGTATTGTGTCAAATTTACTGGGTTGTAGTGCTATCAGCTCATTCTCCAAGATATGGCCCCTCAACTCATCATGTTTTCCAAACAAGGATTCAATCTTATCACATACTTATTTGGAGTCTTGAGTCCATCAAGATGGAACAAAAAATATCTATAGATGTGGATGCACATGTAGCAAAAATCTTCATCAATCCTATCTAGATGCTTTGATTTTTCAATATATTGTTGGGTTTCAACTACTCTTCCAATGGTCATCATGTACAAACCTTTGGTGTGCAAGGAAATCTGCATATCTACCCTCCAATCAATGTAATTGAATATTATAAGGATTCTAGGAGAGATAGTTGTTGAATTATCCAATTCACAGCTATATTGATCAACAATTATTCAAGAAATATTTGAATGTACCTACAAAAACACTGCAAAACAAATCATTTTGAATTAATTTAACTCAAACACCATTCACTTCGACATGTTCACTTTCTCTTAGTACATCAAATTTGGATAGACTTCTATGGACAGAATCTAAAGGGAGCAATGCAATTATTGCAGGAATTATTTAGAAACTCAATGGCTTCTTGTGCATCAAAGGAAGTTTCCGAGCTTCAAGTTAGGAATGGATACCCGCTCTGATACCATGTTAAATTCTATGAAGCACGGGATCATCAGCCTACATGAATTCAAATGAGAAGAGAATGTTGTTGAAGAGAGAGAATAATTTAGCATAAACTGATCAATTACTCGTGGAAAAATTGTACACACATAGAGACAAAATTGGAATAATATGATTATATTCATGAATCAGTAAATAATATGGAATACAATTGTTGTACATATAGGATAATTCAAATTCCTAATAGGATTCAAATCTACCAACTTAGACTCACTCCGGAGCTAACTCAGTGTGAGAAAATCACCACTGGAGCTCACTAATGAAATTTTGGATAACCAAATTAGTCTACAATTAGTTAACCGATGAGGGTAGGTGAGAAAATGTGCCCACACTCTCTTAAATCATGAAAACTGGTAGCATAACTAAACATGACTGCTTACCAACCAAGGTCCATTGAAGGAGACTATTGGTGGCACTCATATTGGGTTCCTAAATTATAGGGATTGGTCCCTGGGGCTCCTAAGCTCGTGCAATCAGGTGCACTAAGTGGAATATTTCCCTTGGGTGTGTCCCCCATGCACTAATGGAGTGATGAATACCTCATAATCTAGGAAAATAGACAATTAGATTATGTGGTCAAAGGGAGGATTAATAATAATACCAACACTTATACTTAATAACCAAATGAAATTGTTGTAGAAAGCACATCCACTTGAAATGCCTTGATTGTTGTATCTTAGTTTGTGATTGTAAATATTGTATTGGTTGATGATCAGTATGTATGATTTTTTCTTTACCCATTAGGTAATGTTTCCAAATTTTAACACTTTGTACTAATGCATACAACTCTTTATCATAGGTTGGATAGTTGATTTTTTTTTACAGAAAGTTTCAGAATGGTAGAATATTGGTTTTTTATGTTGCATTAATACTTTCCCCATTGCATAACCACTACCACCAGTTTCTATATCAAATTGTTGTTGTAGATCCGACAGTGAAAGTACTGGAGTTGTGTTGATCTTTTATTTCAGTGTGTCGAAGGAATTTTTTTCCTTTCCTTCCCACTGAAATACTTTGTTCATGCTTTTAAAAGCATGTAAAGGGGAAGCTATAAAGTAGAAGTTTGCAATGAACTTCCTCCAATATTGTGATGCTCCCAAAAATATTCTTACATCTGTTACATTATTTGGCTTAGGCTAGTTTACAATAACCTCCACTTTAGAGGGATCAATCTTCAATTCACCACCCCCTATAATGTAACCTAGATAAACTAAATATGTCTTTCCAAACTCACATCTAGACATCTTTAGGTGCAATTTTTCCCTTACAAGTACACCCAATACATGTTTTACATGTTTAACATGATCTTCCCAAGTCGACTGAAAAATCAAAATATCATCCGAGTATATTATGACAAAGTCATCAATGAAGGGCCTAAATACATCATTCATCACCCTCATAAATGTTGTGGGTGCATTACAAATCCCAAAGGGTATTACCATCCATTCATACAATCCATGTTTAGCTTTAAAAAAAATTCTTCCAAATATCATTGTCATGAATACATATTTGATTATAGCCACTTCGTAAGTCTAACTTAGTGAAAAATATTGCATTCTTAAGATGATCTAAAAGATCATCAATTTGAGGAATAGGATACATGTTCATTATTGTGGTTTTTTTTAGTACTCTGTAATCAACACACATTCTCCATGTGCCATCTTTATTTGGCACCAAAACAATTGGTGAATCACATAGAGAGGAACTTGGTCGAATGTCCCCTTTCTCAAGCAATTCCTGAACTTGTTTCTTTATCTCTGAATTCTTAATAATGGAAGACCTATACATACCAATATTAGGAAGAGGTGCATCCTGTTGTAAATGAATTTCATGTTGAATTTCCCTTTTAGGAGGTAAGACTTTAGATTCTTGAAACAAAATATCATAATTAGATACCATTTTTATCAATTCCTTTTTAAGTTTAGTATCACAACCTTTAAAGGATTCATTTTATTAAATATATTTTCCTTTTGCTATCATAAAAAAAAATTCTTACTTGCATTTATTAAACTCTTCATTTGATTTGTAGAAACTAAAGAAAAAATAGTTTTCGTGTGATGTGCATGAATAATATATTCAATACCATCCTTGGTGAGCCGATACCTATTATCTTCCCTATAAAATATAGCCTTCCTATCATACAGATATGGACTACCCAACACAATACCATAGATATCCAATGGAACCACATCTAGATCTAACTCATCAACACATCTAGAAGTGATGTCAAACCTATGTCTACACTGTTTTGTAACTTGTAATTGTGCATTATCACATACCCATCCAAGTAAATATGGTTTAGGGTGTAACTTAGTTTCTAGCTATAATTTCTTAACAATTTCTTCTGAAATAAGGTTTGCTTGTGATCCATTATCAAAAAGAGTATCAATTTTTGTATGTTTGGAGATTACTCTAATATGAAATAACTCACTCCTATTTCTTCCATCAATGACAGATTCATTTCTTGAAACAGAACAAGAAGGAATTTTACCTTGAATGCTTGTAGCAACCACCTTAGTTTCATCCCCATAATCTAATCCCAAATCATGTTGGATTTGCTACTACAGTAGTCTTTTTTTCTTCTTTATTCTAAAACTTCTTAGGCTTGAGCTTCGAATGAATTTTCAAACATTTGGAAGCATCATGACCTTTCTTTTGACAATGAGTATAGGTAGGTTTATCTCCCTCCTTCTTCACAGTAGTTGTGTTCTTACCTTTTCCCTTACCCTTAGACTTGTTTCCATCAGGATTGAAAGGTTTCATGGAAAATTTATCTTTGGTATTCTTCCCCTTCGTCTCGATATGGGTTGCTTGAACACATACCTCATCAAGGTTAGTCGGATTAAACATTAATATCATATGGATTAAATAACTATGCAATCCTCCTATATACTTGGGAAGAGTTTCTTGGATGTAGAGAGGTATACCAAGTACCAATTCTATTTTTCAGAATTCTTGTGTGTAATATTACACACTTTGTCCCTTACCTTGCCTCAAATTATGCCATTCCATCATAACCTGTTTCATGTACCCTAATGGATAAAACTATTTTTTTAATCCTGAAGTGAACTCGTACCAAGAAGAGATTGTTTTTCCTTATGTGGAAAATTTCCTCTTGAGATCTGCTCTCCCACTAGATGAGAGTAGTCCCTCCAAGATGGAGAGAAGCCAACTGAATTTTAATGTTATATTCAGTAAACTTTTGAATCCTATAAGAAACTTCAATTTGAAGGATCCAATTGTCCAATTTCTCAGCATTAAGCTCTCCATTATACATAGGTAATTCAAACTTAATATCGAGCTTTAATTTAAGCACATTAAAATCAATCTTTCCTTTTTGCTTTTCAAACAGAGAATGTAAAGAACCATCAAGATAAGACGGAGAATACTATGGAGTATTTGGAGGTTCCTAACCACCTCCTTATTTTTTACCTTCAGCATGAGATGGACCTACTAGTTCACCTTTCTTATGATCTTGATAGAGCTCTTCTACCATCCTTTTCATTCTCATGAAATATTTCAAAAATTCCCCTTCAGACGGGAGAGAAGAAGCATCTTATCCTTTTGGTGAAAATATTTTCCCTCTTCTTGAACCAATCTTTGGATCAAACTCTTAAATTTATCCTTCACCATAATGTATCCTATATCTTGTTAACATAAACTCACAATGCAATGATTATTAGGCTCTGATATCAAACTTGATCTGAAATTTTAGGATTTTTTTAACCAAAAATTGCATGTGAAATTTATATGCTAAATAATCACAAACGGGCTTTAAAAACTGATATTTAAATGCTTAAACATCTACGCATAATCAAATCAAGAGAAAACAAACCATGATATCGATAGACAAGAATTGATAATGGAGTTCACCCCTCCTGGACTACATCTTCGGGCCACTTCCAATGGGTTTATTGAACCACTTTTGTTTTTTGTTAGTTACCAGCAAAAATAGACAGCGCCACTATGATCCTCTCAAAATTTCAAGAAAAATGAGTATAAACTTGACCAGGTTTGCTTGAGGCCTTCTATAGTACGCAAAAGGAGACAACCTTTTCCTACGTTGTATGGATTTGTATGGACTATACTTTTATCCCTTCGAGAATTGTGCACATAAATTCCCTATACCTTCACCTCAAGATCACTTCCTGTAAATGGTCAACAAATTTCCTCGGTGTTTAATTTTTTTCATGTATTAAATAGTGTTTTATGGTGTTTTTTGGGGGCACGGTCGAAGGGCCACATGCCCTTTTGGGACCCCACAACTCCACCTGCAACTTTCAAATTGATTATGCCATATCCCATACAACAAGATGGCATTGGTGTGTTGGCAAAGGAATTGGATAGGGGGGTAGAGGTCCTAGGGTCAAACATGTGGAACTCTCCCCCTTTTATGTTAACGTTGTAACGTATATGAAAAGTGGCAAAAGATTTGGATAAGGTTTGGAATATGGTATTGCGATATGATATGGTTTAACTCTGCGACAGCTTTGCTTCCGCATTAACTATGTGATGGTTTCAATCCTCTATTGGCTACGTTATAACTTGGAAACTTGGCCCTAGGTGTTGGCTTCTATCATATGGTCCCATTGTTGACCATGGGGTCAAGCGCTATGCATATGCCCTCGACCCTACCCCTTTTTCCAATTGATATACAATACAACTTCATATAGTACTTATGCCCTAGAGCTAATAAGGAACAAATGCGGGAGCTTTGGCTAGAGGAACACTGCGAAGGTTTTTATCTATATGGATTTATTGGGTTCAATTCACATAGACTCCACAAAATTTTTACCAACCCATACCTTATACAATATTTTCTCCAATTTACCCATTTTTATCTTTTTTTGCTGAAATTTCAAACACTGATAACTTCTACATCCAAAGGCCGTTTTGCGCGAAACAAGCATTGATGGAAATATGTTGACGAACTCTTTAGCCATGTAAGATTTATTTTTTTGTTTGAATACTTATTTATTGATATATCATGGAAGATCCTTTTCATCATGTAGATCAAACAGTTGCTCCATATGGAATATCCATGTTATTGGATCATTGTCATCACACTTTCTCATGTCCAGTTTGGGAGTAGAGTACTTCCTTGGAACTCCATTGAAACCATGATTTTGTAGTGAATTGACAACTTTTGAGGACTCAAACTTCTTACTCTCCAATTGTTTTTAAATTTTCTCAATACGTGACCGGAATAAGTCTCATTTTTCCTCCTTAACCTCTTCTCAAGTAGATACATGAGGAATAAAGCAATGTATTATATCATTCATTAATTCCTTCAATTCTTGAAGATATTCTTTTCGATTCATCCCTTTGATATCCTCTTTACTAGCCACCTTATTTTCCAATTTAACTAAGTCATCCATTTTCACATTCCCTTTAATCATATCTTCCAACAACTTGGACACTCTAAAATATATGTCTTCCATTTCATTGTAAGTCAGGGATGAATCCTCTAGTGGTTTTAATGGAGTGTTATTTTTTCCACTTCCTTTTGGTGGAATTTTGAACAATATAAATATATATCACACCCTATTGTTCACCATAAAGAGATCCTTATTCTAAAAGTTATTCAAATTCAAAATGGCGTACATTTTTCAAACCTTGATCGGAAGACTATTTTATGGTCAGATTGTAACCGAGATTAAATTTCAATTTCGACTCTTATGGGTATGAAACGTTGGGATGTTGTATCCTTATATGTCCTCTTTCTTATGTTGTGGGTCTAACCTAATTCGGATTCTCCAATGGAAGGTTATTGCAAATGTACCAACACTTCTTGTTGTCCTTTTAGGAAGAGATAATTTTAGGGGCGAATTTTAGCCCAGTGGGCTATTTTCCCATGTTTTTCTCCCAAAAAACATTCGCCATTTTGCATTTTTTGAAGCCCTATTTCACCCAATTTTGATGGGGTAAATTTTTTTCACCCTAAAAATAGCCAAATTATTATATAAACGATATAGAATCCTTGGAAATTAATTTTTTTTTTAAATATCGCCAATCATTTTATAGTTGGCGTTTTAAGAATTGTTAATATTCGCCAACATTTATACACTTTTAAATAAGTATGGTTCCTTAAAATCATCGCTCCTTTTAGGAGATAGAAAATGTATAGAATGCCACGTGTCCAATATTTCATATATGAGGCTGAAAACCCTAACATAGGTACTCTAGTCATTCTTCTTTCTAATGCAACAGTTCTTACCTAATTTGGATTCTCTAGTAAAATGTTATTATGAATCTCCCAACACTTCTTATTTTTTTCCTATCAAGAAGAGATAACTTGTATTGTATACCATGCGTCCAATATCTCATTTCTACAGCTGAAAATTATACCAAAGATATCTTGGTCTGTCTTCTTTCTGATGCAATAGGTCTCACTCAATTTGTATCTCATATTCCTCATATATTACCTTTTTCCCCAGAACACCTATTTTAGACTAGGTTTTGGGATAGTGAAAAATCATAAATTCTGTAAGGTATAACTATGAGCTTGTAATGAATCAAGATCTAAAACATTTACCACTGATTCCTAAGACCGTTCTAGAAGTGGGTTCCAAGTTTCACTATCTATATCATTGTAGAAACAAATTTATAGTGAAACTTCCAAGGTCAATTGTTTTGAAGAAACCAGTCCTAAGGAAAGAGATATGATACCAATTGTTATGTAACTAAGTCCTAGAAAGTGCATAAAAATAGCATAAATAGACCAAAATAGAGTAATACATACATTAATAATAAAGAACAGAGATGACTAGCAATCCTCTTCGAGGAAGGAACCTCCTTATGAAGTGTACCAAGTACATAAGACAAGACAAGATACAATTATGAATAAAATGAAAATATCTAATTCATATATATACGAGACAAAGGTGTACGATAACAACTAATAGACCCATGACAACATCAATAACATGTAATACACCACAATATAGGGGTTAATGCGAGACACTATAGGGGGGAATGTGCCCAACATTTAAGGCTTAACAAGAACTCTCTCATAGGTTTTCCCTTCAGAGTTTTTCCTAGGCTATTTAGCTAAAATACTGAGTCTAAATTATTCTATGTGACAGAGTTTTAATTATGATTAATTAAAGTTTGTAGAATTCATCAAGTGTTTTTGTACTGTTTAATTTATGAATAAATTCCATTTTCGGTTGTGAAGTTAAATGGGTGGTCATTAAACTATGACAAATGAAACTTATAACTGGGTTGGGGAAAATGGGAATGTGAAGCTTTACATCATTATATGATTGTACTTTATTTATGGATTTATGGATTTATGAATGGTGTAATCATCTGCAAATCAATATTATGGTTGGGAAAGGAAAAAACGTTGTTGTAACCAAACAAAAAAAACATGACATCTTTGATGCTCAGGTTGGAAAATTCCACATAGTGACCTTTGGAGTATTTAGCAAAGATGCACTTCTTTATGTTGTTGAGTTTAATATATCTAGTACTTATACTTTTATGTTGTTGTCAAGCTCATGAAGACTAGTTGTACTTAGGTTATTTTATGTTGAAGACTAATTGTAATAAGGTTATGTTATGTTTTCTAGTTAGATAATAGTACTTGGAGTGCTAGCTTTTGCACTATGGATTTTGAAACACACTTTACTTGAATTTTCAAAGAATTTGTATATGTTTGTTTAGAGTATTTGAGTACTAATGAGATAAACTAATAATTGTAATGATATTTTACTTGACTTGCAAAATATGCATGAGTACTTGGCATTTGTATTATTCCATGGGTCATAATATTTTGATGTTCTTTTATATTATTTAATGGGTTACTTATAGCATTGTTTAATGAGTACCCATATTTTGATTCTTATGTATTGTCGGGTTACTTCATAGTATTGTTTAATGTGTTACATGTTAATTAATCTCTTTCTTGGATTCTAATGTTTACTTAAATAGTGCATTTTAAAATGAATGTTGCTTTTAGAACCTATATCGTTCAGCCTTACACCACTTACTTAATGCACATATAAGTATATAATTGTATAAATTTGTTTGGTTGATGTTAATTTAATAATAATATTCTGTCCAAATAAATGATTGGAAACATATAATATATTATTCATTCTTATATAAATTAATAATGATTAATGGTTAAAGATCAATAATATATATCATTATAGAAACTATTAAACTGAGTAAATTTTACTATTTCTATGTAATATGTGCATGGTTTGAATCCTCATAAATGAATCACAATACTATACATTGATTATTTACTAAAGAGGCATATGTTTGGTTTTATTGTAAGAATTATATATATATATATATATATATATATATATTAAGAGATTAGCTTTACTAGTTTTCCTCAATGTTCTTAAGAATTTGGCTAATTGTATGCCATTAAGTGCATGGTTTGAATCCTCATATCTGAATCGCATTACTATAAACCAACAAATTTACTAGGGAAGAACACACACACACAGATATCAAGGTGTTAAGTCAACTGATTGTGAAAAAATATTGCTAGGCATTTGGCTAGCTTAATGTCAACAAGTGCCCAATTCAAATCCTTGATTTGATTTGTGATGTTGAAATTGTATAGATTCATAAAGCAATACAAGAAGAAAAATATGTCACAAGGAGAAGCCTCTACTAAGGAATTGCCACTAGTGTAAGTAGACACATCACCAAATATATTCTTCTTTTAATATAGGCTTGAGTGAGGGAGATTCGGGTGAACAATAATTCAAAATGTGTGGGATTCAAGGAAAATTTTAAGGATAAATGCTCATATTAAAGTGTAGAAACCTTAGTGTCTTATTAGTTCTTAAAATAATGATTATAAACATTTTGGTGATATTTTTGTAAAACATTCAAATTTCTAAGGAGTTTGTATTATTTCCAAAAAAAAATGGCATAAGTAAAACGAATTTTTCCTATAAAATGTAGGAAAATAGTTTTTGGAAAAAAATAGAAATTCGCAAATGTAGGCAAATTATCCAAATGGAGAAATTAGCCCAGAAAATGTTCCATGGTAGAAGTTATCCTACCATATCCAACAATACCAAGAGAGATTTTTGCAAAGTAGCGAGAAAACAAATTTATTACTGCTATTGTATAAACATTGTCACAAGAGAAATACTTTGAGATAATAATCCTTGATTTTTAATAAGTGTCTCACCAGTTGCACATGAAATAGTGAGAATGTGCAAGTTGCCACCATTTAGAAATAAAGATATCATCAAAGCATTCCTTGAATACATGAGTTAGTACTGAGAAGTAGTAGACATGGGACAAACGACATTTCCATAATGTACCAAATATTGAAAGTTCAAGTAAAATTTGTATTAAACATCCTATCACCAACAAACAACTTGTAGAGCTAGTGAAGAGAATAATAACTTTCATCATATCTTGTATATGTGCTAGTGAGGCTAATGTTCTTAACACAGAGTATTTGAGTTAGATTAGCAAATCATGTTATTCAGTAGCAAGGGTATTTTATAATCAAAGGAGGTGCAAGGTCATGGAAGTTAAATCACTTCAACTTTCTTATTTCATTTCCTTAAATAAATGAACAATAAGAAAATAAGGGGTTCTCAATTTTGGCAATATCTTGTAACAAGGACTAAGACATATTTAACAATTAGAACTAGTAAAGTTGAATCTGTTATTAATAAATGCAAGATATATTTAATTTCATGTATAAATTCTTTCGTTTTACTATGAGTTCATGACATTCAAATATTTATTTGTTTATACCCTCATCTTTGTATAATCTTCTATCTTGATTTGGAGAATAGTATAGCATTAGAATGTGTACAATCACTTTACATAACTAATACATCATGTATCTTGATTTGGAGAAAATGATAGAATTAGAATGTGTACAAATACCTTACATAACTGATACATCTTGTAATATTGTGTACACCAAATGTTACTATAGGTTCATGGCTTCTTAATTATGAAAATATATCATGTTAACAACCTAGTTCTAGAAGGCCATCCCACCCTTCTATGACTCAAAATAAGAAGCCTCTAATATTTCAATCTAGTGTCAAAATATTTGATACCTAATAAAATTCATTATATTATTTAGATACATTTCTCCTTGCATGAACATTATTAGAAGTTTCAATTTTAATTTTAGCAAGTCTTATTAATTCTATAACTTGAAGAAGACTTAGTTCAAGAGATGGATAGGCTTAAGAGTGGAAACTCAATATGTTCCTAAATGCATTTAATGTCTTCATTCAACGAAACACATAGCCAAAGACAATAGCAACCCAAACTATAAAAAACTAACCTTCCCATTGGTATTAATTAGGGTTTTATGGTACAAATTTCCTTTTGCAATTGCATATGCATTTGAAGAAGAAGAAACTCTAAAAATAAATATAATGCATTGTAAAAGAAAATTTTGTAGAACATATTCAGAACTAGAGTTTCTCTTTAGAGTCGAGTCAACATCAACATTCAAAAAATATTATATTGGATTTTGTCCCTAGAACTTAATTGATTTGCTAAAAATGTTATACAAAGAAAAGGGAATTACCTACCACATTTTTTTCCTTGAAGTCCAAATCAATATCCTATATGTACATTTAGAAGTAGTGATTCTAATCTTGGTAATCATTTGAGTACCATTGAACCCTCAATATTTCTGAAAAGTTGGCACATGATATCCACTTTAGTATTGGAAATGAGAGTGATGTAGCCTCAATTGTTCATGAGTTCTCTAAAAGTGATAATTCAAGGAATCATGGCTAATAGGATGGTGAATTATTAACCACTATTCAACAACATCCTTACAAGTATGATACAACTACTAGTTATGCTAAAGAGACTACTTATCAATATGTCTTAATAAATTATTCAAACAAAGAGGAGATTGAAACATGAAATCTATATAAAGGAATTTTATCTAACATTTTCACTGAATATCAGTTGAATCATTATATAAAGCAATGTGAGTGCCTTGAATTTCAATGTCATATGAGCATGTGATTCAAGAGGAATGTGATGCTATGAAAGAGGTTATTGCATACATTATTATTATCCTTAAACAATATATTAACAAGATGTATCTTACGTTATTTCCCTAGCTGTATGGACATATTTTATCGACATCATCATAGATATGTTATGAATGAAATTATAGCAAGAAAATGCAAAATTCCTTTCCCTTCAATTCTAGCATTGAGATTAAATGAGTTCATTTCATTAATGAGGAATATGAAGGTATTTCACCTCCTTAACAATATATTCAGTTGGTTATATTTGCTCTGTCAGTTAGGGAAAGATAGGACATGATTAGGTTAGGGTAGTTTTATAATTTCATAGGATTTCCTTACATACTTAAGATACCTACTATTTGTTCTTAGATCTCTCTTTTGCATTCCTGGTCTAGTCTTTTGCTTTCCTAATTTCTAGTATAACACTTTCTTTTCTTTTGAAGTAATCTTGATATATAACTACTTTAGTTTTGGTTAATAAAACTAAGGTACTTTAAGTGTTCTCCATTAGTATCTGACCTACATAATATCTAACAAATTATATAAAACTATAACAATTTTCTAAACTATGTTGACATAGTAATTCATGTCATCTTTCCCATGTGTCATTTTGGATAACAAAATACTCTACACATGGAAATCCCATCTATGTACTAAAGATATCAAAGATGGAATAAAAATGGATTATTCTTATACTAAAGAAAAAAAATCAATCAAACTTCTCTAATATTTCTAAACTTTGTTTCGCATTTTCATGCCCCCCACTCTGCTCTCCCCCCACCCAATCCACCTCCATTTTCAAATAAATAATAAATAAATAAAGGAAAAACAATTTAAGCAAATAAGGTAATGCAAACAAATTCTACTGAGGATATGGATGCATGTATAGTAGTAGACCAAGGTTTGTAATGTTGTTATGACTCGACCAAGGCTATGGATTCCCAACCAATGATGAAGCATTACATCTCATGTATACCTTATACCTATGCTTGAGAAAATCTTCATAACCCACATTTTAAAAATACTTTATGATTGATATTGTAACTCAAAATATTGACTCATATTTTAGTCATTGTGATAAAATTGTTTCTCATGTAAGATGTGTTAATTTTACCAAACTAATTTTCCAAATTGATCTATAATAATCACAAAGGAGATTTCGTTGATTGAGATTTTTTTCATGAAAAAATGTATTTTTTGTTAAAGGAAAACAACAAATACATTCTTAAGGTGCTTAGAGCACTATAAAATATATAAAATAAAAATACTTTGGAGAAATTCTTACCATAAGCCCCCCATATTGAGGCCTACATACATATAGACTACAATATATCATTACAAAGACAAAGCAATCAAACATTGATTGTGTACCCAAATCAACAAAGTTCAAAATTATCTAAGTAGAGGCTATGTACATGAAACAAATTTACCATTATAGAATTCCTCCAGGTGAGTATATTTTCTTTTAGTAGTATGCCCTTCTTTGACAACTTATTTGCAATCTAATTGTGTTCTCTAAAAATTGGTAAACCTAATCTCTTGAAACTGGCTTGAGATTTCCTTCAACTAATATGAAAGAGAAAGAAGTTTGTTGCTCTAGATATGAATCTAGTATGTCATCCAATTAATAGCTATCAAATAATCACCTAAAATATTAAAGGAACTTAATCCCTTATCCAATGCAAATTTCAACAGATAAAAACACCTTTAATTTCCCTAAGCTATTAGTTCCTTTACCAATGTGGGATTTAAGATGAAAGCAATGCAAATATAATAAGTTTACAACAAACCCCAACACACAATTTGAGTCTTCTCCTTGTTATGCTCCATCAAAGAAACGGGCCCATGAAAGAGATGTATCCACCTGTAGGGATCCTAAATTTCTTCGAGTCTTTTCTATGGAAATAGTATTATAATGTGAATGTAAAGCCATCGATTGAGAAGATACTTACAATGTAGGAAATAATTTCCCCTCAAACAAACAACAATTCATCGCAATCCATATACCCCACAGTACCAATAATAACAATGCCCTAAACACTTTCATATCCTTCCCAGAGAACCAAAAATTAAAATATTCTTTAATTGACTCACCCCTCCAGTATTTTGTAATCCAACCAAGCCTTCAAATTTATCCCTTACCTAATCAATAAAGGAGCAATGTATAAAATTGTGAGAGATAATCTCTTCATCACTATAAAGTGAAAAAATAATAGGCCCCATTCTACCCTTATGTTGCAAGCAATTCTAGGTTAGGACTCTATCATTAAGTGCAAGCCACATCAACAACTTTGATTTTTTAGGAATATCGATGACTTGTCTTTCAAAATAAAAGATTCAAGGATCCAACTAGTGTGTCACCATGTGTTGAGCCTAAATAGTCCCATGACAAAAGGTATGGGACCTCTCAATTTTATCCAATCAAAAGTATTTTTTCAATCTAGTATAACTATTGAGAACCTATGTTATTATCCTTGTTACTATTTTTGTACATGATAAATCCCATCAGTCTTCAATGTGATAGGTAAAGTAGAGCCAATAAGGCACTAGTAATTACAATCCATGATCAAAATGAGTTTCTCATTGATTTACCTCAAGATGCATGTGTTGATTTGGGATTTTGATTTTAATCACCACATTCACACAATCAAGGTTATGTTGGGAGTATAAATTAATAGATGGTTAATGCATTAGCCATAGAATGTTTCCCTATTTTCCTTCGAATATTCCTCAATGAGACATAGAATATTGTGATGTTCTCTTCAAATGGGTCTCTATGATATATAGAAACTTAGGATTTAGTTAAGTTCAAGTTGGTTTAATGTGTCTTTTAGGTGCAATGTGATTAATGTATATTTTAGTTGCAATGTGTTTCTTTAATGTGATTTTGTATGTAACTAATCTAATTGTCATGAATATGTTCTAGACATAATTTCATTTGACAATTCATCTTCACATCGATACTTACAACAATTGATTTATGTCTTAATAATTGATTGGTCCATGTTCTCTATTTGAAGAGAGTGGAGGGTTTTTTTTTAATGATCGATAGTGAGATATGATCATGTAATTTATCTTATTTTTGCATTAATATATTGTCTCAAAGTGACCATGTGCATGCTCTTTATTCTTCTTGCCATGGACATGCTCTTTATTATTCTGAAGCAACCTATAATATGGGTAATAATAAATCCATATTTTATTATTTGAATGAATATAACAACAAACAAATATCTATTTAAGATGATAGATCTATTAGTGTTCTAGTTTTTGGAACAATTCAGCTAAATGATGGTCATTTTAATGATGTCTTATGTGTTCCAAATATTTCTTGCAACCTTCTATCAGTACATCAAATCACTCATTCTTATGAATGGAAAACAATATAATTTTCAACTCATGAAATTGTAATCAAATATGTAAAGAATACTAAGTATATTTTAGCAATTGAAATTTTAATTATAGTACTAGATTGTACAAATTTAACAACTTTGGGTCATCATTTCTTCCATTAGTTGTTATTTCTTATAGATGTGACATGTGAAAACTTTAGCATGAGTTATTTGGTCATCTACACTATCTCCTATTGCAATAACCTTGTAAACATAATATGATCATTGGTCTTCCTCTTGTTTCTTGTAGAGATAGTGTTTGTTCTAGTTGTGTTCCTAGTAAACATAGTTTGGGAAAACGTGCCTCTTGGAACTCATCAATCACCATGCAAAGTGTTCGCGGTGATTTATGTGGTCGACTTCCCATAGCTTATTTTTTGGGTTCAAGTACTTCTTAACCTTTATTGATGACTTATCTAGATGCACTTGAGTTTATTTCTTAAAATTTTAAAATGAAGTGATTTTGGCCCACAAATCCATTGAAGAAAGACAATATAGAAATCAACTTCAAAATTTAGGAACAAATTGTGGTGGCTAATATGTTAACGACAAATTTACAAATTATTGCACTACATGAGGCATTCATATGCAATATATGGTTCCATACAAACCTCAACAAAATGGTGTTGATGAAGAGAAGTAGGGTATTTGAAACACCCTCCCAGTTATATTGTAACTCTATTATCTAAAACTTGGAAAGAATTAGAAGGCCCAATATACTACAATGTGTGACTTGATCTTAAGTTCCGATCATACAAATATGTAATAAGGTATTGTAATCCTATGCAATCTCATTGGGATGACTTTATCTCTGACATGTCTCTTCTAAGGAGTAACATGAAGCTCAAAATTATAAGGATCTTGAAGAGATGTTTAGAAAGAGGAATTAGTCCAGGTTTTAGATACTCTATATCAAATTCCTAATTTGGCTTTGTGAAAACTCTTCTTTCATATAATGGAATTCAAAATTCATTCCCTTTCACTTGGTATATCCCTTAATAGAGGTATTCTGAACCAAAGATACAACTATAGAAGTCTATTCATCACACATATGCTTTGCTCAATAGTATTGTAACCATCGAAGTGGAGAAAAAAGGAATAGAAAGGATCAAATGGAATGAGATAAACACAAGTAAATCCCTAATTGAAGGTATTTTCAAGAATAACTATATTGTTAGAAAGGGAGGAGTCTGTTCAATAATTCCATATATGCATTGTAGAATTGTAAAGGAATACTTAATTTCACCTAGACTTAAAAAGAGAGCAATGGTCTCTCTTTAGACTGAAAAAATAATGCATTTTTTATAGTTACTTGAGTAGAATGAGAGGAAACTTTCACGTCTGATCCTAAGGGGGGGTGTTGGTTGTGGAGCATGATCTTCCAGATTCAGAGATGTTATTGTTCATCCGTGTTTGTACCCCAGTTTTATTGTACACCCATCCCAATAGGGGGTTACAGGGGTACAGGGGGGGCTGATAGATCTATAACATAGTTTACAAGCCCATAGATCTATTAGAACAATTTATGATCCCATGGTATTGGGTGACCCATGGTATTTTCCCATGGTAATTCCCCTATAAAAGGAAATCATTGTAATACGATTGTGTATTATTGTGGCATTGTAAAACAATCTCTATGATTGTGTGAGAGAGACTATGAGAGAGTGAAGAGGAAGTGCAGCGGGGTTTCTTTAGGTTGCATCCCTTCATTTGGTTGGAAAGAATAATAATAAAGCACTGACAATTTATGTGTGGACGTAGCCCATCTTGGGTGAACCACGTTATATTTGTGTCTCTCTTGTAATGTGTTTTAATATTTGCATCTTATTTATTGTTTATTGTTATTGCTCTATGATCCTATTTTTCTAACAGGGGGGATCTTAGAGTAACCTATCTGAATACTTTTTCTTACTAATACCATAGCTAAAAAAATAATTTTATTGAGATCACAGGGTACATTAAATTATGAGATTCAATCCTCGATAGATATTATTCCTCATTACCTCTATGCTTGTCCTTGTTACCTCTTTGCTCAAGGATTTGGAACATTTCAAGAGAGAGAAATAGCTACTGGGGAAGATGTTATCAAGGAAAAACTAACTAATCTATATATGAAAGTGATTATAGATCATTCACATATGGAATGGAAGAACTTGATGGAATGGAAATGGAATATATTGGAGCAGGATAAAGAATCTATTGTGGATGGATGGGAGGATGAAACAATTCAAAGAAGAAGGGATTTTTTGGTTGGATGCATGGAATTGGATAAACATTTTCTTTAAAATTATCTTGGCTTATATGCCTAATTTGAGGTTTGTGCCAACTTTGACCTACAAACCATCTTCAGAAAATGTCTCATCTTCTATTCCCAATTTTTTTCTAGTACTTGGTTATTGTTTATTCTTCTTAAGATTATGAAAATGAGGAAGAAAATATAGTTCTGCTTGCTCAATGTCCTCTATTTAACTACCACTAAACATGAACTTGCATTAGCACCACAAATTCCTAGATAAATCTATACAACATACGAAGTGGTTGGTGATCTTGTCCATGATCCTTGAAAGCACTGTGCATGTTCATAGTTCCAGAAAACCTCCACTCTTTTGGCTTAAGTTTCATAGACTAAAATATTCTAGCCATCCAAGTTGGGATGCAACAATTATTGAAGAATATCATTTCTTAATGGTGAATGATACTTCAGATATTCTGCCTCTTCTAAAAGGAAGAAAACTTCTTAGATGTAAATGGGTGTATAGTACTAAATATGTAGTAGATGGAAGTGTTGATAGACATAAGGCATAGTTGGTTGCCAAAGTATTTTCTCAAATAGAAGGAATTGACTATACTGAAACATTTTCCCCTTAGCCAACATGAATCGCATCAACATTCTTCTAGCCCTTGTAGCATCAAACAATTGTGAGGTTCATCAAATAGATGTTAAATATATATTCTTGCATGCAGATTTGCAAGAAGAAATTTACATGGAACAACCTTCTGACTATATTTAGAATGACTCCAACCTAGTTTTTCGCCATAATAAATCTCTCTATATCCTTAAGTGAGGTATGGGATTTCTACTATAAAATAGATAACTTTCTTATTGATACCAACTCTCTAAATATCATTCTCATATCTCATCACAATATCTATACGAAGAAAGTGGGTGACCGTATCCTAATATGTGTTCTTTATTTTTGTGACATTATACTTACAAGTAGTAACCCCAAGCTTCTAACCCATGTGAAATCTAGTCTTAGGAAGAAACTTGACATGAAAAACTTATGATATCAACATTATTTTCTTGGCCTCCAAATCTTTCAAAGAAAGGAATGAATTTTCCTTTCTCAGTCAAAGTATGCATATGATATTCTTCACCACTTTCACATGGAAGATTCTAAACCAGCCCCATCTAAGTATGCATGTGATATTCTTCACCACTTTCACATGGAAGATTCTAACCCATCCCCATGTTCAGTCTAGTCTAAAGTCAAACTTGTTTCCACCTATACAACACCAAAAGCAAATGTCACTTTGTACTACCCGTTAGTTGGTAGCTTATTGTATTTGACTCATAACTATCATAATATTTCGTTCATTTTTTGTCTTGTTGATATACAAACATCCATGACAACCATTTCTCATGGAAAGAAACAAAGAAAATACTTTAGTATATTTAGATATAGGTTAGATTAGGATATAATACAGTTTAAGGGGAAATCCCTTGTTGGTTGGTTTTACTAAATTTAATTAGGTCACTGAATCTTCATGAAAAAATTCCACTATAAGTTATGCTGCCAATCAGCTTGGTTCCAAACCTCATTATTCAAGTTCTAAGAGACAAAGATCCCTTTCTCTTTCTGTAATTGAAGTAAAGTATTGTGCATTAGTTAATGCAAGTCAAGAAGCCATGGTGGCTTCAACAAATCATTGTAGAGTTCATAATATAATAGCAACATCCAACCACACTCTAGAGTGACAATTAGTGTCATTCAGCATGCCAAGATCCAATTCAATTTAATGCAACAAGCACATTTATCTACACATACTTTTCATCAAGAAGCTTCTTCAATCTTGTGTCCTTAAGTTCTCTAGTGCCAAATAGATTATTAAGTTGTATGCATTTTCACAAAGACTTTTACGAATGCAAAGTTTTTTAAATTTTTGAGCTATGTTAGGATTTTAGGAATTTATCATTAAAAAGGAATATTCTCTAATGACATCTTACTTTTCCCATTGTGTGGCCTTCGTAAATCCTTCAATAATATCCCAAGTTGTTATAAGGGGATGCTAGGATGTTTAGACCAATAAAAATTAGGAGAGAGAAATTCAATTTGCTCTAATGTGTAATGTGTCTTTATGTTATAAAGTATGTTTCTTTAATATGATTTTGTAACTAAGAACTGGGTGGGGTTAAGAACATGTGTTATCTCCCTGAAGGTCACAAGTTCAAAACCTGTGGGGTAGGGTTTCTCATTGGCCCATTTTGACAAGGCTCGAATGATAGGTGACCCTTGGGATATAGGCTCACCCCGATGGGCTTTGCGACATCTCAGCCCCTGCTAAGTCAAAACATGATTTTGTAACTATAATGTGATCCGACCAATGGATTTTCCTCAATACTAAATACTAAAAGCAATAGCACTTGATCTGTGACTGATAGTCTAACTTAGTTATAGGTGTCATATGACTGCCTCTTCAATCCTACATATAATGCTCTGTTCGAATTTATAAAACTCAATAAAATCAACCCTTATGAAATCACCAATAGGTTCAAATTGGAGATATGGCGTCATCGTTAGTTGCAGTACATTCTTGATTTCCTAGGAATGAAGAGGTATCTTCATGAGAATCCTTCCTAACCACCCAATCTTGACAACGCCTGCCCAAAATTATGTCGATCTTGCATTCATTACTTGTATTGATGCTTTTTTCTAGCTTGAGGAAGGTCTATTTACACAACTTTTATTAATATGGAATGCAAGAAATTGGTAGAAGAAGTAAATCATACATGTTATCAACTGTCTCATTTCTCACACAGGTCCATAAATGATCCAATATTTGCTTGAATGAGTCATTCAGCAGACATTAAAACAACAATAGTTGGAGGTCAAAATTTGTGAATTGGTAAGCAAATCTCACTTACAAATGTTATGAAGACTATGTTAAGGTAATTCAAAGTCGTGGCTTCGAGGAGTAGAGTTCATCATACACCTGCCCTTTGTAAGCTACTTCCAGAGATAGTTTTTTGCGCGTAGTTATGAAGATCTTATGGCCTCTAAAGAAACTCTCAATAGGTTGCAACTATAAGAACTGGTTCAAACTTTATGGGATGGGTTGAGGGTCGAAGCTTTGCTATTTTTCCCAGGTGTTTCTTTCAACTTTAATGTTGGCTAGGCCTAGGCTGATAATTCTCTTTGTAAGAAAAAGAAAATAAATATAATCTCATCAATGTGCAATATTTCATTGTGTAATGTTTTCACATTATGATCCTAAAGCACTTATAATATATATTAAGTTTTTTTTAGATATATACTAAACAAATTTGAATAATCTATCAAAAATTGGAATAGAACATAATTAATTAATGTTATAGCTTAAACTATTTTATCCTCTTAAAAATCTCTATTATTGTCATGAAATTAAGTCCTTTCAAATTTGTACACTCTGCTAGGTCCACATTATAGAGAAATTGGGTTTATGTAACATGAAGTAGACCATTTACTAACTATTCAAGACTCTAGTGGCACCATGGTATGTTTTGTAAATTTGACTTTCAACTTCATCCCATTGTATGAGTTTGTAAAGGAAAATTGTAAATCTATAGATGTAAGAAGTACCAATAGTTTCATAAATCATGAGATTCAATCTTTTTCTAATCCTTGTTCCAACATCATTATTGCTCCTAAGAGTGCTTATTATTTGGGTGCCTCTTCATTTTTTAGATGGTAACTACTACTTAATTCTCATGTGAATGAACTTGATTGTTTCAAGTTCAACTAACATCAAACTTTAAAATCCTTTGGTATTTTGAGTTTGATGTGGTTTATGATCCTAAAATGATATATCAATCAATATGAATAATGTGAGATAGCTATAAGCATTTGAGACATGAATTAAAGTTTTTCAATTTATTAGTATTAGTGTAGAAGTTCCATGTTTATTCACTTAGGTACACAAGCAACATATATTTTCAAGTGTGAACAGATCTAAGAGGTATGAGCCCTCTTAATATATGTAACCTTTAAAAATTTTAAAATGGCATTATTAATAGATTCAATTGATTTTTTTTATTGTTAATGATTTCTTGGCACAATAAACAACAATCATTCAATTGATTTGACACTTTTCTTATGATTTTGGGCCCCAAATTCTCAGGAGCCTGTAGAATCTCCTTGTCAGTCAAGGAGCTTCTAAAATCTCATAAATGGACATTGCGCTTCTACATGCTCCCAAAAAAAGGGAGAAGCCAAAGAACATTTCCAAAAATATCCCAAGCTCCTAGAAAATCTCCCAACAAAATTGAAGCATTTGTACCATCTCCCAAGATTTTAGGAGCAGGAAAACGTCAAGTATGAATTATCAAAATACCGAGAGAAGTACCCATGAAACTATTCTACCAAGATACCAAGGTGTTTCCACCAATGAAAGTTACAATGTCACCCCAAAGATTTTAATTCGCGATAGGCTCATGAAAGGTAAAGTCCTATGAAGGACCTTTCAAAATGTCACATACCCCAATTTTGTAAAATAATGTTATTTGTTTTAAATTGATTCCTAAGACATTATGTTAAATTTAATGCTAAGTTGAAACTGATGACTCAGTAGAGTCAAAAGATGTGGAATGTAATTCTGAATATTTTATTTTTAATAAATAAAAAGTGGAGACAACAGCTTGGGAGAGTTGTTAATAAGAGTGTTACTGGTCAAACTGGTGGAAGGAACTAGGTGGAGAGAAAAAGGACAAGTGGCAGCATCCTCAAACACTTCCTATGTTATAGGTCGTAACTTCCCTACATTTGGGGTCATGATCCCCCAAGAAAGTGGGATCAGAGCAGGTGGCTCAATTAATGACAACTAACCCAAAAAGACCTAGGAAATCTTTTAAAAGTTCCCAATGTAGAGAGCTGAGGCTGCTCAGATATTTTCCAGGAGAAAAATCATTCAGGTGGAATGCACTTCAAGGAATTCATTGGGAAAAAGGGAAAACTGTAAGGAAGGTGTTTGAGGGAAAAACTGCGGGAACTTGATCTGATACAGATTTCTAGCTGGGAGATTTGACTAACAAGTTCAAGATTACTATTGATTCTAAGGACTAGTACTTGGTTATTTGCTTCACCTAGTTCCATCTAGGGAGACCAGAGTAGGCTCGGGGGTCCTGAGGAGTCGTTGTTTGAGTGCTCTCCAGGAGTTGGTAGGGAGGAACGGCCTCCCATTGCTGTTGTCGACCAAGCTTTAAGAACAGGTTCTGCTATCTATTAATTTCTGTGTTATTATCTGTGTGTGATTGAATGATGCATTTGCAATTTATGATGTAAAAACTTAGAGGATAGAATATCTTAGTTTGTTTAGTAATGAAAGTATTCTTAATGAGAAACAAATCCTACCTATGTTTTTCCCCATCTGGAGTAATCTAGATCATAATCTAGCACAGGTGGTGTATTTAAATGAAGATAGTATGATGTAAATTCAAAATAAGATGTTAGCTTGATTATGAGAATGTTTTCTTTTATTTGTTATCAGAAGAAATAGTATTCTGTACATGGATTAGGGTTATACCTAGACTGTGAATGTCAGATTATTAGTAAAGGGCAAATAAGCTATATTATTATATTAAAAATAGTATGTTTTGGTAGGTAAACAGTTCTCTATACAGCATTCATTTCAGTAACCTTTACATTTATTTTGAAACCAAAGGAAAAGAATATAATAGTTAAAATGTGTAGGGTTAGGTTAAATAAAAATGCCTTTCAACTCCGCAGTTTATTTCTTTCCTGTTTAGGATAAATAACTACTATACTTATAGCAACTAAACTATGAATAAGGATAGATTAACCTTAATTTAATTCTAAAGACAAACTAGTTGGTTTCAGATTTTATTTATGGCTGGTAATGTAATTAATTCATTTTTTTATCTAGCTGAACTTAAACAAGATCTACAGCTACTAACCTATCTCTTATAAAATTTAAATAAACACTACAATATATTTTAGAAGAAAGAACATGGATAGTTTGTTATTTCTTTTATTTTATAAATACTAATATTATAACATAAATAGGGTAACATAGAATACAGAAGGAACTTCTTATAAATTATTTAGTATAGAAAGCATAAGAATACAACAATAAAACACTTTCTCATTATACACCTATAAATAGACTAAGAATAAAGATAATATATATAATTATAGGAGCAATATTACTTGTAGGTAAAATAACATTCTTATCTCATTAGGATAAATATCAAGTAAATATAAAATTTGTACTTTAAAGATGTAACTATCAGTTACATAAGTACAACTCTAAGAACATGAAATTACTTATTCTTGAAGGATAACAAATACAAAATAATATTTAAAATTTTATTAGAATGGAGTAAATTAAAGCAAGATAATCTAAAAACAATATACAGTTATATTAAATAATTTACAGGGTAAAATTAATGTAATAACTTGCAGAAATCAAATTAACAGAATATAAACATGCTCGATTCACCGAGCTTAAATAACCATTTATACAATATAAGTAAAACGAAAAAATTTACAGTATTATATTGTAAACAAAAGACATTTCAAAAAGAGATAGTATATACATATTTACATCATGGAGTTAGGGTAAAAACCCTATTATATCAAAATTACAAAAGAGGTGTAAAACCAAAGAGTTTAAGCTCTTTTTTAAATGCCTCTCAACTTCTAAAAGTCAATAGAGTATGGCTTTATCAGCCTATCTTTCATTTATACATTTATACACAAAAAAAAACTAGAACTAAAATCAAAATTTACAGTCACGGCCTAAGCCAGAAGCCCCACATAAAGCAAGGGATTTTCTTTAATACAAACAGCGAACCAAGTAAACCCAAGTAAACCAAAACCATGAGGGTTTTGCAGGCCACGACGACCAACCATCAAATGTCCCATAAGGGACTGAACAAGGACAAACTGCCATGAGGTATCCAAGGCTTACCCATGAGCAAGCACTTGTCCCAGCCTTGCACCAACCACGCAGAAGGACAGGTCGACACCTGTGTAACATCAAACACAATATTGTTAATATCTTGCATTATATAAAAAAAAATGTAGCAAAACAGAGCGGTAAAGAAACGAAGTTGTCAACAGTAAATTCTTACCTAAAACTTCAAGGTAACGAAACCACCCACAAATAGAAGCGCTACCACCAACATAAGGATAAATAAACCCTTCATCTGCTGCAAGAAAGGAGGATATTACTAACACGGTCACAACCAACAGCGACCGAGAGTAGGAGCAACATGACATGCAAGTAAAAACACTTGGGCCATCACTATTTTTCCAGCCAAAATCCACTCTACGGTGAAACCCTAAGACCCAACAAATCTCCAGATGTAAATCCAGGACTCCCACTACTGAGCCAAAGAATAAAGGGACTTTACAGTCTGATAAACTATGAAATGAGCAAGCAGTGATGGATAAACCCTGAAGGAAAACCAACAACCCAGTTCGAGCAGCAATCAGTTCATTACAGCTCATCTCTATGAGCGTTTAGGGTGAGCTCACAATGTGCAGGAGACAAAGAAGCAAGCTGGGAGACTACCAGTGGTGAGTTGCAGAGCGACAGGGCGAGAAACCAACATAGTAGCAAAGTGACGGGGCAAGCAACCAACACAGTAGCAGAGTAGTCGGAGGCCGAAAACAACAGAGAAAATAACAAGTTAGGGTTTTTCGATGCCCTTTTAACTACACAACACTTGGCTACAATAATGTCACGTTCACCAAACAAATTATTTGCATGCAGTGGGTAATCCCTATATTCCCGGCGAGCAATCACGAGAAGATTATTATTCCAATCATTTTGTTGTTTCGGAGGTTCCACCATAATCCTTAGTCCCAAAGTCAACCTAGCATGCACATTATATGGTGATAAAAAGAAATATTAATATACAATTTAGGCCATAAAACTTCAATGGCGTGGTCAATGTAATGACCCATCATTTATGCAATATGGTATACATTCAATCAAACGATTATAACCTTGGTAATAGTTAAGCCATGTGATATGTTATAAAATAAATTCATAACGTTTATTTTTTTGGTGAATACATTTCTTAAAAGAAAGTGTTCGTTCAACCAAACAATTGTAACATAGCAAGGGTATAAACATTATGTGACCTAGCATGTTATGCAAGTAAAGGAGGCATTTAATAAAAGATTATAAAACTTTAAATCAAGGTTAAACCATAGACTCTTCATGGGCGCGGTCTATTCTATGACCCCCTTCGTCTATGCAATAATAGCATTCATTCATTAAAACAACTATAACTCTATCTAAAGTTATGCTATT
Organism: Pseudotsuga menziesii; assembly: GCA_001517045.1. Classification (NCBI taxonomy): domain Eukaryota; kingdom Viridiplantae; phylum Streptophyta; class Pinopsida; order Pinales; family Pinaceae; genus Pseudotsuga; species Pseudotsuga menziesii. The sequence goes on along the minus strand of LPNX010265974.1, from coordinate 625,218 downwards.
TTATGTTTATAAAAGAAATTCATAAAATCAATTTATGGTAAACACCCTTCTTGCTAGTGTTAGTCTCATTGGCCCTTGAATATTTAATTATTAAACTATTAAGGTTTGCAATGGAGCATGTTAAGCCTTAAATTATTTAAGGGGCTTGACATTGGAATTTTAATGATTGATTAACATTATTTGGACAATAGTTTCCAAATAAGTTATGTGAAGAAGAACTTAGTTCATCAACACTATCATAGTCTAATTGAAAGCAGTATGAAATGAGGGTATAATTCCTTAAAACTTCAAATCTTTGGAAGATGGAATAATAGAAATTCATTAACTCTTGCGCATTACTTTCACATCACAAGGAGTAACCAAAATTATCATGATGTAAAGGGATTATGTTCACTTTTTAAGATAGATTCTTAGCGTAATAACCCTGCCATCTTTAATATGGATTTTAAGGATCAAAGGCGTTTACACACGACAACTTTGATAAACATTGATAAACATCGAAGAGGTTAGTCTGCTATAAAAACTATAAATTATAGTTAGAGAGAGAAAGCAACTATCACCAATGCTGATAAGACTGAATCTCGTTCCTTGGCATCTTTAAAAGGAATAACGATTTAATGGTTTTTACCTCATAAAAGCATTTGAAATTGAATATCATTTATATTCTTTTACTGAGCTATTATTTTTGCAACGAACATATATCTGAATGCTTTAGGATTATTGACAAGTAGCAATGGATCTTTCTTACCTGTAAATCTATAAGAGCAGGTAAACTTCATGTGTTAGCTCAAAGCTAAGTAAGCCCCTGAATACCAAGACAGTTCCACCTTGTGGTCGCAAAGAAAAACAAGTCATTAAACTGAAAAAGAATTATTCTTTAAGATAAGCATAATCAAGTAGATAATTCAGATTATGAAATCATTAACATATAACTAATTAAAACAATTAGCTGACTGCATTATTGAATATTATCTGTATTTTCAAAATTTTAATTTTTTCAGAAATTTTGGGATTTTGACACAAAATGCCTAGAATTTTCGACAATATCTAGCAATCCAAGATGAGATAATTATGAAGTAATGGAAGCACAAAATTACTCTAGCAATTGTATGAAGATTGAACAAAAGAGTCCCAAACATACTAACCATACCAAAAAAATGTGGAACAATTAGAAGTTTTCAAATAAAGGTTATGTCTAAAATAAGAACTTTCATTGAGTAATTTGTAGTATCTACACACTTTACTACAAAATGCATTTTATTAAGTTGAATACATCAAAAATATGTGCATTTTGGAATTTTTCTATTGATATCTCTCTATACAAAAAATAATCCCACATTGGTTGAGAGATGTGGCCCACAATAATATATGATGCTCATAATGCCAATGGGTACCACCACAAGGGAGTGATGTTTGTACTTTTATATTATATTTCTATCATTTCCTAAGACCAACCTAATCAACTTAATATATGTGCATACATCCTCCTTGACAAAACGCCTTACCTCTTTAGTTGAGTATAGATACAAAAATTATATTTGTATAAATCCACACATATGATGATTCATTTTTTGTATACAAGTGAGGGCACCACAAAGCATCATGCGCTTTTGTTTTTGGTTTGATCTACCTCATGATTGAGTCATTTCTCTCTCTAGTGAACTTGTGCTAGGGCTTATTTTCTCTATAGGATTGTATCTTGACTGCGATATTGTTGTTTATATATTTCTTTATTGGATAATTTGGGTTGGTTTCCATCCCATTTAATTCTCTTGCTAACACTTCTGAATCTCAACATAGTATCAAAACAAGGGCAAACATCACTCACTAAAATAAATGGTATTATGGACAAAACCTTTTTTAGTTTTTCTAGGGTTTAAAACCCTCTTTTATAGTCAACACACTTCTCTTTCAATGCAGATTTGTTTTCGAAACCTTGTTGCTAGCTTTTAAAACTCTCTTTACTATGAATTTGCTCTCCTCTTCTTATGTAGATTTTTTTTGAAATATGTTGGTATCTCTCCTTGTTAATTATATCAAATTGATTTTTGTTAAGACAATATGGAGCTTCTTTTGTTAAGTTCTAAACCTCATGAACTCAAAATGGAATATTGCTTAATTAAATTGGGCCAAATATCATGTTTCAACAAACCAAATAACTACCCATCCAATTATTGTGTATCTAACAAAACCTCTTCCTCCAATGCATGATGGAAACTACAAACTCATATGTCTAAAAAGAAAGTATCCCTTGAAGTAGTCACCCTAAATATTGAGCAATATATGATTCATCATACCAAAGACAATAAAAGTGCCAAGGAAATCTAGCATACCTTCAAGAATATATTTGGAATAGTTATGAGCACAACCCAAATCAACAAGCTTGAAACCAAGCTTTCTAATCTCAATATGGATGACTTTGAAAGTATTGAATAATATACCAGGAGGTTTAAATCCTAAATAATAACATCATAACATCAAAATAAAAGGCGAAAAAAAATTTGTAAGTATTTATTTGAATAATATATCTTCAACATTCAATTTTTTTGCTAGTATATTATGTAGTGTCCCACTATTTGTTCAGCGATAAACAACTCCTCGGGAGGAGTATTTTGTTAATACTATTGAGCATCAAGTCATATAAAGGGATATGGGAGAATTACCCCCCCACCCAAAGATCAAGTCCATCCAATGACTACTTTGACCTCTTCTAAACATGAGCATGATCAAGTTAAAGGGGGGAATGCAAAATATTCCAACAAAAAAAGCATCCATTGTCATAAGGAGGGAAATGTATTCAAATATTTCTTCATTCGTATTCAAAATATTGATGAATTTGCAATGCCTACAATTGGTAGTGAGGATCTTTTTGACAATACTATGGGATCTTCTCATAATGCAATGTGGATTCTGCATATTGCTCCTCTTCACCATATGAATGGATTGTTGATAATGGAGCTACAAGGCATACAGCCAGACACTAACATATTCTCTCTAATTATACATTGCATTGTAGTGGACAGAAAGTAGTTATTGGTGATTACTCAGCATTATAAAGTTAAGGTTGTGGTGATTTCATCTGCAACACAATCAAATTTGGAGATGTTCTTTGTGTTTGAGAGTTTCATTGAAGCTTGTTTATGTACCACATCATCCACAACAACAAAAACGTTAAATTCTATTGATATTGGTGGGTCGTAAAGGACATGAGTGATGGTTTGAAAGTGGTTGTCATAGGATAGTGTAATGAAACCAACCATATGTATAAATTGGTGAAGACTACTTCCCAAAAACAAAAATGGTTTACTCCTATTGTAACCAATGTCATTGACCACATCATGCTATCGCATCAACGTTTTCCTTGTACCAATTTTGGATCTTTGCAACATATACACCATATACATATGGTTGATGAAATTCACACATTGAACCACCCAATGGAATCTATTAAGGATGTGCATTAATGGTACATCATCAAGATTCATCTCCTAAGGACACCATGAAAATCTCCTCAACGTCTTGAGTTGATTCATAATTATATTTGTGAGTCTATAACCACCCATTCTCTTGGGGGAGACGAGATTCCTCACATTTATTGATGAGTTTTCCTATTTGGTTTGGATTTAAACCATTTAATTAAGGATGAATTGTTTGAGAAATTCAAACAATTTAAAACTTTAGTGGAAAAACAAAACAAAGAAAAAATTATGTGTAGCAACATTGATGATGGAGAAGAGTAAATTAGCAATGATTTTTAATTATTTCTCATTTCTCATGGTATTTCTTAGCAATGCATTATTCCTTCAATTCCTTAACATAATGGAATCCATAAATGGAAGAAAAGGGTTGTTATCGAGATAGCTCAATGTGTACTTTAATCCAAGGAAATGAAGCTTACACTATGGGGGGAAGTAGTGCTTGGTGTTTCCCACATCATCAATTGAATGCTTACTTATGTTGTTTAAGGTATGACTCCTTGTGAGAAATAGTATCGAAGCAAACCTTCAATGTCACATTTCAAAATTTTGGATCAAATGCATGGATCCATACTCCTAATGAATGGAGAAATATATCAAAGCCGCCAAAAATTTACTACACTCTAGCAAGCTATAATTAAACTTTCCAATGATATTTCTTCTATGATACCTCCACTCTCTAGGTGTTTGAACAAAGACATGGTCTTTAATGATGTTTATACTCATGATCTACCACAATTTTTTCCTCTACTTAGATATGATTATTCATATGAGTCCCAGCATGTTTTAGTAGATTTATCTCTTTTACATATTTTGTTGGCCCTCTCTTTACCTTTAAAAGTACTTCATTCAACACTTCTATAGTAACCATAAAAACACTATGCGTTGTTGAGAACCCTAGAGATGACTTGTCCATCTACATGGCATGTGTAAGTTTCTTCTCCTATATAGGGTGCTCCTTACAACACCCTTCCATTAAATAAGAAATTCAATGATGTTAATCCTCTAATAAATGTGTTGTGCAACTATGGCACTCCACTAGATGATGATGAATCCTTCTAACAACTCTTTATTTGGATAGGTTAATACTTACTCCTAAGTATGCCATATCCATCCTTATATATGTCGTCAATTTTCTTTCCAAGCTCCTGTAGTACCATTGGGAGACTTCCCCATGGGTCCTTATTTCCAATGGTTAATTACATACCCACCAACTTGCATGTGCAACCACCTTTTCCACTTTAAACCATAGTTTCTACTACCAATGACCACATTGGGAACCTATGGGAGTGATTTGGTGTTTTTTTGGTTGGTGAGTAAGGGGTATTATATTCCATGCATTACTATGTGATCATTGATCACCATTATGAGGGGATGTTGAAAGTAGCCCCTCCTTGGAAAAAGCGCTATACTCCTTTAATTGTGTATAAATATGTAGATCTGACTTGATTTTTGCGCATTATGATCCATCATTTTTCCATGGTGTCTCCACTTGTTGAACAATATCCTATCATGTTAGTTCATATTGTGGGTTTTAAAATTATCAAAAATTGAACCAATATATTGCAGGTATTGGGGGGATGAGGGGTTTAAGGTGGGGGTGGGTATGGTGGTTTATAAGGATTGAGGTATAAAAATGGGTGGGGAGGAGGTTTTGAGTATTGGGAGGGGGTTTCAACAAAAAGAGTTTGGGTCAATATCTTTGGAAATTAAGGGTATTCTTTAATATCCCACGATCATACGTGCTATGTGAGAGGTTCACTAAGTAAGTTCCCCGTGCATTTTTCTTATACAAGTTATTTAGATTAAAGGGACAAAAAATTGCATTGTGTATTTTCTTGGTTTGATTTATCTTGTGCATGGGCCATTTCTTTCTAGCCCACTTGTGCCAAGGTATTTATCTCACTAGGGTTTCACCTCTATTGTCAGTCGTAGTGTTGTTTATCTATTTCTTCATTGCAAAATTTGTGTTGGTTTTAGTTCCTTTTGATTATCTTGTTAACCCATATGAATCTCAACAAGGAACACTAGCCCAAAGAACTAGAGAGGTTGTGTGCCAATCATACACATCAAGAAATAAAGGGAAAAAATGCATAAAAACTCTATATGTTATCTCTCCAATTTGTCCTTGGGAGAGTGTGTGTATATATATATATATATATATATATATATATATTAATGTCAAAAATATTTCCGTTGTTGAACCCTCACATTTACCAACTACCCTCACATTTACTAATTGAATGTTAAAAGAAAAGGAACCCACCATTTGTCTATCTTGATGACACTCACAAAACGTTATGTATAGAGCATTTACAATGTGTCAATGATTAATATAAGTTTCAAGTCAAAATGAAAGACTAGTTTGTAATAACTCACAAACATATTTGGGTTGCATCATAGCTAAGTATAGAATGCACATCAAACCACCCAAGTAATATTCAGGTGTTCAGTGCTTTGTCCAAACTTACAAAGTATCGATGGACTACCCAACTAAGTTGTTTTAATAATTTAGCATTGCCTTATTGTTAAATGCACTTAACAAAATAGATGTTGACTTGATCTAGACAAACAAGCAGCATAAGTATTTTGATTTATTGAGACAATAATATTTCAATTTGCATGTATCAACTTTCCTCAACCTTAAGCAACCATTTTAAGTGGAGAAATGCATAATGATACACAAGGGGGTCTATAATCATGCAAAGAAATGCAAATATTTCATTCATAAGCCTTTACATATATGTTCAAATATTATACTTATGACAATATGTCCAACAATCCTCGAAGCTAGAAAACATTAGGAATATTACTTGCAAGAAACTCATCAACTACAACCTCCACAAATGAAGTGGAAGTTGCAAGAACGATAACCTCAACCTTTTAACTTGTATTATAACAGTTGACATTGTTGAACAATATCAATAAATAGCACATGCATTTTTCACCAAAATACAACATTTTATTTAGAAGATCAAAATTATCTTTTTGTTGTGGTTGGCATAAAGAAGAAATTAATATTGTTAAAATAAAACAAACTTTCATTAGTGTGGAGAGAAATTGGTACCGGACAAGACCTAGCACTAGGAAGAAAGAATTTGTATTTTTTGCAATATTAAGGGGATGGTGAAAAACACCTTCACCGGGAGTCCCATGTATAATTAGCCATTGGATATCATTTTCAAAACAATTGCAGCAACATAAATAATTGTACATCGTTACAAGTAAAAACCAAAAAAATGAATTGATCATACAAAAATTATTTTTAACTCGTGAGACCAAACAAATATTTTGATACTAGAAATATTATGCTAAAAAAAATATGTTTATTTTCTTGAATTCCTAAAAACCAAAGGTTTCCTCGTTGGATAAAGAGTCATTGTCATCATCATACTAACACATTTCAAAGTGAGGGTTCTTTTGATAAAAAAATTGTTGTATGTGAAAAAATTATAAAAGCTTAAGCACAAATAAAAAATAATAGTTAACATTGAAACTACATTTCCTTCTATACAATTAATTATTTCTTGTTAAAAAAAAATAGCAAAAAAATTCACACATACATCTCAATACAATTTTTGTTTTTACTTTTTATTTTTATATATAACTTCATTAAACTCACTTTGATAATACTATAAATATAAAATAAGTAATAATGCCTCTTGAACAATAAACACTCTTATCTCCTCACAAGGATTCCTTATTATTAACAATAACAACATAATATTGCTTTAAAAATAAAAATATATGTATGTGCACTTATGATGATATCTTTGGCACAAAAGCATTTAAAGCATTTAAGTATAAGGATTACATTTCTTTTATTAAAAATATTTATAAAAGTTAACTTAAAATTGTTTAATTTCGAGGTCAAATAAAAAAGTAATTTATTAAAGTAAAATTTAGTTTTTTATTTTGGGTCAAATCTAAAAGGTACGAGTAATTTATTAATGTAAACTTTAGCCTTTTATAATGATTAATTACATAATAGATTTTGATTTTAATAAAGTTATTTTACATTTTATATTATTTTATGTTTTTATGTTTTATTGTATTTCTCACTTTATCTTACATTCATAAAGTGGATTGCCTCAACCACATTGTAACTTTGTATAAGAAAGTTTTTATTTTCTCATTTATGAAATATATTATAATAATTGTTCTAAATTATTTATTGGTTTTTTTATATGCTAGATTTTTGTGATATAGTATCAAAGCTCAATTAGGGCCTTTAAGACATGGAAAGTATGAATAACTAGGAACTACTACCTCTAGAGATGAATCAAAGGATCATTAGCATAACACATCAAAGAGCCAAAAGGGTTTCACCTTAACTAGATATTGTTTTGATTTTTTTTCATTTTGAAGCAACAAAATTTTATGGATTTGTGCAATTGTACAAGATTGTATAGATTTGTATGGTTATATGGATTGTACGAGGTTGTATGCTTGTATGGAATTGTAAGAACTATGTGGAATTATATGGACAATGCCAAAAATCATTTAAAAAAATAATAATTGGACATAAATTGATCTATATGGCCCTTTTTGATACTTTTCTAATAAATCCAAGAAAATAAATTATCGTTGTGGTTTTATTTTTTAGTTGGTATGAGTTATTTTTAGTTCCAGCACAACTCTATGGTTTATTGGGTTCATTTTGAATAGATTCATCAAAATCTACGTGTTTTAGAGTTGTCGGTGGGCATATTTATCATAAAACTACATGTGTTATTAGTGATACTTTGTTTCTACAGTGATTTAGATACAGTGTCCAAGGGTCTTTCTTGGTATTTTTCAACATTTTACTCTGTTTCGATTAATTTGAGTGCATTTATGACTTATCATTATGGCCTTTTACCAACATCATGTTGGAACCCAACCAAAGGTTTTAGCAAGAACTCTAATACATGGAAGAAAAGTATGTTGCTAATTTTTTAGTATATGTGCTTCCCTAATATCGTCCTATGTACTAATAAGCACACCACACTTACTAGTAAGCACCATGACAAGTTTGATGAACAAGATAGAGAAGCATAATGTTGATTAAGTTGTCTAGCAAATGATATGCTTCCTAAGATCCAAACTTGAAATCCTTCAACAAAAAATTGGAAGAAATTGAAAGATTTGCTTGAGACTTTAGACAAAGGACAAACCTTCTTCCTGAAGAACACGTTCTCGATGATGATAGATGAAAGTGTCTCATTACGGGGGCACTTACTCAAGATGAAGGATATCCAAGGACAATCGAATGCCATTGGATGCAATATGGATAAAAAAGATATTGTGGTATCATGTTTAAGTGATTACCACATGATTATGAGAATCTTATTCAGACTCTAAACATTACCTTTGCTAGTGTTGACCTAAAGTTCGATGAGATTTGCAATAAACTCTCATAGAAGGACATGGAATAAACAATTTGATAGCATTAAGACGATGGAGAGTTCAAAATAGCATTTTCCCCCAATTTCAAGGGAAAAAGTAAATGAACAAAAAAAAAGAGGTTAGGGCAATGAAGATGATGCCACAAAAATTCAAAAGAGTATCACTTGCCATTATTGTGGAAAGGAAAGTCATATGAAGAAGTTATGTAAAAAGAGGTTGCTTGATAAAAAAACCTACCAAGGAGAGCCTTAACAAAAATTTCATGTCACAGACAAAGGATTCAACCTTCTATGCATTTATGGCTAAGAAACCAACAAATAACCATAGGTCATCTGCTTGGTACATTGACTCTGGTGCATCTCATCGCTTCACCAACAGATAAAACTAGTTCATGGAGTACAATTCCAGTGTCTCTAAAGATTCTATGGTATTTAATGGTGGCGAAGAGTACACAATCATTGGGAAAGAAAATACCAATTTCCCTTTGAGGTAACATGCTCATTTTCCTTAATGTGCATTATGTACCAAATATGGAGCTTTATGTGCCATCAAATAGTTAGATTATGAGAAAATGTTTCTAGCTTAATGTCAACTTTAGTGATCACATACACTGTACTTGAGAAGGAGAATCAAAATACCATTGCTAATCGTGTGGGGATCATGGAAAAATAAAAAAGCATGCATTTGCAACCAGTAGTGCATTAGACATTGTTACACTCTAGAATCAATGATATGGGCATCTCATCCTCACCTACCTTTCTCAGTTGGCTTGAGAGAATTTGGTAGATAGTCGTCCAAACTCATTAGAAGAAATTTCAACTCAAAATGGTCCTCCTAAGGAATAAATCAATATTGATAAAATAATTCCATGTAGACAAATTTTTATATTATTTCTATTTTATCGAAGCTTCACATGGTTATTTCATTTTTATCAAGCTACCTCAGATATATGTTTTATATTAAAATCAATTTATGGGGACGAAATTCAATGTAGTGTTTTCAAAAAATAAGGAAAGAAAATTAAATACACAGTGCGATCTTAAAAGTTATTGGACCCAACTTTTCACGACGTATAGTATTATTGTAATATAATATTATTATATATTAGTTATAATATTAATAATAATTATTATTATTATTATATATTATGTATGAGTCACGTATTACATAAAAATTTGATAAATATATTAGTTATGATATTATTTGTTATTATATATTAGTTATAATATTAATTACTATTACAATCATATATTATATATGGGTCATATATTATCTAAAAGATGGATGGGTATATTAATTGTGATATTAGTTATTGTTATATATTAATTATATATTATATTGTAATTATGATATCAGTTAAAAGTTATTGAACCCAATTTTTCATGGTGTATAGTATTTCACATTGAAAAAAAATTATAATATTAATTAGTGTTATTATTAAATATTAATTATAATATATTACTTGTAACTCATCATTAATTTCTTAAAACTCATCTAGCTGAGCACGGTGCTTTTGTTGGCGTTCCTGGGCACGGGTGGATCTCAGTTGAATATCTTTTAATTCCTTAGCCCTCGTGATCTACACCATCAGTGGCATTTCCTGTAGCGATGTCTTCACCGTCGTTAACTGGCCTTCAGCTTCTTGCACCTGCGCTGTCAACTAATCAAGCTGCTTGTCTTGGACAACGCTCTTCCAAAACTACGTTGTTGCCTCCATAATTGTCTTCGCCTCTTGCTCCATGGTTTCAAACTAGGTCATGATTTCTTCAATAGAATCCTTCCTTTCAGTAACCTGCTCCAACAGCATCATAGGTTGGACCAGGGCATTGAGCATCAGGTTGGTATCTTGGAGCTTGACAATGGTTTATCCAAGGCACTTGGCCTTAGCCACCGCGGTAAGATCTATCGTGCTCTCAAAAATATAGTGACAAGCCTCATCAACGGCTTGGTCAACCTCACTGCATCTTGCACACAGCTATGCTTGTTCAACAATAAGGTGGTCTTGCACCTTCTTAAGTTTAATAATTTCCTCAGTAGCATTACAATGCAGCTCGGCCTGCGTTGCCTTTAATGTGTCAATTTCTTGGACCTTCTCTTCTTCCAGCTGCACCCAGACCTGATGTAGCTCTTCCACCTCTTTCTGCAGCTTCTCAGTTGTGCTCTGTGACTATACATATCCCTCAGTCAGCTCATTTTGTTGTTCTACCAATTCCAGGGTGATAATGTGTTGTAGCTCCACCAACGCTGGAGAAAATAACTTGTTAAGATCCAAAACGATGCTCTGGATCAGCCATAGTAACTGGTTTACTTCTTCATTTCCTAAGTCGATCGCAGTCGGGGGAACTTGCACGTTCCTATCTTGAGGCTCAGTGTTGATCGATGAGACGTCCTGTATCATAGGTCTCATGGAGGTCTATCTGGAAATAATATCAAAAATGGAATTTAACATATCTCTTACCACACCGAATTCTTCATGGTTTGACTCTCGAATCGACTGTGTTGCAGCTTTAGAGGAGTCAGTGATCGCTTTGATGAGCCACTGCAGTTAGTCCTCCATCCTTAATCAGATATTGTTGCCTACATCATATTCTTAATGCCATTTGGTGTGAGTCTCCTCTTGCATGCACTGTGCTTCAACCTCGGGGTTCGTTGACAACTCATTGTCAGAGTCATGAACACTCAGCTCCTTTTGGGAAGGCTCTTCTGGGGCATCGGGTTGTGGCTCCTTAGAAAGTTCCTCCGGATTCACAAGGTTGCACCATTCAACCAACCAATCTTGAACAATAGCATCCAATTCTTCTTCCGAGACTTTGTAAGCCAGAGGGAGCCACTGCCTGTCGGGGTCCCGTCGTGCCTAAATGTAATTAGAGTGGGGCCCAATAGTGAACCGAATGAGCCACTAATACTTGGACACTACATAAGGAGATACTTGAGGAACTGCGATAACTACGGCTTGCAGTGCATCCCAATAGACCCAAAAATGAATGGCACAGTCTGCCTGTCGACTGGGCTCTTCAACCCACCATAAGTTCTAATATCATGTGCCTCGGCACACCTTCTCCACATCAACTGCCATGGGTTGGTATTCTTTGGGTTCCATCTAGGAGACTAGTGCAATAAGGATTAATAGAAAACTATATGATAACGACCTCCCAGCTTGCACAGCAATAGCATCTTCTAGAAACTGGTTAAGCAAAAACAAAGACCAGTTCATCTATACTCCTTCAATGCACTTCTGGGTGCATGTGACGACACCCAAGTTACATTGGACTGGTCGATTTCCTCGAAAAACCTTACTCACCAGAATTCGTGCACCGATACGCACTGCTTGTGAGTTTATGCTATCAATTCAATAAGAATGGACATCAAGCTGTAAGCCAAAGCACTCCTTCAGCTGCTTGGTAATATTTTTTTTGGTATCCCTCCCACGGATATATCACGTCGGATATTACCCGGCCTTTGGCAATCCCGTAATGCTCAAAATCAAGTCTAGTGTGACAGAGATTGGTGTGTTCAACCAAGGTGTCCCCCCATGAAAACAATCCAACAGTTGTTTAACACATGCATGAGGCATATTGATGAGCCCCAACAATCCAGATTTGTCTAACCCACTCGCCCAAGGTTGAAGAATCTACTGAATTAGGGCACCAGGCACCATCAAAACTGACTTGTAGGGCTCATCCTGGACATATTTAAGTAATAGCAAGTCATGGTATTCAAATTTCAACCTAATCAAGGTAGGGATGATGTCAACCAAGCACTTCATCCCTTTCGGCAGTGGCAGCAATTTTGGTGGATACTTCTAATTTTTCGTCGGCTGCCTCGGCTTTGCTCCTGGATGCGTATGAGTGACATATCCCAACATATCATGAAAAGAGATGCCCCTAGGCATTGAAAACTCTATAGCTCCTAAGCTCGATGACCCAATCTATGCAGTTCCTTCTCCTTGCACTCTCGCCAACGTGCAGGTGTGCCTCTTCTGCAGTGGCATGGAAATGGGCTTCTGAACCTATCGCTTCCTCTTTGGGATAGACAATGAGCCAACCGACATGCTCATGACTTATTCTTCGATGGCCTTTCCTAACAGGGGACTCTTTTTCACTGAAAATATCAATTGCATCAAGGTCCCTCAACATGCCTCACACCCCAAACCTTACAATGTCCCCAACGACTCTAACCTTCTACTCTACAACTCACTCAAAATCTTACAACACACTGCACAATTCACATTCTGCTCACTCAACTGAATAATGTCATCCTCACATGTACCACGCACTTTTTATAGCCTTCTCCAATTCAAACTCATCATTAACAAATCTATGATCACCATTTTGACTAAATCCAGTAGTAATGACGCTAAATCCATCGAAAATATTACCCTTCTAACGATCGGATCAGCCATTAATGCACGTCACTTCAACAAGCGTTGCCAGTTAACTATTTTAACTACTTTCATTTATTACTAATTTGACCAACCCACAGCCCTGCAGCTATCACAAGTGGTCTCCTTGCCATCACTACTAACTCTTACCTTGCGCAACCTCTTCCACTGGGCTTTCCTTGCTGCTATGTAACATTTTTTTTTACAGTGCCTCAAGCAATGCGTAGCTCTATTGTAACACCCCAGTTTTGACCCCGTTGCAATAAATGTACATGATGTATATATGTTGTAATGATCATGGTGTGGAGCTAAAGGCCAAGGCCCCACCATTGATCGGTTATGCTATGTCTTGGATTTAAATTTGTCACCGATGGTATATCGGGGCATGCAGCATATATTATGTTTGTCGTCATGTAAATATACATCTATAATTAATTAAATGAACCTGAACAGCTACGATCGCAGCAACTAAAATGAGAAAGGGGCATGATTTTCACAAGGATAAGGATGTGGAGGAATTTGTCAAACCTTGGCCAATGGGGTAAAAATAACCATGTGTCTTCTTCCCCTGTTTTATTCCAACCACTTTCATTAAGAATGGCTGCTGGTGGTTGAGGCAGTTATTATCTTTGGGAGTGGGGTGGCAGGACTGTCAGTCCTCACCCACACGCACACTCCACCACGGTTGACTCCACTATGCCTAGGAAAAACTATTGTGATCACCCACGAAGGATACCATTCTTTCCACGATAGTGTTGAAGCTCTCATGCACTTCAGATCTGCATTCTCCATTGTTGTCCATCCACGCACTATTCATCTTCGTGCAGGACCAATTTCCGTTCATGTGCCTCACGTACAGGAATTTTCTTGGCTTCCAGATTGATGCAGCGAGCTGAGAGCCGTGCTCTTCCATTCACGAATTGCTGTGAAGGGCCATTCATGTTTTCAGCTGTTTCACAGACTGGTATGGTCGTGTAATTGTTTCCTGTCATTTTAATGTTGAAATTGGAACTGTTGTTCTTCCCGTGAGTCATGGTTGCCGCCGTTCTCCTCAAGATTTGTTGTGTGGCTGTGGTCTCCCTCATGCTGTGATTGTTGTGGCATTATTTACATTTGGGGTCTGGTGCAAGCTTCTCTCATGCACAAACTGTTTGGGGTCGTTTTCCCATGTTGTGATCTATGCTCACTAATTACATTTCGGGACTGTTGTTCATCCCGATGTTCACTAATACATTTGGGACTGTGTAATTTGCTTGGGATTCATCTCCCCTGTCTTAAGTTGTATCAGTTGATTGATTACATGTGTGCAATGGTTGGTCTTCGGACTACGTTGGGAGCAGGGATGGGGGCTTGGTTTGCTTGATAAACCTGGTGTTTGGAAACCACACAGACAGAGCTAGAGGGCTGGCTTTCTTCTCCACAACCCCTGAATAGCACTGGAAGGGAATGCAAGGCCTGAGGGACTGTGTAGCAGAGAAGGGATTGATTCCTTGTGTTGGGTGTGTGTGGGTGTCTTAGAAGTTAGGCTAGTTCTGGTGTAGGTGTTCTTGGCTCTGCAATGAGCTCACCAGCTTAGAATTTAGCCTTTCCCACTCCTTAATGGCCTGATAAACCTGACCATGTTGGCTTGGTTGTCTTGTTGATGGCCTGATAAACGCAACCATGTTTGCTTGGCTATGTTTGTGTATACTTGGTTATGTGTCAGCCTGCTAGTTCCCTTATTCCTTGGAGAATCATGCCCAGCTCGAGGGTGGAAGCACTGCTGAGAGATTAAGGAGCACGCTAGCCTATGGTTGGGTGGAACATTGCAGCGATGTAGCTGGTTGCAAAATGACTTCTTTATAAGATAAGTGATCTTGTCCATTTTACTTCTGCAACCATAATTTCTGTTAATGAAAATGACGAACATGTTAAATGAATGCTTGTGTGAATGCACGTTAATTCCATTGTGCAAGGTAAATATCAATAGTTGTGCATGATAAACAATTGCACTTGTGCATGTTTTAATCAATGTATTTCCTTTCAACATTCTATTTCGGTCATTTTGTGCATGCATATGTTCATGGGGCTCTTAGCCTGGGTGGTTTAAGTAATGATGGTCACGTCCACTTCATCGGGCAGAGGGACGGGGACGTGACAGTATGGAATCAAAGCTCATGTTGCAGCATGGGCCTGCATGATCCTTGAATGATGTAGTGACAGAGGTAGTGTATCTCATTCTGCCCAACATAATCAGTGGATGACTGGTAAAATTCAAAAGAAAATGGTCTAAGTGTTGGGATGTCAGGCCACTAGTGGGAAAGGCTTCCGCCATTGCGGAAGAGCTAGGCGGAAGGACTTCCAATGTAGCAGAAGCGCTAAGCGGAAGCATGCCCGACAAAAAAGTTGAAGAGAACCGAAAAATTTTGTCCAAGTGTTCCGCATCGGAACAATTAGCGGAAGGGACTTCCGTCATCGCGGAATCCAAAGGCACTAAGGCTTCCGACCAGAAAGGTCGCCGACGCCGAAAAGTTAAAATTTTTCTAAGTAACCCGCGACCATCGGAAGGAGTTCATCTTTGGTGTTCCACCGTTGCGGAAGCCAAAGTCATAAGCTGGCCGATGTGGGAAGACAGCCGACGCCGCAAAGAAACTCGGAAAAACTTTCTAAGCGATTCAGCGTTCGTCGAAAGGAATTAGTGTTTGGTGTGCCGCCATTGCGGAAGCCAAAGGCACTAGCCTTCTGAAGTTAAAATTTCTTTAAGAAAAGAGCGGCCAATCAGAAGAGAAAATGGTTTGTGCACCGTCGTTGCGGAAGCCAAAAGCACTAAGGCTTCCGACCAGAAAGGCCGTCGACACCGAAAAGTTTAAAATTGTTCTAAGTAAGTTCCGATCGGAAGAAGTTAGTGTTTGGTGTGCCGCCGTTGCGGAAGTCAAAGGCACTAAGCTTCCGATGTGGAAAGAGCATCAACGCCGGAAGTTAAAAAAATTCTCTAAGGCCGAAATTGGAAGAAGAAAGTGTTCCATGAGTCGCCGTTGTGGAAGCCAAAGCGTTAAGTCTTCCGATGGGAGAGACCACCGAAACGTCGGAATGATTAGTGGTTCCAAGAGCCGCCATTGCAAAAGAATTAGTGGTTCCAAGAGCCGATTCTGTGTGAGATTTAGTGAGAGAGGATCCGGTTCTGCGGAATAATTAGAGGAATTGGGAGCCGATTCTACGGAAGAAATAGTGGTTCCGAGAGCCAATTCTGTGGAAGAATAATTGGGGAAGAGACCCGATTGAACAAAGGAAAATTCAGTTGTTTTTAAGAGGAATTTTCAGTGGTTTTTCAGTGGATTTTTGTGGGCTTAGAAGGAGAAAAGTGGCAGCAATCTTATGCGCCAGATTGCGCAAGCCCCCTTGACCCCCGTCGTCCCCCTCAGATAGACATTATTTGATGAAGAAATCTTATGTTGGGAAAACTTGTTATTCTATGATTATTCCAAGAGAAGGTAAGTAATGTTGGTTTATATCAATGTTATGCATCTAACAGTTGTGTTACTAACATGTTTGCAGAGTCATAGAGACCTTCAAGAACAGTATTCCAGGTAGTGTAGTAAGTAAGTGGTGGTTCAGTTATGAGAACCCATGATGGGTATGATGCTCGGGATTCTCACAAGCGAGCAGAAGATGCCATGGGAGAAAATGTCCGTAATAGAAACAATGACATAGAGTCTAATGGAAGGAGATTCCAAGAGACACCGCTAAATGTTGCAGCTACCATGAGAGGCTTGATTAAAGCCCAGGAAGAGCAGCATCAGTTGAATGCTGCAATGTTGCAGATTTTGACAGACTTGCAAAGAAATATAGATTCTGGACGGGGTACATCAAGACCAGAAGGAAGTAAGAGCAGTACTGGGAGAAGGAGAAGGACTTCTAGTGGATCATCTGATTCTGAAGAACCCAGTGGGGATTCAAGTTCTTCTTCTCATAGAAGAAAAATAAAGAGACGCCATAGGGATCGCTCTCGATATGAATTTAAGAAAGCTAAACCTCCTACATTTGATGGTGAGGTAAAGACTAGACAAGAGGCTGAATCTTGGCTTCTTGGGATAAAGAAGTACTTTCAAGTGCAGGACTATTCAGGAAACATGAAGGCAAGAGTTTCCATATTCAATCTGAATGGAAGAGCATCCATTTGGTGGGAACACTTCAAGCAGGTAAAGAGGATCAGTGAAAGGAAACTGAAGTGGAAATAGTTCAAGAAGTATTTCAAGCAGAAATACCTATCTGACAGGTATTATGATGACAAGATTAAGGAGTTCCATGAGTTGAGATTAGGACAAAAGACCATGGAAGAATATGCAAATAAGTTTTTGGAGCTATTGAGGTATGTCCGGTATATCAGAGATGAAAAAGTGAAGGTCCGGTGTTTTCTGAGTGGGTTACCTCAGTCTTACAAAGATAGAATTGAGTTTTATGAGCCTAGAACTCTTGAAGAAGCAATAAGGAAAGCTAAGTATTGCTATGAGAAAGGAAAAGGTAAACCAGATTACCATAAGGCATGGAAGGACAAGAAGAATGAGAAGTATGACCAAAGGAAGAAAGGTTTCAAACCTTCTAACTTCAGGAATCAACAGAAGCAGCCATATAAAGCTGCAAGTAAACCAGTTGGAGTGATAGGAGAAAAGCCTAAAGATCCACAACAAAATAGAGGGCCACTTCAATGTTCGAAATGTGGAGGACCCCACATGCGCAGAAATTGTCCACTCGAGAATGAGAGTGCAAAAATAGCTTATAACATTCAAGAAGTGGAAACAGTGGGTCAAGTAGCAAGGGCAGTCCCTAGGATTTATGCAGCACTGGAGGACTGCCAAGCAGATCACCAGTCAGCTATGGTTGAAGTAGCAGGTAATATTGTTGAGCAATCTGTTTCTCTTTTCGATTGACCCTGGTTCTACACACAATTACATTACTCCTAGAGTAGTGGAGAATTGTGCTTTTAAGAAAGTAAAGCATAGGAAGTCTTGGTTAGTTCAGCTAGCCACTGGAACTAAGAGAAAGGTCAGTGAAATGGTAGAGAAATGTCCATTGGTCATGAATGGATTGGCCACTTGTGTAGATCTGAATGTTCTACCGCTTGGATCCTATGATGTTCTCATTGGAATGGATTGGTTAGAAGCTCACAGGGTGAAGCTTGATTATTACAATAAGACTTTTGAATGCATGAATGCAGAAGAAAACCTCGTAGTTGTGAAAGGTATTCCAAAGGTGATTTCAGTGTGACAGGTTTCAGCAATGCAGTTAAAGAAGTTCTGTAGGAAGGGTTGCCAGTTGTATGCAGTTCAGATTTTGGAGGAAACGAGAGATGAAACTCCGAGGTTGGAGGACTATCGGGTGTTACAGGAATTCAGGGATGTGTTTCCTGATGAGATTCCAGGGCTTCCCCCAAAGCGAGACATTGATTTCACAATTGAACTTGTGCCAGGAGCAGCACCAGTGTCCAAGGCACCCTACAGGATGAGTACACTGGAAATGCTAGAATTGAAGATGCAACTGCAAGAGTTGTTGGAAAAGAAGTATATCCAACCGAGTGTGTCTCCTTGGGGAGCACCAGTTCTGTTTGTGAAGAAGAAAGATGGTACACTCAGGTTATGTATTGACTACAGACAATTGAACAAGGTTACTGTGAAGAATAAATATCCTTTTCCTAGGATTGATGACCTCTTTGATCAAATGAGGGGAGCAAAGGTATTTTCCAAGATTGACTTGAGGTCTGGTTACCATCAGGTGAGAATCAAGGATGAAGACATTCATAAGACCGCCTTCAGGACAAGGTATGGACATTATGAGTTTGTAGTGGTACCATTTGGTCTCACGAATGCACCAGCTACATTTATGTGCCTTATGAATAGTGTCTTCAGTAGGTATTTGGATAAGTTTGTTCTTGTTTTCCTTGATGACATTCTTGTTTATTCTAAGAATGAGGAAGAGCATGAAGAACATTTGAGATTGACATTAGAATTTCTCAGGAAGCATCAGTTGTATGCAAAACTAAGCAAGTGTGACTTCTATAGAGATAGAATTTAGCATTTGGGTCACATTATCTCAGAGAAGGGTATATCTGTGGACCCTGAAAAGATTGAAGCCATTATGAATTGGCCTAATCCAAGGAATGTGACAGATGTAAGATCTTTTATGGGACTTGCAGGATACTACAGGAGATTCATTGAGGGATTCTCCAAAGTTGCACATGCCATCACTTCTTTGCAAAAAAAGGGGATGAAGTTTGAATGGACATCGAGGTGTGAAGAAAGTTTCCAGAGGTTGAAGAGTCTTCTCACTAGTGCACCAGTATTGAAAGTTGCAGATCTAGAAAAGGATTTTGTGGTGTGTACCGATGCATGCGGACAAGGGCTTGGAGGAGTCCTTATGCAGGAAAACCACGTGATATGTTATGAGTCAAGAAAGCTGAAGGAACATGAGAATAACTATGCCACTCATGATCTAGAGCTTGCAGCCATAGTACATGCTCTCAAGATGTGGAGGCATTACTTGATGGGCAGGAGATTTGAGCTCAGGACAGACCATTGTGGTCTGAAGTATCTATTTGATCAGCCTACTTTGAATGCTAGGCAAGCAAGATGGCTGGAGTTTTTATGTGAGTTTGATTTTGAAATCAAGCACATCGAGGGAAAGGAGAATAAGGTAGCTGATTCCCTCAGCAGGAAAGTGCAGGAAATGCATGTGGCATCTCTTAGTATTTTCCAATCGGATTTGAGGCAACAGTTTGTTGATCATGTTGCTGGAGATGAATTGTATGGGCAGGTCAAGGACAAATTGCAGCAGCAAAGCCTTGAGAAGAGATATGAGGGATATAAATTGGCAGAAGATGGACTTCTCACTTATAAAAATAGAATTTATGTTCCGGATGTAGCAGATTTGAGGAGAGTTGTTATGGATGAGATCCATCAAGCTCCATATAGAGGTCACCCAGGATATCAGAAGACAATTGCTACAGCTAGAAAGCAATACTTTTGGCTAGGAATGAAAAAGGACATGGCTGAGTACATTTCAAGATGTATAAAATGTCAATAGGTAAAGGTTGAGCATCAACATCCAGCAGGTTTGTTGCAGCCTTTGCTAGTTCCGGAATGGAAATGGGAAGTTATTTCCATGGATTTTATTCAAAAGATTGCCAATGACTTGGAGACAACATTATTCTATCATGGTTGTGGTGGACAAGTTGACTAAGGAAGAACATTTTATACGGGTTAAGTCTACATATGAGACTAGCGACATTGCAAAGATCTTCATGAAGGATATTTTCAAATTGCATGGATTGCCTAAGGCAATAGTCTTTGACAGAGATGTTAAGTTCACTTCCAACTTTTGGAAGGGGTTGTTTGCAGATTTGGGTACAAAGCTGAACTTCAGCACTGCATACCATCCTCAGACAGATGGTCAGACAGAGAGAGTTAATTAGGTGCTTGAAGATATGCTTCACATGTACGTAATGGACAAACCAACCAAGTGGGAAGATTACTTACACTTGGTAGAGTTTGCTTATAACAATGGATAGCAAGCATCCTTGGGGATGAGCCCGTATGAAGCTTTGTATGGAAGAAGGTGTAGGACACCAGTGACTTGGGACAATACGGTGAATAGGATTGTGCTTGGACCAGAATTGCTCAGGGAAATGGAGTAAGAGGTTGTAAAGATCAGGCAAAATCTAAAAGCAGCACAGGACAGACAGAAAAGCTATGCAGATAAGCATAGGGTGAACAGGGAGTTCAATTAATGTTGGGGATCATGTTTACCTCAGAGTGAGGGCAAGGAAGAGTTCCTTGAAGCTTGGAAGTTGTGCCAAGTTGTCGCCAAGATAATGTGGGTCGTTTGAAGTGCTTGAAAGAATAGGGCCAGTCGCCTATAGACTTGCATTGCCTGCTAGCACTAGAGCTCATAATGTTTTTCATGTTTCTTTGCTTAAGAGATATGTACATGATCCTAACCATGTGATAAATTGGGATGTGATTCAGGTGGAACCCAAGGGAGAGTTCCGAATCGAGCCAATGTGCATCCTCGACAGGAAGGTCACAATGCTCCGGAATCGGGCCATAGGGCAGTTAAAGGTGCAATGGGAGCACTACGGACCTAAAGAGGCTACTTGGGAGCTGGAGCATGCCATGCGATTGGCACATCCATTTTTGTTCAATTTTGTGGAACACTAAGGCGATACCAGTGTAGTATTTTGTTCAAATTTTGTAAGCACTGAGGACATTGCTATTGAAGGGGGAGGGGAATGTAACACCCCGGTTTTGACCCTGTTGCATTAAATGTACATGATGTATATATGTTATAATGATCATGATGTGGAGCTAAAGGCCAAGGCCCCACCATTGATTGGTTATGCTATGTCTTGGATTTAAATTTGTCACCGATGGTATATCGGGGCATGCGGCATATATTATGTTTGTCATCATATAAATATGCATCCATAATTAATTAAATGAACCCAACCAGCTACGATCGTGGAAACTAAAATGAGAAAGGGGCATGATTTTCACAAGGATAAGGACGTGGGGGAATTTGTCAAACCTTGGCCAATGGGGTAAAAATACCCATGTGTCTTCTTCCCCTGTTTTATTCCAACCACTTTCATTAAGAATGGCTGCTGGTGGTTGAGGCAGTTATTATCTTTGGGAGTGGGGTGGCAGGACTGTCAGTCCTCACCCACACGCACACTCCACCACGGTTGACTCCACTATGCCCAGGAAAAACTATTGAGAACACCCACGAAGGATACCATTCTCTCCACGATAGTGCTAAAGATCTCACGCACTTCAGATCTTCATTCTCCATTTTTGTCCATCCACGTGTTGTTCATCTTCGCGCAGGACCAATGTCCGTTCATGTTCCTCACGCATAGGAATTTTCCTAGCTTTCGGATTGATGCAGCGAGCTGAGAGCCGTGCTCTTTCATCCATGAATTGCTGTGAAGGGCCATTCACATTTTTGGTTGTCTCACAGACTGGTATGGCCATGTAATTATTTCCTGTCATTTTAATGTCGAAATTGGAACCGTTGTTCTTCCCGTGAGTCATGGTTGCCGCCGTTCTCCTCAAGATTTGTTGTGTGGCTGTGGTCTCCCTCATGCTGTGATTGTTGTGGCCTTATTTACATTTGGGGTCTGGTGCGATCTGCTCTCACGCACAGACTGTTTGGGGTTGTTTTCCCATGTTGTGAGTTGTGCTCACTGATTACATTTCGGGACTGTTGTTCTTCCCCCATGTTCACTAATACATTTGGGATTGTGTAATTTGCTTGGGAGTCATCTCCCCTGTCTTAAGTTATATCAGCTGATTAATTGCATGTGTGCAATGGTTGGTCTTCGGACTGCATTGGGAGCAGGGATGGGGGCTTGGTTTTCTTGATAAACCTGGTGTCTGGAAACCACACAGATAGAGCTAGAGGGATGGCTTTCTTCTCCACAACCCCTGAATAGCACTGGAAGGGAATGCAGGTCCTGAGGGACTGTGTAGTAGAGAAGGGACTGATTCCTTGTGTTGGGTGTGTGTGGGTGTCTTAGAAGTCAGGCTAGTTCTGGTGTAGGTGTTCCTAGCTCTGCAATGAGCTCACCAGCTTAGAATTTAGGCTTTCCCACTCCTTAATGGCCTGATAAACCTGTCCATGTTGGCTTGGCTGTCTTGTTGATGGATTGATAAACCCAACTGTGTTGGCTTGTCTATGTTTGTGTATACTTGGTTATGTGTCATCCTGCTAGTTCCCTTATTCCTTGGAGAATCATGCCCAGCTCGGGGGTGGCAACGCTGCTAAGAGATTAAGGAGCACACTGGCCTATGGTTGGGTGGAACGTTGCAATGATGTAGCTGGTTGTGGAACGACTTCTTTATAATATAAGTGATCTTGTCCATTTTACTTCTACAACCATAATTTATGTTAATGAAAATGACGAACATGTTAAATGAATGCTTGTGTGAATGCACGTTAATTCCACTGTGCAAGGTAAATATCAATAGTTGTGCATGATAAACAATTGCACTAGTGCATGTTTTACTCAATGTATTTCCTTTCAGCATTATGTTTCAGTCATTTTGTGCATGCATATGTTCATGGGGATCTTAGCCCGGGTGGTTTAAGTAATGGTGGTCGTGTCCTCTTCGCCGGGAGGAGGGACGAGGATGTGACATCTATCCCTATCCTATATGGATTTAAGCAACTTCCATTGATGAGCATCGGAAATACCACACCATTTAGTTGTTGCAACTAAACTACACCTCCAGAAGTAATGGAATGAACAAGATACGGTCCTAACCAGTGCATCTGTAACTTACTCAGATGCTTTATGAACTTGCTATCATATAACATCACCAAATATCCTTCTGCAAACTATATTTTATTAATGTGGCGATCATGCCACACCTTCTGTCAATCCTTTGCAACCTGCTGGTGAAACTGTGCAGTAAAACGGTCTTCTTCAAGATGGATCAATTGCGCAATGTGCTCTTTTATTGCTTCCACGTCATCCATACTGGTTGTCGCAGCGATGCGCAAAATAGGAACAATGTATTCCATGGGCATGACCACCTCTCACCCATAGACCAGCTTGAATGGTTTCTATCCTATTAGCCATTTGAAAGTAGTGCAATAGGCCCATAGCACTGCTAGAATTTTTAGGTCCCAGTCATCATGGTTAGCATTACATACCTTTGTGAGTGATGTTTCCAAAATTTTGTTGAACGCTTCGACAGTCCCATTTGCCTACGGATGGTATGGTGTACTCCTCTTATGTTGCACCTGCAACTCCTCAGTTAGCGCTTTCATACTCCGATTGATGAAGTGACTACCTGGTCACTCATCAAGATCCTAGGACACCCAAACTGTGTCACAATGTTTTTAAAGATGAACCTCGTCGTTGTCACAGCAGTACAATCCACAACTGGTGCAACTTCCACCCACCTAGTTAGATAGTCGATTGCAGTAATGATGTATCACACCCCAGTCCTCTTTCCTGGTGGATTAATAGGACCCACGAAATCCACAGCCCATTTATCGAACGGTTGCAGAGTCACCTGTGGTACCAGCGGCATATCATCCCACCATGATTGTTTACCGAACGCTGGCAGATGTCATAGCTCCTCACATATTCTACGGAATCATTATGCAACGTAGGCCACCATAGCCCGGTGCGCAACACCTTCCGCGCAGTAGCCTGTCCTCCATAGTGACCTCCCATAATTCCTGCATGTGCTTCTTCTAGAATGGGACCCTGCTCATGCGGTAAAATACTTCGTCACAAGATTTCATCTGGTCTAAGCTTATATAACTTCCCAACAATCAGCTAGAAATCAGAAGCATTTACTACCATCTTCTTCTTTTGGCTCGTTGACATGTCCTCCGAGGAAACACAAGTGGCCAAAAACTGAATAATTGGGGCATAGTGATTATCTGCGATGTTAACATGGAATAATTGTGCATCGGGCAATCCATCATCAATGTTGGTCAGTTCTTCCCCAGTCTCAATATGAGATAGGTGATCAGGGCTAGCGTTCAACTGTCCTGGTTTCACAATTATTTCAAAACCAAATTCTTGGAATAGAAGAAGCCACCGACAAATTCCCCCCCCCCCAACACAGGCTTATTGACCAAGTATTGCAAAGCAGAATGATCGGTGAACATCTTGAAATGGCCGCCCAACAAATAGTGCCTGGACTTTTGCAAGGCATAAACCATTGCCAAGCCTTCTCTTTCAGTCGTTGTGTAATTTCCTTCAGCAAAGGACAAATTTCTACTAGCATATGTGATTGGGTGATCTAGGTCACCCTCACCTGGTTGCGCAAGAGAAACCCCAAGCACAATAGAAGAAGCATCGACATGCACATGGAACTCCATATTCCAATCATGAAAAACTAGTATGGGCGCAGAGGCCATCTTGGCCTTCAAGGTGTCAAAACTTCCTTGACATTCCTGAGACCATTCATATGCTACATCATTTTTCAGTAGTTTCTCCATGGGGGCATTAATCACAGCGTATCCTTTGATAAACTTACAATAGTATCCCATATGCCCCAGTGTTGCCCGAAGCATCTTCACATTCGTCGATGGCAATAAACTGAGGATTAGTGCGATCTTCATTGGATCAACCAACAGACCTTCCTTACATACTATGTTCCCAAGTAGCATTCCAAACGACACACAGAAAATGCACTCATTAGAGTTTAATTCAATCTAATGTTGTCAACACCTTTCTAGCATCAGTCGCAAGTTGTCGAGATGGTCCCTAATTAGTCCATAGATAGTCCAATCGTCCATATATACCTACAGGAAGTTTTGACTAGTCTTTAAACACAGCAACAACTACCTGAGAAAATACTGCTGATGTATTCTTCATCCCAAACGACATGAATATATATTGAAAATAGCCCCATTCAATGAAAAACATGGCCTGATGGTGATCCTGCTTTGCAATCTGGATCTAGTGGTATCTCAAAAAACCATCCATGAAGGAATACATCTCTTGGCTGCCTACTCCTTCAAGAACTTCATATGTAAAAGGGGTCAAGAATGGGTCATGCACACATGCATCATTCAAATTCCTTAGGTCGATGCAAATGTGGATTTCTTCAGTCTTTTTATCCTAGACCACCATAGGGCTTATCCAATCTAACTCTTATACAGGCTCAATGATCCCAACATCCATCATCTGGTCTATCTCATCCTTCACATGGTCCTTGTATCATGGCTTCAGTCGATATGGCCTCTGTCTCATAGGTTTTGCATCTAGTTTCAACAGGATTTTCATCTCCCCCAAGTCACCTAGTATCCCCTTCATTTCTGAAAGCTGTGTCAAAAAAAGGTCCTAGAATTCATGTAGTAGATTCCTGATTTTGGCCATTGTCTCCTCATCCCAGTAGTCCCCGACATTGGAAAACTTTGGGTTCTCTTTTGACCCAATGTTGACTTTCATGATCTTCAATGACTGACTCATTGAATCTGTCGATATGTCAGGTGTTGCAACGTCACGGCTTCCTTCTTATTCCAGAATATTAACATTCTGCAACTCATCGTCATCTTCAGGTTACCCAGATAGGTTGTAGTAAGTCATCATGGATTGTACTGAGCAGTGTGCATGTGGATCGACTGGGTATGCAATAGGGATGAACTTTAGCATGACATCCCATAGGATTTGCAATGCATTATCTACCTCTGGGTTGGCATCCTGGAAACTAAATTTCTACGTAAAACAAATAGACAACTACTCCCAAGTGGTGATAGTTCTGAGCAACTTTGCCGCTATATACCAAGATCCCAACATCTCTTCCAGAGTGTGAACAAAAGCGTGGACCCATTCATCTCTGGGTTGTGATGCCCATAAATCCTCACACTCAATCAAATTATTGGTGGGGTAATTCTATCCATCGTATCTCCTAGCATGATAGACCTCTTAATCGCCAAGCGCACCATCATCAATATCCGACATTGTTCACAGTCATGGATCATCTGCTTGTGCATCGCCCACCAACAAGCCAGAGTAGCCTTCAGCATGATGTCTAGGGCCAATATCCTTTGTGGTTCAAACACTTTCTCTTTGAATTCTCTAAGGAATTCTGGTAATGCTGGCAGCCCTTCATAAATTGGCAACTCAACAATCTTAGTTGCAACACGTTGGAGAGACTGTGTAATCAACCCACATTTCCTGAATGATACTTCATGCAACCTATTTTGGAAATTTTCCAGAGCATGATCAGAGTTAGAGGATGAAAAACTTGTGCTACGCCATCCAAGTTCGCCATCGTCGATGGGATGGATAGAGTCTTCAGAGATGTTATAAGCATGATCCCAATTTCTACCGACTTCTTCCTTCATAGGTTCAATATATCGACGTCCTTCTTAAGGGTCCATAGGAGCGATGACTCTGACATCCTGGTTCTCAAACGTCATAACCCTTTTCTTGAAATTGATGACCGCCATGCTATCATTATCCCATCCAATCCCTAGTAGTGCGAGGTAGGAACCACCATCTTAGGCTACTTCTATCACATCAAAGTTAGCATGCGTTTTCATACCTTCAATGTCAACAAACAAGTTTGAAACATGACCAATGGTGTGACCCTTTGCCTGATTTTCTAGTCCTAGATGCACCAACGACCATCCCAAGGTTGGCTTCCCCATCAGCTGCCAAGTTTTCCTGGTCTAAATGTTTACATCTATTATAAGATCTAGAATAACCAAGTCAAACTCATAATCTCTTATCTAGATATTCATCCTCATCTCCTTGCCTGTCTTCCTCTTTTGCAAAGAGTTCACTGTAGAATCCTTCACTGCCTTATTCGGGTGGTACAATAATGACTCAAGCTTGACAAGGGCATCAAGGTCCCTTTCCAGTGATATACAACTCTCAAAGAACTACTGCAAGGTACCATGCTGCCGCAATGTTCCTGCCTCTACATATGGATAAAAAGAAAATGGCATGTCAATAATTGGTAACTTACCCAGATTTCTCTCAATTGCAAGCTTTGCCCCAAAGAATGTGTATTTCTACATCACAATGTCAAATGCTACTTTTTTCTTTCTAGTGAGCTGAACTTGATGTCATGGTCCATCTTCTCCAGTCGTCGAACTGGTGCGAGTCACAACCCCAATGTCGACATCCTTCGTCCGTGGTTTGGCTTGAATTGTCGCAACCATCGATCCCTGATCCAAGTTCAATGGTGGGTTTTGATTCAACAGCTGATTTTGACTTTGGGGTGGGTTCTGATTCTAATCCGTAGGACCTCAACTTTAGTGCATTAAAAGTTTGTTGTAAAAGAATGCGTGCAACAGGTTAATTAATGGGACAGCATTAACAGAAATTAAATGCTCAGAACAGGAATGAAAAACATAACACTGATAGACAGATATAAGGAAGAAAACACAAAAACAGAGTCACAAACAGAGTTGATAATGGATTTCACCCCCTCCACTGGGCTACGTCTTCGGGCCCCTCTCCAATAGGAACCGATCCAATTAATCTCTTAAAATGGTACAAAAATGGTTCTGGAACAACTTCAGCAACTGTAAAATAGAATGCTGGACAGAAAGTCTTTAAGACTCCTCTCTGAAAGCTACAAAACTGGACTTCAACAGACATAAGAATCCAAATTATAACTGAGGATAGTTGACTTCAAAAAGGAACATCACAGGGACATTTTTCACAGCAAAATGCTCTCTCCAAGCTTCTCATCACAGAGAAACGCTGCACTGTCGTTCTCCAAAAACTCCTCTAATCGTTCCCACTGCGTCTGAACTCCCCTTTTCCACTGAACGGATTCCTCCTTTAATACTCATCTTGGCCGTTACAAATGAGCCAAAACGTCCAAGAAAACATGACTGTTCACATCCCATGCAATGCGGCCACAAGACTGTTCACCTTCTTCTCTCAAATTCCAACAGCCTGCTCATCTCCTGGTGTTACAATCACGCAGCATCAAGATTCTGCAAATCCATTTCCAAAATGCGCCCTACACAAACCATTGCAATGTTTGAGTCGGAAGGTTTTGTTATTTTCTCATCTGCTATTGCGGAAGGAAGATAAGCAACTAGCTCCCATGGTCTCAATCGGCTGTCGGCTGGATTTCAAGTCGGAGGATTTAGTGCTTTAGCTTCTGCCATTGCAGCTACTGAATTGCTCCACCGTCCGATCAAGATTGCATCCATCGTTGCGGAAGGGAGAAGGCTTTCGAGCCCCGACGTTGTGGAAGGAAGAAGGATTTCAACCTCCGATCAAGCTTGCGCCCACCGTTGCAGTTGTCGAAAGAATTTCGAGTTCCGATCCCTTTAAGCTTCCACCATTGTGGCTGCTGGAAGGCTTTCGAGTTTCGACGTTGCGGAAGGGAAAAGATTTCAACGTCCGATCTGTGGAAAGAGAACTCTTCCAATCTCCGATCTGCACAGCTTCTTTGAACCATGTACCATATTATATCTTCAAAGAGGAATAATCCGCCAGATCAATCCTCCCCATTGGAGAGCTTTTGGACCACCAAAATCCTGAATTATTCTGCAAGTAAGTGAGGGTAAAGTTCCCTCACTTTACCAATCTCCATCCATCTCACTTTGCTAGGATGCCTTCCTTTCAGCCCCACTCGAAGGTACTCAGCATTCCCCCTTCATGAAGTCCTTACATTTCTATCTAGAATGACATCATCCTGCAACTCTCTCATATATTCAGGGGCCAAATCATCAATGGAAGGAATTTGTATGTTGATTTCCTCATCCATGACCATAGGAGGCTCATACAATTTAAGATTCTCAACATTGATAACTGAATAAATTTGCACGTATGGAGGTAAATTCAAGCGAAAAGCATTAGTACCGATCTTTTCCAAGATCTCAAAAGGATCATATCTGATAGGTTTAAGATTTTTACCTTCACCTTTCATCCTTTCTTTGGTGATATGTACCCAAAATCTGTCACCTACCTGAAATTGATGATCAATTCGATGCTTATCATGCCTGGCCTTGTACTTTGCCTAGCTCTTCTCCAACTGTTCTTGAACTGCCCGTTGTACTGCTTGGATTCTTTGAATGAACTTCAAAGCTTTATCTGCATCATGGTGTCCATCCACTGCATCTTTGCCAAAAGAGAATTCCATCGGTGTTTTTGGCAGATAACCAAAACAAGTTTCAAAAGGAGAACTTTTCATGGAAGAATGAATTGCATGATTGTAAGCATGCTGTATATATTGCAACTGCTCATCCCAACGTTTAGGATGCTTACTACAATATCCCCTGAGCAGCTGAACCACTGTTCTGTTCACTACCTCTGTTTTCCCATCGGTCTGTGGATGAAAAGCTGTACTTTTCTTCAGTTTAGTGTCCATAAGCTCCCATA
The DNA here is from genome assembly GCA_001517045.1 of Pseudotsuga menziesii. Lineage (NCBI taxonomy): Eukaryota > Viridiplantae > Streptophyta > Pinopsida > Pinales > Pinaceae > Pseudotsuga > Pseudotsuga menziesii. The sequence continues at coordinate 595,124 of LPNX010265974.1, read as the reverse complement.
AAGTTGACCAAAATTTTCCCAAGAACCGGGAATCCCGATCAGATACAATAGACATGGGCAGCCCAAAATGTACCCAAACATTTTGAAATAATAAAAGAGTTGTTTGTTCAGCAGTGATCTGCTTGTTACATGGCATTAAGATACACATTTTGCTGAACTGATCCACAACAACATATAGGTAATCATGCCCTTTTCTAGACATAGGTAGTCCTCCTACAAAGTCCATAGAAATGCTTTCCCAAGGACGAGAAGAAACTGGGAGAGGAGTGTACAAACCCAATTTCCTATTGCTAGGCTTACTTGTTGCACACATAACACAACCCCTTATATATTTAGCTACAGTTTCTTGCATTTGAGGCCAATAATAATGATTCTTCAATACAGACAATGTTTTACTTACACCAAAATGTCCTGCAATCAATGAACTATGTGCTTCTCTAATCACATGCACTCTTTCTTTCTCTAGAATACAAAGTTTACCGAGATGATACAAGAGCTATTCATGTACAAAATAGTTCTCTTCATGTTTACCATGTATTAGTGATGCATATACTTTCTTAAAATCTTTATCCTCTGCATACTGTTCAATATAACTTTCATGTGTTAATGAACTGTTCTGAAGAATGATTGAAGCATTTGTAGGTGGCCTTGATAACATGTCTGCTACTTTATTATGAATTCCCTTTTTGTACTTAATGACGAGATGAAACTGTTGTAAGAACCCCATACATCTTAAATGCCTACTTTGTTGTATTTTAGTTTGAGATTGTAAATATTGAAGTGGCTGATGATCAGTGTGTATGACTGTCTCTTTTCCCATAATATAATGTTTCCACTTCTTCACACTCTGTACTAACGCATACAATTCTTTGTCATAGGTCGGATAGTTACTTACCGTAGTAGAGAATGTTTCTGAATGGTAACAGACTGGCTTCCTTCCTTGCATCAAAATTGCTCCCATGGCAAACCCACTAGCATCGGTTTCGATCTCAAATGGCTGCTGCAAATCTGGCAATGTCAAAACTGGTGCTGTGCTAATCTTTTCCTTTAAAGTGTCGAAGGCTCTCTGATACTTGCCTCCCCACTGGAAAATCTCTTTAATGCTTGTCAACGCATGTAATGGAGCAGCAATGGAAGAAAACCCAGAAATGAATTTCCTCCAATACTGAACCGCACCCAGAAAAATTCTGATTTCAGTAACGGTGTTAGGATGTGGCTAGTTTACAATGACAGCAACCTTGGTTGGGTCCACTCACAGGTGGCCTCCACCAATAATATGGCCTAGATATACTAAAGAAGTTTTAGCAAATTCACATTTAGACATTTTTACATAAAGCTTTTCCTTTCTCAGTACATCTAATATTTTTTTCACATGTACAACATGCTCTTCCCAGGTGTTGCTAAACACAAGGACATCATCTAGATACACAATTACAAAATCATCAATGAATGAATGAAAGACATCATTCATGACCCGCATGAAAGTAGTAGGTGCGTTACAGAGCCCAAAAGGCATCACAAGCCATTCATACAAACCCTGTTTCGTTTTAAAAGCTGTTTTCCAAGCATCATGCTCAGCAACACGGAATTGATGATACCCACTACGCAGATCCAATTTTGTAAAGTAATTTTCATGTTTCAACTGATCAAGCAAATCATCAATACAAGGAAGAGGATACCTATTTTTAATGGTGATTTTGTTAAGGGCCCTGTAGTCGATACACATCCTCCACGACCCATCCTTCTTTGGAACCAAGAATATGGGAGAACTACAAGGAGAAGTGCTGGGCCGGATGACCCCCTTCTCAATCAACTCCTGAACCTGCTTCTTGATCTCCTCATTCTGCATTACAGACATCCGGTACATGGCTATGTTCGGGAGTGGCACATCCTGCTGCAAATATATCTCA